>CM034302.1:32611993-32983928 GCA_019925795.1 Dendrobium chrysotoxum | reverse complement strand
ATGGAAATGAAGATATTACTTTAACGAAAAGACAATTTCTAAGCTTCTTGAAAACAAGCATAGGCACCACTTCGATAAGAACAAAGTAAAATTACAAAATCTATTAAGTTCTCTTATGATGCAATTTATTTTGAGTGAAGAAATTCAGGATATGTTTGATCTGGTTGACTTAACATCAAGAGCCACCCAACTAAGGTTAAAGGTGATGATAATTCATATAAAAAGAATGAAAATAAAAGTGGCAAAAGGCATTCTAGGTGAACATGAAATAACAAATATTAGGAACTAAGCCAAAAAAGGAGGTAACCAAGCCTTAATGGCTAAAGACAGCGTTGGGGAACTTTGATAATGATGAGGTATGCGAGCTATCATATAATGAACTATTTGCTTTATCTAAAAAATTGCATAATTACTATAAGAAATAAAAAAACAATAGGAATGCCTTAAAAAAGAATATTTTACCTTAAAAGAACAACATGAAATTTATCTAATAGTTATTCAAGCTTAAAAATTGAACATATTACATTAGTTAAGGAGCTTGAAGTATTAATGGAAGTGCATGATTCATTAAATAAACAACATATTGAATTACATGAAAATCACGGTTCCTTAAATAGACATCATATAGAGCTAACGGATAAAAGTTAAATTTATGGTTGTTTAACCACTTAAACTAGAATGGCACAGCAAGAGGGGACTGATTTGGTATTTTTAAAAAAATTCTTTTCAAAGATTTCCTTTTTAAAAGTTTAATCCAAATTTTCAACCTAAAATTAAAATCAAAATTTCTTAATGGGAAGAGAATAATGAAACAAAAACTATTTTCTTTTTGTTTTTTTAGATTTTTGTAGAAAAACAAATATATATTTTTATTCTTTTTCTTTTATGATTTTTATTTCTTATTCAACTAAGAAATAATCTCAATCAATCAGAAGTCTTGCATAATAATGATCATAATACAAATCAGATTGTATGAAACTAAATATGCAAAAAGGTAGATGATAAAAAATAAAAATGCAAAAAATAAAAGAACAAACACACTAGAATTTATAGTGGTTCAGTCAACTTATCTTACATCCACTCCTTGGAGTCCACCTCTCAAGGTATTACACTAAACTCTTTAGTTTCTTTTCTTTTGCTCCCATAGTAAGGCAGAGAAGCCCTTACAAGAATCTCTTCCACCAACCTGATGTGCCAAAGTAGCTAAATTTGTTTCACCAATGATGTAGTGGAGTAGCCGAATACCTTTCACCAATTATGCAATGGAGTTACCGATGGCCCTTTGACTCTAAGACATTCTTCACGGAGATTCCCTCAAGTAAAGATTTGCCTCATGGAGAAAGAAGATGTATGTTGGTTGGAGTAATCATCTGTATACTCTCTCTCTCTCTCTCTCTCTCTCTCTCTCTCTCTCTCTCTCTCTCTCTCTCTCTCTCTCTCTCTCTCTCTCTCTCTCTCTCTCTCTCTCTCTCTCTCTCTCTCTCTCTCACTTACTCCCTTGATCCCATATGGCTATTCTCCATCTCTCTCAACAACGCCATTCTCTCCATTTACCCGAAGCTCACTTTTAAACTCTTTCTCACATATGACTCAAGCCCTTAATATGCCATTTACATGCCCTTCCATATTTTCTTCCTTATTATCTTTAAAAACTTTATCCATCATCCTTTAAAAGATTGCCCCAGCATTCTTCAGTTTAAATGGTATGATCTTATAGCAATATAAGCCTTTTGTAAAAATGAAGGATTTTTTTTTATATTTTTTTGGTGCATCCTTATACGGTATATAGCTTGAGAAAGCATCCAAAAAGCTTATTACCAAATAACCCATTGTAGAGTTGACTTGGGAATATACTACTAAGTGGGTATCAATTCTATTTGCATGTTGAGTTTTGGTTAGTGAAGCCCGCACATATCCTCCACTTACTTGTTACCTTTTATGACATAACTACATTATTGATCCAATTTGGGTACTATATTTCTCTAATGAAATTAGCCTTCACTAGCTTCTTCTCCTCTCATTTGACATGATCAAAGAATATTATACTAGTCTTTCTTATTTTTTAATTTATTATCTTTACCTCCTTTCTCACAACATGAGGAAAGAAACCTCTTCCTTAATGCCTGAAATTTCAATAGCTATCATATAAAATATTTTTAGGTTATCTGTGAGTGCCTGTATTAACTGTCCTTTGTACTCTTCATTGGAATAAGCACTTATTCAAAGAATTCTATTGGACTCACCTTCTAATGTAGGAATCTCAATAATGGCTTCTATGGTCTTTAGACTTAAACCTTGTTCCACATCTTGATGTAGCACTTCCTTTGTGAAAGTCACCAATTTTTCTATTGTTATAAGGAAATGTGCAACTATATGAGGTCACCCTTTATTTAGATCTTCCTCCATTCCTTAAGTATTGAACATGATATCTAAATGGTATATTGAGACCACAACTCTAAAAGTAATTAGTATGGTCCTAGTAAAGATGCCATCAAATGTGGCTAGAGAATTTACTATAATGAAGTCAGGCATGGCAATATATTAGTGTTTAACTACACCCCAAGTAATAGGTAGGGTGAATACTCCCTTTGTCTCTTTATTCTCTCTTAAGAAATCATATAAGTGACCTACAATGGGTGCTAGTTAGAAAGTAAGGAGATTCCTTTTTCATATAAAGATATAAAAAATATTGACATAACACCTTGTTTCTATTATAGCAATATTAATTTGATAGTTTGACTTGAAGGTTGTATGAAACATTACGTCATTATGTAATTTCCCTTCTATTAGTCAATTTGCCTCTCTAACAGTGACAAATACAATATTTATTGTTGGAGCTTGTGGGGAAATATCGACTGTACTTCTCCACACCATATCCTTTTTGTGGAAATCAGTGAGTTGACTTATCTTTAGCCCATAATTGCATGTAATAATCTACATATATTTATCATGTGAATTAGAATGGGCTCATAGCTACCTTCCACCATGCGGGCTTCTTTTGAATGATGACCATGATTAACTCATTCAGCTTGTTAGCTTTAATGAGTTCTTCGACCTTGCCTTAAAGGTGGAGATAATTCTCTACATTATGGCCATAATCCTTATGGAAGGTATAGTATTAGGAGGTGTCTCTTGTATACATGTTTTCCTTCATAGGCATTGGATGATAAATGAATTCTTTATTTTAAATAGCCACATTTAGCTCAATATGGTTACTCTTAATAGAGTGTAAAGTGGGTTTGATATGGGTTAGAGAGCACCTTCTCCATGAGAAGTGCAAGGGGCATGGGAATGTTCCTTTATCCTTAATTGAGGCAGCCCTGTAATATTCAATGGCCCATATTATAGGAGCACTTTATAGTCATCAAAGTAATGGTGATCTCTTTGTAGGTTTGGCTTTTAATTCCACCTATCCTTAGGATGAATCCTTTCTCTTTCTGACAAAATTTCTTAATATCTTTAAGAAGCCAATTTAAATAGGCTAGAAGTTATGGATGACTTAGCTACAATAACTCTTATTGCCACATTTTTAAAAATCTACTAATAACTTATTATCAATTCATATTTAAAACCTTACATGAATGAAAATCATGTTGGGAGTGATGCATCAATATACTAAAGAATGTAGTGGAACTTTCCTCTATGTTAGGAGGGTTATATAATGAGCGGTGTTGGAGTTGGGTGCTGCAACATTGGTCTCTTGGGTCAACAAGATTGGGGGTAGCATCATAGTGTCAAGGTGTTGAACACTAAAATGCTAGGTTACTAATATTGGTTTTTTAATTAAAATATCAAATCCCTCATCTCACCCATTCCTTTCCAATTTGTATCCATGGCCAGGTAACAAGGGAAGGGAAAAAAGGAGAGAGAAAAAGGGGAAGCGAGGATGAGAGAGTAGGGACCTTATCCTTATTTTCCATCACTTGATTATGAAAATTATTCTAATTATGGTAAATAACCTGAATCCTACTTCCATTTTTAATTATTTTAGTTTTAAAATTTTCTCTCTCTAATCAAGTTAAAATATATTATCTCCTGATTTAGTGAACTTTCATAATTTATGTTTTGAAATGTTAAATATATTCATTATGCATGTTGTTACATCATCATATTAAGATTTGACTAGGTAGTGGTGAACATACAATTTAGCATGTGTATGTAACTATAAGAATGGTTTGCTAGTTATAAATAATTTAGGTTGTTAGGAAAAATATAGCCTATATAGGAGGGTGAGTCGACATGCTTTCCTTTTAAATATGGGTTTATTGTGTAATCACAATACAAGATAATACAAGATACAACATATTATATGGTGACAAGATATTGGGCATGAGTGGTTACTCTTACAAGAAGCCATTAGACTATGATAATGGTTATGATTTTGATTATAATATAATTGATTCTTATAGGGTTGGCCAATAAGAAATGATTTGATAAGATACAGAAAAAATATCATATGATTAGTCAGATTTCCTAACTTGTAGTAATATTAATATTTTATTATTTCCATATGTGAAATGATCTAGATGATTTAACTTGATATGATATAACATGATATACAATATCCATAAGTTATATGTCATTACCTGATATAGTAATTGAATAGGCATTGTAATAATTCCATTTTATAAACATTCTAGTATACATAAAATGATATAGAAATGATATTTATAATGCTAATGATATATTAACAACTGATAGGTTAAAAAAATATAACATGAGATCGATATCATATAGGCATATGAAAATAACTGATAGAATGGTAATACAGTCACCTTGATCTATATGATAGATTTCATCTAGCACTTCTAATGATACACTAGGATTGGACTTATTCAAGGATTTCTAATCCTTCAAATCCTATATGTTCATATTGATTAAAATACTTTGTACATTGATATTGTTCACATGGATTGTTATTATTGATACCAATCATTGTATGCTCATACTAATATGATCTGAATGATTACATGCATACTATTCTTTTTTTTGCATATTGGGTGCCTTGTTATGTTATGGTGACATTGTTAACTTTTTTGCCCATTATGTGGTTTACATGATTTCAAGGAACGGTAAGAATCCAGTCGAGGGAATTTAAAATTGTAGATTATATGTATTTATATTTTTATTGTTTATTATTTATGAAGACATAACTATGTAAGGATTAGTCTGAT
The DNA here is from genome assembly GCA_019925795.1 of Dendrobium chrysotoxum. Classification (NCBI taxonomy): domain Eukaryota; kingdom Viridiplantae; phylum Streptophyta; class Magnoliopsida; order Asparagales; family Orchidaceae; genus Dendrobium; species Dendrobium chrysotoxum. The sequence goes on along the minus strand of CM034302.1, from coordinate 32,978,754 downwards.
GTGAAAGATTATATTCATGGCTATTACAAACGATTCTTTTGTGATATGATGCACGTACATGTTTTCATGATCTATATGAAATAAAATTGGAATGTTATTTTCATTGCATTATTTATATAAAAATGTTTATCTCTAGTAAATAATTAGAAGATTAAAAGAGAGATTTCTTTCAAATTAGACCTTGGGGCATTACAATAGTTGTTTTGCTCCTAAAAAATTTACATAATTTTTGGCTAGCTTGAATTGTTTTATGAGTGTCCTTGGCTATAACAAGGTGAGGGCATAATGGAATGGCCCCACTCTCAATCCTTTGGTCAAAGTATCTTGTGCAACAAAAGGCTCTAAATAATTGACTTCAAGCATATCTCTTTCGGACCACACTATGAAGTTCCTTAATGACTCTCTAAGCTCTTGCCACTTTTTTAATTAGACCTTGAGAGCTCTTTATGTGATTTTAAGAAATGCTAAATTATATTACAAATAACCTTTCAAATTTTGAGGAAGAGGTGGCCTCACCAAATGGTAAATGGTGAACTACTTTTACGCAGATTCCTTAAGTGTGGCAAAGAACAAATGACAATTAAGGTCATCATAATGTCCAATAAGGAGGTCATTGAATTAATTATGGCCACATGATCCATTACATTAGTCTTGCCACCATAAGACTCAAAATATGGACACTTAAACATGGGAGGTGGCCTAGCTTCCATAATCTCACTTAAAATAGCATTAGTCAGTTGAAGTTTGTTCATTCTAACTCCCTGAGTAAGTAAGTTGTATTCTTCATGACTCAACAATGATTGAGTAGGGCTATGTATTGGTGCTAAAATTGTTGATTTGTCATCTAGTCTCCAGTGATGAACTGTTTAGTTAGAGGAACCCTAAGGGGCATTATTCCTCTATGCTAATCTTGGTATTCTTCTAAGGGCATCTTGGATCACAATCATTAACAACTCTTCCATCATCATTTGAACATGATGAGTAGTGTAGTTGGGTTCTCCACATTCACTAATGGATCAACGGTACTCAACAAATCAACTTGAGCTTATCTTCTCATCACAATCCACACTCGCCACAACTTAGAGAACATTGTATCAAAATTTTTTATGGATGATACCCAACCTTATTACTAGGCAAACACTGTGAGTGGTGACCTATATCTTGTGTGAGAATAGAGAGAAACTTTTTACTATAGAAAATCTATAAAAAGATTCTCAACGAACATAAAACCTTAGTTCAGAAATGACCAAGAGATGAGAAAAAGATGAGAAGATGTTAAGATCTAAATTACTCATTTTCACCCTGTATTTATAGAGATTTAATCACCATAGAAAAGGATACATTAAAAGAATAAAAAATAAATGAGCTTAAATGAGTCTCAATACAGACTACTCTAGACAAATGCCTCCTTATGAATGGATGGAGGGGGCAATGTAAAACAACCTTTTGATAATCTGCTTCTGGGAAGAGTTTAGTAGTATCGAGTAGGTTTGGGCAAGTATGTTTAGGCTAGTGATGATATGAGGGAGCTTGTGACTAGAGGGTTGATTGAGGTTACTAGTGACTCATGTTGAATGCCATAGATCCCTTTAGAAGAGAGAGAGGTGACTGATTTATTATGACATAAAATGGGAGGTCTAGGTCGTATGGTCGTAGTAAGATGAGCTGAGAACCCCAATGAGTAGTCATTTTCTCACGAGTAGTACCTTTTGATCATTTGGGCAAGTTTTCCTATGTGTTATAGATGAATAGTTCACCTTGACCTTCGAGCGAGTTGACCTATGGGCCCTGCTAATGGCAAGTTCTTTCATCAAGACCCATCAATTACTTGTTAGTCATCCGTGAAGGTATATCTCAGTATACATGTATGAATCCTATTTGACTCATTAGCTCATTGAGCTCGACTCGTGAGCTATTTATCAAGTAAACTAATGAGCTTATCTAACTTGATTGCACTCCAATGGGAAACAACAAAAAGTTGAGCTTCAAATTTAGTTAACATATGTCCACTCTAAAATATTATTATATGATGTGAGGTCTAAAGTTCATTTAAGATATTTTTGTCTTAAGAATAATAAAATAATTCTTAAATTATTATTCAATTCAATAACTTCAACAATTTTTTTTCTCAAAAATTTAAAAATATGTAAAAAATTACTTGTAATATTTTCCTAATTACAACTAAAGACAAATAAGCCTCATAATGATCTTCACAAAAGTGTTCATAACTACGTTATTTCACTTTCTTTGCAAGAGAACCTTGTGAATTGATGACTTGATGTTGATAGGAGAAGAGAAATAACTATCATTGTTCCTCCGCTTAATAATTAAGTGGAAAGATAAATTTTTATCTTTTATTATTTAATAATTATTATTATTATATATTATATCTTTTTTTTTTTCAGGGAAAGTTAAGTAAATTTATTGTAATGCATGAGCTTAGTAGAAATAACCAAAGAAGAACAGGTAAAAAATACAATTGAAGTTGGTCGAATATAAAATGCTTGGAAAGGAGAAACGCAAAAGTCTTAAAAAAAGAAAGATAAACTGATAATAATCCACCATTTGAACGAGCCAAATTTAAAGAAATAACTAAGGCTTCGTTCGGAACAATTTTTTTACTATTTTTTAAAAATTTTTTTACTATAAATTTTTTAAACTAAAAAATTTTGTACGAAAATCAGGCCTAAGTCAGCAAAAGATAGCTAAGCAGATTCGTGCCAGGATAGAGAGTGGCAAAAGATAACATTAGGCACCGAACTAGAAAATTAGAAATTAATTCATCTCCCAAAAAATTTTACAAGAGGTAAGATTCTCCACACTAACCAAGGAAGCATAAAAACCATAAATGACCAACCAAATAGATTAAGAATATTAAATAATATAAAAAATACCATCAATGAGCAAATTTCTTCATAGATTAGGCACAAAGGAAAAATAGATTGGTTGTTATCCACATGTTTTCGACATTTAGATCAATTAAGGAAATTTTACACATATTTTACATACGCAAGTCTCAAATTCAAGCCTTCTTTTTGCTAGTCAAAGCTCCCTACCAACTGATCAGGATGAGCTGCGTGTTATCCTCATTAATTGTTGAGCAATGAACACAGATAAGAGAGCAATTAGTCTTTTATTATTAAAAATTATTAGAAGCTCAAAACTTTTAAGAATTTTTTTTCTTATTTAAAAATTGAATAACTGGTGGAGTAACATTTGAACCACATAAAAGACTTGTAATCCACCTTGGGCAAATTGACATAAATACAATTTTTAGCTACAGTGACAGCACTGATCGTTTCATCAAATAGAAAAGACCGCTAAATTATTAATCGTTTCATCAAATAGAAACTTTCAGACATAACGTGTACTGCACAAGGGCCACAAATCTTCAAAAATTACTTGTGCTGTATCAGCATTGATAACGTTTACTGCACCAGGATCTCAAATCTTCAAAAATACGATCCCTTACCTTATTATTACTGCTACAGGCCTCTCCCACACTGCTGAAAAAAAATTAATTAATAAATAAAAACTCTCCTTGCGAAAACCAGAGGAGGTTGTCGGTGTTGGAAGGACATGCTGTGTGCTCCTTGAACCCTCCAGATGGGATTGACGTCTCATCCGATTCGCAAAAAGATAATTCAAAAGCTCCAAACATTCACAAAGAGGAAGGCAAATCGTAAATTTCTAGTAGGGCCAAAATTTCGGCCACTAACCCGTAAATTCTAAAGACCTGTCCCAACTTTAGCTCTTGAAACGTTAGGGGATTCAATAACCTTGACAAAATTCTGAATTGCAAAATTCTAATTAAGACTTTTTAACCTGAGCCACTTTTATATCCTTGAGGGAAAAATTAATAATTGTCAATTGATTAGCCATTGATTTATCAACTCACAAACTTTTTGTTAATGAAGGTGATTCCAACAACTTCTCTATTTTTAATCTCGAGAGAATTTTGATTTATTGGGATATATCTCGTATGACCTTCATGTTAGCTCACCAACACGGGTTGCAGCACACCACTAGATTACTATGGCATGTGCGCTCAATCTCCACTCGTTCCTACAGTAGCCACCTGACACTGCATAACCGAAAGAATATTCCTCTCAACAAGCTGTACTCTCACACCTCACATTCTTATATATATACATGCAGCCTGTAACAGAGGACATGATTTTCTTCAATGAAACAGTAACTTCTTCAATTCTCATATTTCTCTAAATACCTCCACTGTAATCTTCTTCTGTTCTATCATGGTGTCAGAGCATTAACGCGCCATAGCGACTCCTTCAGCCTTCCATGGCAGACAGGGAATTAGCAGCATCACCAACCTCGAATTCCAACACATTGGTCATCCAAGCTGACATCACCATTCCTCCACACTTGAAATTCCTCATCTCTAACCTATAACATATTGTTCCCACTCAACTCACCAATGAAAACTACTCCATTTGGAGGATCCAGATCTGTCAACACTTTTCAGCAAACGGATTCGAAGCATACCTCACAGGAACACAGCTACCTCGCTCTAATACTTCATCCGATGATTACCGCCTCTGGTCTCTTATAGATCAGAAGCTCATCTCAACACTCTTCCCCACCATTTCTCCAGTTGTATTACCTTACGTCCTAACCCTTTCCACCACTCATGACGTCTGGATCACCCTCGAGCAGATGTTACAGCCCACCAGCCGCTCCCAAGTCTGTTGACCTCGCTTTTCAACCGTTTTCCCTCAAGCGTGTTCGACTAATTTAATGGAACCTCGTTGAGCTCAATTTGTATTTGAGGCAACTCGAATTGAGTCAAATTGGGCCCGACAAAGTTCAATTAGTTCGATTGATGCCTGTGAGCTTTGAATGCAATTTGACATAAAACAACATCAGCTCGGGTTCGATTGTGTTGGTTCAAGCTCAAACTTTATTGAATTGACTTAATAAGATCTAATTAAATCAAATTGAGATTGAATTGGATTAGTCCTAATTGCATTCAATTAGGTCAGATTAATTCATGCGAGCCTCGTCGAGCTCGATTCGAATAAAATTTGCATTAGTTCTGGTTTAATTTCATCAATTAAATTCGGTCGAGCCTGGATTAAACCCGATCGGACCCAAATTGACCTGAGCCGAGCTGGACCAGATCTGATTTTTGAACTCATTTTTTTTAAATTAATTCAATTTATTTAATTTAATTTTGATTGATGTTTAAATGGCTTCTAAATAATTGAAATAATTTCCTAAATGAGAATTTTTGCAGATATGGCGCCGAGCAGCTCGCCATGAAAGATTTCAAAAATAAAAAGAGCAAAGTGAGAGCCGAGATGGGCGAAATTTTCTCGCCGGTTTTGGCAAGGATTCACTCCAAGTTCCCGATCCCCTCTCTGCTCGCGAGCTCCCGCCAGATCTTGAAAAATCCCTCTCCGGCTTGCCTTCGTCTCTCGGTGGTTCGCACGACTGCAGGGGTAGAAGACAACTTCTATTTCCCTCTATTCACAGGCTTCAGGACCGGACCCGGCTCTCCCACTCCTTCTAGTTCGCAGACCTCAGCTTGCAGCCTCCAGCTGTCCGCAACTCCAGTTCATATTCGGACAAAATGTGAGAGCTATTATTGCTGTCAACCCTCCAACCAAGGACCTACCAAGAGCTTCTGCTTGGATTTTCTCTCATGATTCATCTCCTAGCCATAAGCCTCACACATAGCAACAAAGAGGGCTACTGCTAGTACGGTTCACACTCATGCCGGCTCTCCATCTCGATGCCTTCTCTCGGAGAGAACCCCAAGCCGCCGGCGACCCCGCGCTCGTCTCCAGCCGCCAGATCCTCTGCCTCTAGTCGCCGGTATTTGTCTCCTCTCTTGACCGACCTCATCGGCCTGACCTCACCAATGGACCTGCTCCCATTCAGTCAACAGTATGCTGCTCTTTCTTCCTCCTTTGGCTATGACACTCCAAGCAGGGGAAAATATGGAAATATGATATTGAAATAAGTGTTTGTACGATTCATCCATTCAAAGCAAGAAGAGTGGAGTTTCTTTCATTGATTGAGAGTACGTTCTCATCCTATGGATCTTTTAAGCATGTAATTGCTATAAATTAATTAGTAGAATGATGATTTCAAGCCCTCAAATTATACATTTGTTTCCTTAGTATAGTCAACTAGTTTAGCAAACTAGAGAATAAGACGTTTTCTGCTTTCGTTCTTTTCGAATCGAGTTAAAAATAAGTGAAAAAAAAAGCATTTAGATTTAATTTCTTCCTATTTTCTACTTGATAATCAACAAAAGTCAATGAATCTGAATGTATGTTTCATTTAATAACCAAGTGTAGACATCATGAGCTTGTTTGATTTACGGTTTTAGTCATATTCCATGTAATTTCCTCTCATGAAATGAGTTAAAAAAAAATGAAGAAGACTAGAGTTTGTCGTGGTTAACTTTATTTAAGGATTTTGATTATAATTATTTTGTTTTAGCATGTTTTGTTTCACGTTTACAAGTAGTTATTGGTGCTACATTCAGATCTCTGAGCATGGATTCAATTCTTCTCTACTCGATATATATTTTAGGAATATTTAAAAAAAATAAATAAATAAATAAACTTTGAACCATTTCTTTGCAAAATAATATATGATTTCATTGGTTGGATCTTGGAATCGTGAAAATACTTAACGAATATATTTGAACATTTAATATCTCTTGCTGCACTAACAAAAGGGGATCATCCTACCAAATAATATTTAATAGAATCTTGAGAAAACGTATTGTTGACCTCTTTATAAATTAGCGTTTGAATCATTTATATATATGTAATGTTGTGGAAGGTCGAGAGGGAGGAATGTTTCAAATAGTGGACTTGTTGAATGGATATGATGTAGTTCATCCTTTCATTTGAGTATGTGAATGTATATTTTCGCATCTAATTTGTTCAATAAGGAACTGGTGGTAGCATTGAAATGAAATGGGTCTTATACATATGATAACCATTACCGTTATTATACGAAAAATTGAATAAAATAAAATCAACAATTCTTTTGATAAATCTTAGCTAATTTTGCAAGTATAAAATATTTCATTAAATGAGTTCGTATGTTGACGGGCTCATATATTAGCTTTAAATTTTCATTTACAATTAAAGGGGCGATGAATGAGGGTTGGAGAGATTGTATGCATACCCAAATCACAAAATCATGTATTTCATACAAAGATTAATTGTTTTATTGAGTATATATACACTTATATTTTATCCTCCCATGTCACGTTTTGTATATTCAATGAGAAAGCTTGTGATCATGTTAGAATATCTCTTTAAAACCAATAAATGACTTTTATTAGCTATGCATTGCTTTACCAAGCAGGTGAATTTCTCGCTGTTAAATAGTGATTTCTACATAATGATTTTGAGTGAAATTTGCCCCTCTTGAATAGAAATTTTCTTATACACGTTTCAGATTACGTGATGTAAGGATTTATATCCGTGCTAATTCTGTGCATTCTATATATATGTAAGCAAGGTTTCATGTGACTTATGCACAATCTTCCTCACCCATGTTAACATGATTTTAGATATTATGTGTGTGTTTCTTTTATATTTTGTGAAAGCAAATCTTCATGCTCTAGGTTAGCAGACTTTTATTTGCTTCATGTGTAGTTATCCTTCATGCTTCATGTTGGAAAATTCTTCTAATGTTTCATGCTCTATAGTGATATGCATGTGTTAGATAAGTGCAAATATTGAATTGTTTATTATTTAAATTCTTATTTATTTTCATTTCTTTTTGAATAGCCTCTACGCTCATCCACTCTTCTTTCTTTTCTTTATTCTTTTGCGAGGTACTTGTGAGAAAGTAAAGAGGAGCTTTTAGGAGCAACAGACGAAAGAGCTTGGACAATCGGATCCGAGCATCAGTCGTTCCCATTCATTCTGGTGGGGGTGTTACAGGCAGAACCACCGGGTCATAGCCCCCGGTGTAGTGAGTTTCCTTAAAACTTAGATAGCCTCTAGGGAGTCGGATGCAGAATCCATCCAGAAAGCCTTTTGAATTCTTTCTTGTCCTTCCTAAACTTGGGTTTCTCCTCACCCTTCTCCTTGCTTGGGTGAGCCTTAAGTGTAGGACAATCAGCTTTAATATGCTTTGGCTTCCTGCATTCAAAATAAATTGTATCAGAAGAACCTTTAAATTTTTTACTATTCTTACCTCTGTTCCACTTCTGATAGTTCTTGTGTTTCTTCCTCAAAAAACTTTTGAATTGTCTAGTGATTAAGGCACATCATCATCATCAGATCCTGAAAAGCTTGAATCAGAATCATTTGCCTTCAGGGCTACAATCTTCTCTTTCTTCTTCTAACCTAAATCAAGCTATATTTGGTTCACCCCTTGCTCGTAGGCAATGAGTGATCTAAGTAAGTTATCAATAGAATAGGCGTTCAAATCCTTAGATTCATTAATTACAGTTATCTTGGCATCATAAGAAGAAGGCAAACATCTCAAAATCTTGTTAACTTTCTCATAATTAGTAAGCTCTCTTCCTAAGGCATACAGGGAGGTGACAATCTGAGTAAACCTGGTGTACATTTTAAATATGGACTCACTAGGTTTCATGCAAAAGAGTTTATAGTCATAAAGCAGTATGTTTAATCTAAATTATTTAACTTCACATGTACCTTCATAGGTGATGCATAATCTATCCCAAATTTCTTTACCAGTTGTGCAAGTGGAGACACGCATGTAATCCTCAGATTTTAATGCACAGAAAAAATAGTTCAAGTATTTTGCATTCAGTTGGGCTAAGTCCCGATCATCAAAAGTCCATTCGGCAATAGGCAATTCAGTTTTAACATTATTAATAAGTCTAAAAGGTGCTTCATAGCCATCTTTAACAAGCATCCACATGTGATAATCTATAAATTGAAGAAAAGTGGACATGCGAGTTTTTTAAAAATCAAACGTATATTATCAAACAATAGAGGTCATGTAATTGAATAACCTTCAGCAGTATTACAATTACCAAAATTAGCCATGGATCAAAATTCAAAAGTTTATAACTTAAATTTAGAACCTGGCTCTGATACCACTTGAAAGCTCGATAGGGATGTTAAGCCCTTGTGAACTAGTCTAGAGACTAACCAAGAGGGGGGTGAATTGGTTATTTTAAAAATTCATGAACCACAAGAATGATCTTTTTATAATTATAATGGAAATAAATAAACACAATAATAAAATGATCAATCACAGATTCACCCAAGCAGATATTAACTGAAAATAAATGTAGAAAATAATCAGAAAGAACACACCAGATTTTATAGTGGTTCGATCAACTTGACCAATGTCCACTCCCCGGAGCCTCCCCTACAGGTATTGCACTAATATTAAGTGACTCTCCTTCTACTCCCACAGCAATGTGCAAAAGCCTGTATAAAACTCCTTTCTACCAACCCGGTGAGGCAGAGAACCTAGACTCCTTTCACTTCCTCCTGAAGCAGGCAGAGAACCTGGACTCCTTTCGCTTTCTCTTAAAGCAGGCAGAGACCTGGACTCCTTTCACTTCCTCCTGAAGCAAGCAGAGCACTTGGATCTTCTTACAGATGATCCTCCCACAGAGACACCGACAAGATAAGAGAAGACGACCGGAGAAGACGACTCAGATCCTTACTTGAAGCAACCTTTGTGAATCCCTCACAAACTCTCCCTCACAAGATCCTCTCTCTCTCTCTCTCTCTCTTCTCTTAGAAGGTTTTCTTTGAAAGAAAAGTGGCAAAAGATTTTTCTTGTTGGAAGAAAAAGATCTTAAATAGGAGGGCTCAAAAATTATCCTAAATCTCAACTGGTCATCAAAGATCGTCTAGGACGATCGATTGATCATCCTGTATGATTAGTACAAAATCACATGAATCAACCTGGACGGATCTCATTTCTTGGATGACTAGTAGACAAAATTTTTTCTGATTATCCCATACGATTCTGCGATCGTTAGGACGATTAATATAAACCAGGAATTTTATCCAGAAGACAGCTCGGGTCATCCAGGAACTTATGTTGGACGATCTCAAAATGACTTGATCATCCCAGACGATACATATATCGTCCAGTACGATTAGTTTAAAAATGACAAAATCATCCTGCACATAGCCCGGGCCGTACAACCAAAATATATTGGTTAATCATAAAATAACTTGATTGTCTGGGCCGATATCTCTATCGTCCCGTATGACTAGTTCAAAATCAAAAATATCATCCTGCACCCGGATGAAGTGCTCCGGACGGTCAGGATTTTGCATGTATCGTCCAGGATAATCTTTCGATCGTCCGGGACGATATGATTGTATTAATCAAAAATTACTTACTTTCCTTAATCACCAAATTAATTTAGGCATGATTGTCATAGATCGTCCAGGAAGATACGCATATCGTCCGGGACGATCAGATCAAATCTCTAAAAATAAGAAATTGTCTAACTTAATTTGGCGGTTGAGGATTTTTGATTTGAGCCTATCATCCTGTACAATTGATATATCGTCCAGGATAATCTGTTTAATCAAACCGACTTAACATGGTCGCCCTAATCAGGGTTCCTATTTTTATAAGATCGTCATAGATGATATGAATATTGTTCAGGATGATATGAATAAAATTTGAAATAGAAAATCTAACTCACTAAAACTCTCCCCCTGAGTGTGTGTGTGCAATGTTACTTAGATTGGGGATCAATTACATTACATTTGACTCAAGAAAGGAAAAAATTACAATTAAACACATGCGGACCCGATCTTGAGTTGGCTTGAATTGTATTTTTTGTACCTAAAATATTAGTCAATCAAAACAGAACATAGAAATATTTGTTATCATCAAAACTGTAATCCTAAATCCAAGTTGTAACAGCTACAGCCCTGTACTCCACCTGCACCAACACCTCCCACAGACGCACTACCAACTTTCAATCTAGTCGTTCCTCCTATGGCAGAGGATTCCTTTTAACTGCTCGCCCCTCATTTCCCACTGGCCATACTCCACAAACTCTCCCTAATCAGCCTCATCCCATCTGTCAGATCTGAGGGAAAATGGGACACTCTGCCTTCAACTGTTGGCATCACTATAATCAACAGTTCGTTCCCTCTACGCCATGGAACCTACATGCACTTCTCACACAACCTCAACCAAATGCTACCACCGATTGGATTTTGGACTCGGGAGCTTCAACTCATCTCACTCCAGACATCTCCAACCTCCTAACAATTCTCCACCTTTTTTGGCAATGACTTTGTCTCCATCGCCAATAGCAAAGCACTCCCCATACACAACAGTGGATAAGGACTCCTTCCCCTACCAGACACTTCTTGTAAGCTACGCCTACATCATCTTCTCTATGTTCCCTCCTTCTCTCACAATCTCCTCTCCATCTTTAAGTTAACCTCCGATAATAATGTCTCAATCTCATTCGATTCCCATGGCTATGTAATCAAGGATCTATAGGACAATCAAGTTCTTCTCCATGGACCCACCATGACGGGCTGTATCACGTTCGTACACCACCCATCCGTTAGCCAATAGCTCTGCACACCACCTCTACGCCCACGACCATCTGGTATGCACGGCTAGGACATCCACATAATAGACTCTTATCTACTTTAGCTAACTATCTATAATTCCCCTCCTCCCTCTCTCTGCATCTCCTGTAATGTGGCCAAGAGTCACAAACTTCATTTTACTATTGTTTCCTCTACTTTAACTGCTATTTTCCAATTGATCCATTCAGACGTATGGGGTACGACACATGTACCTTCCTTTAACGGTTACAAGTATTATGTTATCTTTATAGATGACTTTACAAAATTTGGTTGGCTATATCTTATGAACACTAAGCAAGAAACTTTCAATAAATTTCTTCACTTCTGCAGCTTAGTTAAAACACTATTTTACGCAAACATTCAAAACCTTTGAACAGATTGAGGGGGGAGTACTCCAGCACCAGTTTCACCACCTACCTACATAACCATGGCATAACACATCAAGTTAGTTATCCTTACACACCTGAACAGAATGGAGTAGCCGAGCGTAAAAACCGCCACCTCCTCGAGCTTACTCGCACTCTACTTCATGCCACAGGGGCTCCTCCTTAGTATTGGGCTGAAGCACTCTCTACAGCTAATTATCTCATATATTTCCTCCCTACCAAGGCTCTCTCCCTACAAATTCCCTATCATAAACTCCATGGTCGTAACCCAACCTACACTCATCTCTGCATTTTCGGATGCCTATGCTTTCCTTGGCTACAACCACAGGCCCCTAATAAACTAGCTCCCGCGCCTTAGAATGTGTGTTTCTTGGTTATTCCACCACACACAAGGGCTATCGCTGTCTCCATATTCCGACCAGTCATATATACATCTCACGCCACATTATTTTTAATGAGAACACCTTTCCATTGAGATCCGTCACTCCCATCACCACAAATATGCCTACTCCTCACACAATCTCCCCTCTACTACTTATCCCTACCTCTACTCTAACACTTACATCCATCACCAGTTCACCTAATACCTCATCTTCCTGTTAAACATCACCAGCATCCCCAACTCACACAAGTCCGTGTACCCAGCATACACAATTGAGCATTTCTCCTCCCAATCCAGACACTCACCACCCAAGTCCACCCCAAGGTCATGCAATGCAAACAAGATTAAAATCTGGCATTATGTGGCCCAAAACCATTTTTGACCTTTCTGCTATTACCACCCTTCAAGGCACACCCACCAGTTACAGCCAAGCAATTCAAACACCACATTGGCGGGTGGCTATGTTGAACAAGTTTCTTGCTCTTCAAAAGTAAGGCACTTGGTTACTTGTTCCCACACCACATGACAAACCAATACTTGGTTATAAATAGACATTCAAGACTAAACTCAACTCCAATGGTCAAGTTGATCACTACAAGGCACATCTTATAGCTCAAGGCTTCAATCAAGAATTTGGTGTCAACTACACTGTCACCTTCCGCCCCGTCGCCAAGATGCCCACCATTCGGATTCTCCTAGTCATTGCTCTTCATTGTCGTTGGTCTATTCTTTAATTGGACATCTCCAACGCATTCCTCCATGGAGATCTCCACAAAGAAGTATATATGGTCCAACCACCCGCTTCACTGATAGCTAGCATCCAGATCATGTTTGCAAGCTTCACAAATCTATTTAGGGCCTTAAGCAAGCACCACGGCAGTGGTTTCATAAATTCACCTCCTTCCTTCTCCAATTCAACTTCACCTTCAATAAGTTGGATCCCTCTCTTCTACTATACACCACACCTCAGACCCAACTATATCTTCTCATATATGTCACCGGCATCTTACTTACAGGAAATGAAACTATTAACATCCAACAACTCCTCTACCACCTATAATCCACCTTCTCTACAAACAGTTGGGGGATATTTCCCATTTCCTTGGTGTTCAGGTGGTTCGGACATCCACTGAGCTGTTTCTCCATCAGCAACATTATGCCAAGGAGATCCTGGCTACTATAGGTTTTGCCACCTGCAAACCGACCATCACCCCCATCTCCCTCAAACCACTGCAAGGCCTGGACGTCGACCATCCATACAGTGATCTGCAGCTCCATCGTCTCCTGGCAGGCTCACTTTAGTACCTGACTATCACAAGGTTGGACATCACCTTTACAGCAAACACCATATGCCAGAAAATGCACCAGCCACGCAATAAATATTATTATGCCCTTAAACGTCTCCTCAGGTATGTTCAACGAATAGCTCACTATGGCCTACCTATCACCACAGGAAACCTTATACTCATAGCCTATGCAGATGCAGACTGGGTAGCAGAATTCATCGACCGCAAGTCAATCTCTGGCTTCTACGCATTCCTCAGAGACAATCTCATTTCGTGGTGTGTTAAGAAACAAGTCACAATTGCCAAGTCCTCATCCAAAGCAGAATACTGATCCCTTTCTTCCGTAATGTCAGATGTTCTCTGGCTCCGCCAACTTGTCACTAAGTTTCAACTTTCCCAATTAGCTCCAACTATCATCTATTGTGACAACAGTTCAGCCATAGCACTATCTAACAACCCAGTATTTCACTCATGCACAAAACACATCAAGATTGATTATCATTTCATCAGTGAGCACATTCGCAATAAAGCCATCACAGTCTCCCACATTCACTAGGCTGATCAACTTGCTGACATCCTAACAAAACCATTATCTACATCTAGATTTCAAACTCTACGTCTCCAATTAACCATCCATCACATGGATGCTTAATTTGCGGGGGGATGTTAGCTCACCAACGTAGGTTGCAGCACACCACTGGACTACTATGGCATGTGTGCTCAATCTCCACTCGTTCCTGTAGTAGCCGCCTGACACTACATAACCAAAAGAATATTCCTCTCAATAAACTGTACTCTCACACATCACATTCTTATATATATACATGTAGCCTGTAACAAAGGACATATGATTTTCTTCAATGAAACAGTAACTTCTTCAATTCTCATATTTCTCTAAATACCTCCACTGTAGTTTTCTTCTGTTCTATCACTTCAATCCTCAATTTATTGACAGTCAACTAATTTAAGGCCAAGTTCTCTTTGGAAACTTCCAAACTTTTAATATTTATGTTTTTTAGGCCACTAATTCTAAGTAAGAAAGAGGGCATCTTTGGAAAAACCCAAGGCAAATTGGTGGTCTAATCGAAGCAATTTCCCAACCCTGGGCTATTTTGGGGGACTTCAATTGTTGCATGCATGTTGACGAGAAAAAAGCTAGCAACCTTATACATATGACCAAGTTATGGTATTTCAATAGAATGATCTTTGATATATCTATAAAGGATCTGGCTTTTATAGGGCTTATTACTCTTCATTTAATTAAAAAAAAAAACTAATTCCCCTATTATCATTAAGCTTGATAGAGTGTTGATCAGCGATGAATAACTAGAATTATTTCCCCATGCTTTCTATAGGGTGGAAAATTCATGGTGCTCAGATCACTCACCTTGGTAATTTACACCCATTAAAACATTTCATACAAATACATTTCAGTTGAAGAAGTATTGGTCAAAGAAGCCTTAATTTTGACAAACTTTATGTTTTGCCTTCCACATAATAATATCTAAAATGACTGCATTTGTTCTCTTTATTCAAAGCTCAAAACAAAGATATTATCAAATAAATAAAATGGAATATTTCCTCCTTAATTACCTTGATAATAAAAGAAATTGAAAGCAAACAAATTGATTATTTTACACTGCTTAATATTAACCAAATGCACACTAATCTTAAGAAAGCAAAAAAGTTGGGAGATGCTATTACTCATATGATACTTAGTCTTCTTGCCACATATAAACAAACTTATTGAAAGAATGGGAGGAAGATCTTAAGTTCTCAAATTAAAAATCAGATTAATGAAAAATCTCAACTCTATAAAGGAAACATATACCAATCGTATATCCTTTTAGTCTCACATTGATATTTCATATGCTACAATTAATCTCTTTAATAAATTTGTTAATCCTAATCATTGAAATCTAAACCTTGTTTCTCCTCCTCTAGCTAGTTATTAGGTTCCTCCTCACCTCATTTGTGCTCTTTGTGCTCCTATCACTTATTATAATAAAAAAAATGTTGTATTCTCTAGATAAATACATTGATATTTATTGAGGTTCCTTCTCACCTCAAAGTGTTTTCATCTTGGGCTAGATAGATATTCATTTGCTTTTTATTCTTCCATTTAGAATATTGTTGGTAACAATTTTTACAATGCAATGAAGTAATTCTTCAAAAATACTTACATGCCCAAAAAATAAAGCTAGTGTTAATGCTCTTATCCCTAAATCTTAATATTCTGATAGTATCAATGACTTTAGACTTGTATGCTAATGAAATACATTCAATAAAATCATTAAAATAATTCTTTTACGTACACTTTATCTCACCATGAATCACATTATTCATCCAACTTGAGCAAGTTTCCTTAAGAATATAATTTCTATTAATAAAATTATTTCGGCCTAAGAAAGTTTCCCTATATTCTATCACATAAAACATCATGTTTTGGATAATACTATAAGTATTTTGGTTTATCAACTATTTAATCTTTGTTTTGGATAATTTAGAATCTTATTGCCACATATTATTCAAATGCAACTACTCTTACAATTTATAATATAGATAGATACTCATGCTTTCTGCCATCAAATCTTGTAAAAGTTTTGGATTAAATTGCTAAACTTCAGAGTGAAAATGTTTGAGGAATGCCAGAGGGATGGATGCTTTTAAATTTTAAAAGATATTATAAAATGGTGGTGATTTTAGAGCACCAATATTGAATTTAGTTCCCTTTGTTTTCAAAAATAATTTATGACAATTGAACTTATATAGTTTTTATTTTTGTAGGAGAGCATTTTGAAAAAGTTAATAAAGAAATGTTTATTTATTTTTTTTCACATAATGATTAGCAATATTTCAATAAGAAATAAGTAAGTAAATAAAATAAATAAGTAAAAAAAAGAATAATGAAAGTATAAAGCATATTTTTATAGTGGTTCGATCATCATGACCTATGACCATTCCAAGACATCGTCTCCTCAAGAATTACATTAACAAATTTCCCCTACTCCAAGTATGGCATTAAAGCCTCTCTCTTTCGCAGGAACACAAAGAACATCCTTTTGCATAGCTTATTTCCCAGGAAGTCTCCCTCCTTGTACATGCAACGTGGATGAGATGCCAACACCTCTAGCCTCCCAACTAAATAGAAAGTCTCCCACTCCAAGCCTATGATCAAGAGATCATTCACCCAAGAGTCATCACACGCTACAACGTGAGGAAGAAAGATGTACATTGAGATGAATGACCTTTATGCACCACTTTCACACACTGATCACTTGGAAATACTTCTAAGAGATCCATCATGTTCTCTTTAATCTCTCTCACCCTTTTCCAAAAATTGTAGTGTGAGACTACCTAGAACTCCTTAATAATCTATGAATACACAATCTTTAGATCCAATGATAAGACAAGGAAACCAAAGACTTGAGACACATTCTTTATTCTTAAGTATAATATTTATATTAAGGCTTAAACAAACTCTAAAAAATTTGATTTAGTTAATTTCATAGGTTGGTCGTACAATATAATGTATGGATTTTACCATATAACTTTTATAATAATGTCAACTCAAGGAACTCGATCATCTTATCCAGATGAGGTTCATCCAAATAATCTCTCTATTTTTTTGGATGGTATGATTATGATCATATTGTGTGATTATGATTATACAGTATGATCTTTTCAATGTTGCTGACTTTGAGCTTTAGATCGTCCTATTCGAATAAAGTTCATTTGAATAAGCTCTCTATTTGCTCAAACTCTACAATTTGGATCGTATAGTATAATATCTTATCTAATTTAACTCCTTGATTTTTGGTTCCAAAAAAGGTAAATAATAATATGTGAAATTATTTCATATTTATATGAATAGATTTGTCTAGTACAAATAGATCAAATTTTGATTTTTTTTTAAAATATCAAAATTTAAAATAGTTGATCTTCCATAATGATATAGACTATACTACACGATTAGTTAAAAAAATTATTTTAAAATTTTAATAATTAATGACACTTGACTTTAATTAACTTTATTTAATTTTTATAAGTATTTATGTGTGTGTGTGCTTACTCATTCAACCCACTATATACCTATACTATAAAATAATTAAAGACAATCACAACAACAACAACATCAAGCCTTTGTCCCACTGCGTGGGATCGGCTATATGAATCCTTTTTCTCCATTGTGTCATGTTAAAAGTCAAATTCTCATTTAAATCTAATAAAGCAATATCATTTCTAATATTTTCTAACCAAGTCTTTTTAGGTCTACCTCTACCTTTCTTAACATGAGTCAAATCTAATACCTCTACTTTCTTAATAGAGTCATCAGAAGGCTGCCATTTTATGTGACCAAACCATCTAGGGCAACTCTCTCTAATCTTATCTTCCACTAGAGCTATTCCAACCTTTTCATGTATATGCTCATTTTGTATCCTATCTCTAAGGGTAATGCCACTCATCCACCTGAGCATCCTCATCTCTACAACACTTAACTTTTTATTATGCTTCTCTTTTAATGGCCAACATTCGACACCATAAATCATTGCAGGTCTCACCACCATCTTATAGAATTTTCCCTTAAGTTTGAGGGCTACTTTTCTATCACACAAAAAAGCCTGTGGCATTCCTCCACTTCAACCATCCAACTTGAATTCTACTGATAATATCCCCATCTGTTTCCCCATCACTCTGAACAATAGATCCATGATATCTAAAATGTGTACTCTTATTAATAATTTGATCACCAAAAGTCACAATCCCCTCACTAGGTCTATTACTACTAAAATTATACTCCATATATTTCATTTTAGATCTACTCTAGCATAAATCTTTAGACTCTATGGTTGACCTCCATAATTCAAGTTTACCTTCAACTCCCTCTTTAGTCTTATCAATAAGAAGAATATCATTAGCAAAAAGCATACACCAAGGTACATCCTCTTGCAAATGTCTAGAACATCCATGACTAGAGCAAAAAGATATGGGCTTAAGGCTGATCCTTGATGTAATCCAACCGAAACAGGAAAAAACTTGGTAAAACCACCTTGTGTTTGGACACAAGTAATAGCTCCTGCATACATATCTTAAATAATTTGAATATAAGCGTTATTAATTCCTTTCTTTTGAAGAACTCTCCATAGCACTTCTCTTAGAACTTTATCATATGATTGCTCTAAATTAATAAATATCATATGTAGATCCTCCTTATTCTCTCTATATTTCTCCATCAAACCTCTCAATAATTGTATGGCTTTCATAGTAGACCTACCTGGCATGAATCCAAATTGAGTTTGAGAAACATTAGTATCACGCCGCAACCTACACTCCATAACTCGCTCCCATAGTTTTAGAGTATGACACATTAACTTAATTCCTCTATAATTCCCACAATCTTGTGCATCACCTTTTTCTTAAAAATAGGAATTAAAACACTCATTCTCCACTCATCTGGCATCTTTTTAGTCTTCAAAATAGTATTAAAAAGGTTTAGTAAGCCAAGAAATTCCTTCATCTCCTAAGCATTTCCACACCTCTATTGGAATATCATCAGGTCGAACAGCTTTTCCACCCTTCATTTTTTTTAAAGTCTCTCTAACTTCAATTTTACTGATACGCCGATAAAAACAAAAATTTTTATTTTCATTTAGGGTGCTAAGGTCACTAAAGTCAATCATATTTTCACATTCTTCATTAAAAAGATTAGCAAAATATCTCATCCACCTTTGTTGAATATCATCTTCTAAGAAAAGTACTTTTTGATCTTCATCCTTAATACACTTCATTTGAACTAAATCCTTACTACTCTTATCACTTTGTTTGTCTAAGTTATATATATGTATATATAAATATATATTTCTCCCTCTTTAGAATCTAATCTATTATATAACTCATTAAAAGCTAAGATCATTATATCGCATATTGCTTTCTTAGATTCCTTACGTGCTTCTTTATATCTATCCCAATTATCAGAATTTTTATAATTAAACCAATTTTTATAGCAAATCATCTTATTATTTATCTTTTCTTGCACATTTGGATTCCACCACCAACTTTTTTTATTATTAGGAGCTTTTCTCTTTGATACTCCAAGCACATCTTTTGCAATAATCTTAATATCACTAGCACCTTTTCTCACATAACATTAGATTCCTCATGCACAGATAAAATCTTAAGATCTAAAATTGTACTCTCAAAAATTTTTTTATTAATTTTCTTTAAATGCCCCCATCTAATCGTAGAATAATATTTTACTTTATTTTTTATTTTCTGCCCCTTTATCTTAAAGTCCGAAACTAATAATCGTTGTTGGGTACATATATTTTCACTCAGAATAACTTTACAATCTTTGCAATCTAAATAATTTAATTTTCTTATAAGAAAATAAGCAATCTAAGTTTTACTTTATCTATTTTTATAAGCGATGAGATGCTCATCTCTTTTCTTAAATAAGGTATTAGCAATTAAAAAATCATAAGCTAAAGAGAAATCTATTATGGTCTTACCACCTTCATTAGTCGTTTCAAATCCATGGCCACCATGAATGCTTTTAAATTCATCTACGTCTCTACCAATATGTCCATTTAAATCTCCTCCAATATAAACTATTTCTTTTAGAGGTATCTTCTATATTAATTCTTCTAAGTCATTCCAAAATTTTAATTTTCACCACATATCCAAACCTACTTTAGGAGCATAAGCATTTATAATATTAACAATCTTAGCATCAACAATAATCTTTAAAGTTATAATTCTATCTCTAATTCTATTAATTTTTATAATATTATCCTTCAAACTCTTATCTATAATCGCACCTACACCATTTCTAGTACGACTCATACCCGAATACCCAAGGTGGAAGCAGAATAATTTCACAGAAATAAAATTATGATATTTCAACCACACAAATAATCAAGAGTAAATAATGTGAAAATTAAGTGTAAGAATAAAGACAGAACCTGAAGTAATGGGGGTCTCTTAAAGAATTGAATTTTAACATTGTTCACCCAATGAAGAAATGTGTAAGATAATCAATAAAAGGAAGGTAGTTTAGGCCTACATAGGCTGCAAGTATACTACTAATGTAGAAAATATTTACCACTATTAAAAATGGAGAGAGGAACCCTCCCCAATGTAAATGCTAAAAAAACTATTGGAAAATAAAACTATGTAGGCTTTGGATATACTCTAATTTATATGGTTGAACACTACATAGAGAATTTCATACTATCTTGAACGGGTGACATAAAATTCAACATTAGATAAAAATATAAATATAGGGTTTCAAAACTTTACTATTCTAAAGATCAAAATTAATTGAGATAATAATATATCATCCCAAAAAAGCAAACTTATATTCTATAACAATGTTAAAAAAATGAGAATAACTAATAAAAGTTTTGCCATTTTATGGGAAAATACTACAAAGAGAATAAAATATCATCTAAGAGACAGAGATGAAATTCTACAATGGTATTCAAAACTAGAAATGGTATTTAAGAAAATAGTCTACATCCCAGAGATTTTCCATACCTTAATAAACTATGATAGGTTTTATATTTTACAAGGGTTGTAAGTTCCCCATAAAGGCAAGCCTCTATTATTAATTATATCATAAGAGTGGAAACTCTTAAGAATACATTCAATTAAAATTGTTGTTAAACTATTCTTGATTTTAAGGACTTATGCAAGGTTTAGAAGTCTAAATTTTGTAAAATGGTTTGGATCAACATTTAATAGTTCTTTCAAGAGTCAAAGAGAAAAAGGTAGGAAATACTTTGAGTTTGAGAAGATCAAAAGTGCTTTAGAATGAAATGAAGTCTTATGTTTGAACTGGCAATTTATTTGAAAGATAAGATGGTATTTCTTAAAGGTGAAGACTTTTGATTTAAAGTCTACCTCAAAACCTATAACAAAGGTGAATCACTATAGCGTAATGAATAGAAATGAGTCTAAAGAAAAAAAAATAAGTTTGTGAGATGAGTCTTTTATCCTCAAAACCTTCAATAAGATTCAAATGAAATCTTAATGATGCTAGACCAACATTTTCCTAAAGTGAAATGCCACCTAAAATTCCTGTAATACTTTAAAACTATGATCCTAATCTTTATAAACTTCTAGATGGGTAAGTTATCATTTATTTAGAAGTGATGGCTATCTCTATATGAATGAATTTTGTGCATCAAACTAATGCAAATAAAATAATTCCCTTATATTGTTTAATGTTGTATTTTTTTTAAGTGTAATATGCAACCTACTAGGGTTAGCAAAAAGTTGTTTATAATTCACAAAAATCACTTTTTAAACCACATTTAATCACATCACATTTCATCACATAATACCACATGGCACTTACTCATCTCTAATTAGCAACTTGGAATCTTGGCCATAATTTTTATTTATTAAATGGGGTTGTGCAAATAGAAGCATCTCCTTAAAATTGGATTAGTATAAATTTTAGTGGATTACCCCCCTTTTATTAAAAACCCTATATAAGTATGGTTACCTACTTAAGATATTATCAGTGATAAATAACCAAAGCACTCCTAACCTAGGGCATCTAATTATTAAACATAGAATAAGCACATCCTCATCAAAGAAATAATCAAGCATCAAAATATTTCCACATATCCACCAACATCACATGCATATGCAGTAAGTAGAGGTCACAAGCAAAACATTCATAATAAAGCAATGCTCCTAATCTAGAACTAGGGTTTGTTGCCCTAACAAAAATGCTAAAATATGTGATGGGTTGTGTGGTATAGTCATCTCTATTAATCTTTTTAAATTTTATTTTTTGATATTTATTTTATGTTAGGTCTGAAGGATTTTTATTGAATTTAAGTTTTAATGTATTAAAGATTTTATTATAAATTTTATGGTTTAAGATTTGAATTGTATTTTTAAATTTAAAAAAACATATTGTCCAATGTACTCAAAGTACAATGGGTTCAATAATCAATAAGTCTGAAGCACACAAAAAATGCAATCATTTTTACCCAAGAGGATAAAATAAATGAATGAGATTCATTTTAGTGTTTTAGGTAGTTAAGACTGGTTGATTATTTCATGTTTACTTTAAGGGTCACATATGATAGCATGTTTAAGCTTGAATTTAACATATCTTTTTCCACTCTTTTTTTTAGTAATTCTATTTGATTCTCTTCAATTAACCACTAAATTATGAGTTCATAAAATTTTATTTAATCTTTTTGTGATATTTCTTGAAATTTTAAGGAATTTTCTAACTTAATTTTTTATTTTTTTTAGAATTTGCTATCTTAACTTTTATTTATCATAAATACTCATTTACATGTTATTAAATTAGGGTTTAGTAATTAACCCATCAAATGTACCTTAACTTCATGAAATATGGTCCATGAGTTATTGTTAACCCAAATACCATCTCAAGATAGTTTAGAGTCATTTGGAAGCAAGTATGGATGAAGGGCTTGCTAACATTAGTGTTTCCTTTATATTTAACTTACATTTTCTCAAGTTTGACTTTGACATAAAACTCGGAATTTCTGTTAATTCTTATTTTTTTTAATATTCTATAATTTATTAGGAGTGCAATACAAGTAAAATTTTATGATTTTTTTCATTATTTGTCATGTTTTAGAGTTGACTTACTTATTAAGGTTTCACATAAGAAGTGAATTAGGTTTTACTGTTTAAAAGGCCTCAAATCATCATGAAAATATTTTCATAGGTTAGTGATAACCTAAGTTAGACATATGATTAATTTTTAAGGACTTATTTGATTTATTCCTTTATTTTTATTCAAAGATTTAAGAATATGTTTATTAAGGTGAAATCAAAGAGGACTTTTATTTTTTATTTCAATTAATGTCACATTATGATCATAATGAATATGATTCTTTAATTTTTTATTTTATTCTACATGTATTTTTTTTTTTTTATGTCATTTAGGATTTTCACCTAGGCTTATTTTTGGGCTTGCTAATTAGCTAACCAAATGAGTACAAACATTTATGAAATTAAATCCAACAATCCCTAAGGATTTTAAGAGACACCCATAAAATTTTTAGACCATTTGAATTTCTATGGAATTTTTTAGAATTTTTCTAAGGTGGTTGGTCCAAGATCTTATGGAATTTACATAGGGCAATTTAGATAGAGAAATGGGGTGAAATCATTGGCTATCTAACCCTCATACATAAACATACAATCCATGATAATTTGACCCCATAAATCTTTATGGATTCATAGTTCTAAATATTCGAAATTTTGTGTCAAATAACGACCAAATACTTTGAAAATTCTATGGAGGGCAGAGGGCTACTCAAACCCCTTAGGAGAAATAAGAGATGCTCATCAAACTTCCAAGATCTCCAAAAGAAAATTTGAGGCTATTCTAATGGAACTTTATCGGGTTATTGGGTGATTATTAGATTTTAATTAATAAAACATTCAGTGAAATACACTAATTACCAAGTACAAAAAATGGATCCATTAGATAGAGCATCAAATTATGAATCCATAGAATCCTCATTTTCATAATTGGTTCAACATGATTAAGACAGTTTTTTTTTTTTTTTTGGAACTTTTATGCATTTAATTTTTTTTTTTAAAATGAAATAATTAATCAAAATAACAAAGTTAGCAGGTAACTAAACTGAACTTTCAATACAATGGCTTAGGATATTGATCATTTGAATGCTAGCAAGCCACTATGACAACTGCCTATTCATTCAAGCCATCTGATCTGAGACCAAATGGTTGGATATTAAACCCCCTAAATTTTTTGTTGATGAAGGAAAATTATTGTGATGAGATCAATTCTGTCCTATGAGATATAATGGAATGGGCAGTCCTATATCCTTCTTTAACCTCACAATACATTAGAGATAATGATGTATATTTGGTTGATTCTTAAATTTCACTAAAAATTAATTCTTCAAATTAATCTAATAGGATTTATGTAATGAAAACCACTAATCCATCAATTAAAATGTCATGAATTGAAATGGTTTCCTTCATAATGTCGTGGACCCCTAATTCCTATGGTTGGGATTTAAGGTTACCAACAAACATATCAATATACCATTTTAAACACATTTATTTTGGACAACCTAATTAAGAAAATGTGTATCGTTAATTACTTCCTCAAAATATTTTTTCTAAGAATTTCCACTTCTTTCCAAGAAATATAACTTGTGTTTTGTATTATTTTTACATTTTACCCATGTTATCCCTTTTAAAATAGATGTTTTCTATAATTTTTGTATTTCTACAATAATTATTTTTCTTATGGGGGTGGGGTTCTAAGCACAAAATGAAGTAAGTTTGGTTTAATATTAAACCCTTAATAATTGAATGAACTTTGAGCTAAACACAAGACTAATTTGCATAATACATTTAATCTTCAACAATTTGTGGGTTAATTAGCTATATTTTATTCATAATTTGACCGCTTAAATAAATTACAAGTTTTTAAAAGTAATTATCTAATCCTTATTGAAACATTTTTCTTATAGCAATTTGGCTTAGAAAGATGATTAAATATTCATTAACTTGCATGTTTTCTCACCTGACTTTCAGTAACTTGCAAGTTTAGAAGCTTATTAGGGTCATGAACATCATTAAAAAATTGTAGCCTCGAAAGGGTATTAAATTAATCTTTTTTTTTTTTTCTGGCAAGATTATCAACTTTATTTATTGCCTAACTTTCCCATCCTTTGGTCATTAATTAGTTGACTTCCAAAGCAAAATAACAGAACAACAATATCCCAATAAAAGGGTGAACAAACTACACAAACGCGTCTAAGGAAATGGGAAGAACATGACATTATTTTTTGAAAACAAAACAAGCATCGCTAAATCTGCTTGCTAGTGCAGGGAGGCAATGGCGAGCCGCAGAGACCTTTGTTGTGAAAATACGAATCCACCCCAAACTTAGCCGTGATCGGCCCGGCCGGAATCTCACCATAAAGCCGGTTATAACTTACGTTGAACAGAGGAAAGTAAGTCGGGTCCACCTGGTTTATCTGAGCCGGTATCGACCCTGTAATCTTGTTATGATTCAGATCTAAAATCGTCACGTTCACCGGAAACGTAACCCGGCTAAGATCAAATGAGAATTCATTCCTGCTCAAATCAATATACTGCGACGACTTCCCCGCACCAAATAAAAAAGAAGCGTCGCCGGTCAAATTGTTCCGGCTCAAATCTATTTTACCCCATTCCGGCACGCCGAGGGAGACCGGTAAATCGCCGGAGAGGCTGTTGTGGTTCAGAATGAGACTCGGTGGGGAGGATTTGGGGAAATTGCCGAATTCGGCCGGGATCGATCCGGTGAGACGGTTGCGGGAGAAATCCAATTGTTGGATAGAAGGAAGTTTCGCAAGTTCAGGGGGGATTGAGCCGGAGAATTGATTGAAAGAGAGGTCAATGTCTGTGAGAGAGGGGATTTGGGAGAGGAACGAGGGGATGGGGCCCGAGAGAGAGTTCCAGGAGAGGAGCAGGATAGAGAGGCGGGTGAGACGGGTGATGGAGGATGGGATGTTACCGGTGACATTGGGGAGTTTGTGGAAGCTTAGAGTGGTGAGGAAAGGGAGGTCGCCAACAGCAGGGGGAATGGGGCCGGTGACATTGGAATCAGTGTCGACGAGGAGGGCAGTAACGCGAGAGCCGTCGGAGACGCCGGGGTCGCATACGATGCCACCCCAATCACAGCATGCCAAAGAAGATGTCCAGGAGGTCAAGAGGTAGGGGTTGTTGAGGGCAGATTTGATGGAGAAGAGGGCACGTTTGTCGTACTTGTTGCATTTAGTGGCATTGATGAGGACTGGAAGGAAGAGGAGGAGGTAGATGAAGGTGGAAGACATGATTGCTATGTATGCTGCTCGATTTTTAGATAGAGTGATCGCATGAGGTTCGGCATTTATCGGGTAGTAAGAGCGTCGAAAAAGCGAGCACATCGGATACTCCTCGACGTCGTTGGTGGGTCAATGGCGGCAGGAACGTCAGCTGCATTGTACGGGTTAACATCTTTACAGCTCATGGGATTTGATCGAGTGTAGTAATAGTACGAACGTGATAATCTCAAAGAACGTGATATTAAATATCTTATTATATGATTGATCCCGACATCATAATACAAATTTGAAATCATATCAAGAAATAATTTATGTTTGAAGGGAATTTACAGATGTGATGGTTTGTCCATATAGGCAGTGACGAAATCAGAATATATATTTAGAGAGGTCTAAATTAATTTTCTTAAATTCTCTCTCAACTTTTTATATGCAAGCTTACGACTAGCATAGATAGTTTTAATTTTTTTCAAATTATTATTTATGAATGTTGAATATTAAATATAAAATAATAAACAACTTACAATAAAAAAACTTTGGTAGCATAAAAAAATTAATTTAGCTACTTTGAAAGTAAAAAAACTTTGTCTATAAAAAAATATTAGAAAAATTAATAGAAAATAGTAGCAAAAAAAAAAGATTATTATCTTAATAGCAAAGCAGTTAGAAAATTATCCCAAATAAATCCTAATTATATAAT
The DNA here is from genome assembly GCA_019925795.1 of Dendrobium chrysotoxum. Lineage (NCBI taxonomy): Eukaryota > Viridiplantae > Streptophyta > Magnoliopsida > Asparagales > Orchidaceae > Dendrobium > Dendrobium chrysotoxum. The sequence goes on along the minus strand of CM034302.1, from coordinate 32,951,594 downwards.
ATTTATAAAAGTTATATAACATAAAATAGTATGATATTTTTATCAAATTTAAAAAAACTAAAATGTGAATTTTTATTATATTTAAATAGCATGAAATTACATATAAAGAAATAATAAAATAATAAAAATATTAGCTTTAAAATATATGATAAAAGAATAAATTATAAGAGAAAAAAAGTCTCTTATTAAAAATAAAAAAAGTCACATGAATAATAATTGAACTATTGATGTAAAAGAAAAAGTATAAAACAACAATGGACAGAGAGAGAGCATAGGCGGTTTATTATTTTTTTTAGGGCCCCCCCGCCAATGCATATAGACATCATAATTGAGTAATTTGTCTACTCTCAATTTTCTTTATCATCTCACTCTCAAGGAATTAGTTTTATAAGTTTTTATTGGAATTCCTAATGAAACATTAGTATTTTAGCAAATGCATTACTTGCTTCATGTCTTATTTTACATAATTTGAATGATTTGTCGTATTTGCATGAACATATTTACAAGGAAATGAATATAAGTTATGGCAATTATAAGTCTACTACATATGCAAATAAGAGTTATGTAGCACTTAAAACAGATGATAAGGTAATGATACATTCGAAACCAAAAAGGTATCCCACAAGAACCTTCAAGAAATAAAATATGAGAAAGGTAGGATTATTTAACATTATAGAGCACATTGGAACAAACACTTATAAATTAAAAATTTCAAGAAGTTCTAACATTAGTTCAACCTTCAATGTGCCTAATTTGACCTTTTTTTTATGAATTTGCAACCAATTCCTTAGATATTTATCTTTTCACCTCCCTGTAAATTTACATCCAATATAATGCCAAACAATTAAACATTTGTAGTTCATGAAGCATATAGGATGATGAAAGTGTATACACTATTGATGGTAGACTATAGAGACATTAAAGAGACATAGTTAATGTGATGATTCAGAGATTACATTGCAAGAAGTACAATAATTATATCCAAAATACTAAATTCATTTGAGCCAAATTTGTTCAAACAGGGTAGATTGATGCATGCTTCCATGACCAGATCCTCTGCTAAGATGTAGTATATAATCTAATTCCTATAGCATTCAGTTTTTATAGTATCATAAAATCTAATTCCTATAGCATTAGGTTCCTGTAGCCTTTGAATGTAGTAAGTTTTTATTTTTGCAAGCTTTAACAATGTTTTAGCATGTAGATATTGTAACCTATACAGCTCTTGTAGTTGACGCTCTCTTGTAGCAATGCCCCTTGTTTCATGCTTGCCCTGTACCAACTTATGCAATTAATGTGTTAACTCTCCTTACAATGGGGCGGTGTCGTCTATGTTGATGATACCTGGAATTACCTTTGATAATTTCATAACGTTTTATTGTATCATGATCCAAGTGTTCTGAGATTTGAATTGAGCTGATAATAGAAAAACTATATGTATAAATAACAAAATATAAAGCATGTATCGATATGTTTTGCTTAATAAAATTTTTATATTAATGTTCAATTGTATATGTTTTGTTGGAAGTTAATTTCTTATAATAAGGTACAATATCGACTACCAATTTTCATGGAAAATCACCTCCATAAAATAAAGACTAGGTTTTATCTGCTAGGTAAATTCTTTCATTGTTCTCTTATCATCTACATAATTTCTAATTAGTTTTAGAGTGATGGATGATAGTCTCATTTATTACAATCAGTTTAGTTTATGAGAGATAAATGATAATTTCCCTTGACTTAATAAAATTTGGGAAATATTTTGTAACAGGAAGTTGTTTTCAAATTCATTCTCCACAAGGTACTGCATGTGACTAATTAAATGCCAAAACATGACAGTAGTTGTACTAAATTTGGGAGCATTTTTCCTTTTCTTCTGGATGACTGATGCAATGCCAGCCATGACCTTGGTGTTATTGATATGTTATTGTGAAATAATGGTGCACTATTGTCCATATCAGTTGCTTTTGGTGCACTACAGAAAAAACGTCATTTTCTGGCGGCCAATTTCCGTCGGAAAATGATCAAAATCCGTCGAAAATTAGTATTTTCGGTGGATTTTCGACGGTAAAATGCGCGTCGGAAAAGTGCTACTGGCATAAAATAGTTTGCCGGAAAAATTTCCGGCGAAATTCAGGCGAAAAATTTGTCGGAAATATTTCCGGCGGATATAAACTCCGCCGAAAAAAAAAAATTTAAAACACCATTAGCCCGCTGAAGCCACCTCCAGCCCAGTTGGGCTCACCCGTGACCCTGCCCGCCACCCGCTCTGCAGGGCCCCGTGACCCATTGCTCTCTAACCCTGCCCTGGCTGACCAAGCCCGTGCCCCGGCTCACCCTTGACCCGTTTCCTGCCCCGTGTGACCCGCCTGCGTTTGGCAGGGTTCAAACCTCCGCCTTTTAGCGCTCCCGGTGCCCGCCTAACCATTATGCCACCACTGCAAAATGAAATAATCAATGAGTTATTTTTTATTTATATTAAAAACGACAGAATATGTAATTTAACAATAAATTATTAAACTTTTTTATTTATATAAAATAATTAATATATTTAAAGATCAAAATAATTAAATTAATTATTATACTTAATTTAACAATAAATTATTAAATTTTTTAATTTAATTTATTTTAGCAATATTTATTTTAATTTAATAAAATGAATAATTTTACATATTTGTAATTGTCATTTTCCAGAAAATTTAAAATACCGTCAAAAATCCGCCGGAAAAGCATGAGAAAAATCCGTCAGAAATTCCAACAAAAAATTCGTCGGAAAATCTGTCGAAATTTCTGAGGGATTTATTTTCGCCGGAAATCAGCATTTTTCCTATAGTGGTGATGGTGCTTCACTCTAGGGTTCAAGCTTTAGTTGTTCTTGGCTCAAGTTGATTTAATTTTAATCCAAATTTATTCAAATCAGTTCAGTTAGTCTTTCATAAGCTAAGCTCAAATCAAGTTCAAATATTTCTTCCAGCAAGCATAATTTTCCTCAAAAGTTCTTTTAAAGATGAATGCCCTCTTCAATAGAGCATACTATGAAATTTTCCAAATGATGAAGTTACAAGATACAGGTAAGTGTACTGGGTGTTATTAATTTCTACAAAGAAGTGAAAATTTTAAATTTTATAAACACCTTCACATATTTCTCAACGATTTTAAAAAAAAATCAAGCTTTATCTTTCTTCTGAATTTCGAATTTAAATTTGATTAAGAAAATCTGAATGTGTTTCAAAATCCAATTTTATTAATTTACTTATTAAATAATAATTAGAATTTTGTAAATTTATCAATAATTTACTATATATTTTGCATCTATTTAAGCCAATGTCCTCATTAATCAATGGTCCAAGTCTCACTACAGCATGCCAAACTCCTTAATTAGAAAGCCCAAAAGTGTTAGCTTGTCAAAAGTAGATTTATAAGGTGAATTCTCTGATGTAAATAAAGACTAAAAAATCAAATTGATTTGGATTTTATATCACTACATCCGAACGCAGAACAAGGAAACAAAAAAATACATTGTACCGATGAAATTGTTGAAGACAAGAACTTGCCATCCTTGGACAGCTAAGGAATAACTTAGCATCATTTCTATCAGAAGGAACTCCAGAAACCTCTAGCAAAGCATATCATGTTACAGGAATCAAAAGAGCTACTGAGGCCAGAAGGATGAAAACCTACTCCAGTTTTACTCTGTCCAATTCAGCAATGATCTCCTCAAACTGCAACTCATCAAAAGAGGCGAGTAACTAAAATAGGAATAGCAACTATCACATTGGTTTGGCTCCTTTAGTTGCTTATTTCTTAGGAGGGAAACATCTCATTTAGAATTTCACATTTATATTTATATATATAAATAGAAATAAAAATACTATATACAACCTACTAGGCTTTGCAGAAAGTTGTTTATATTTCACCAAAATCACTTTTTATATCACATTTTCATCACACAATACCAAATGGCACTTACTCATCTCTAATTAGCAACTTGGAATCTTGGCCATAATTTTTATTCATTAAAGGGGGTTGTGCAAATATAAGCATCTCCTTAAAATTGGATTAGTATAAATTTTATTGAATTACCCCCTTTTATTATAACCCTATATAAGTATGGTTACCAGCTTAAGATATGATCAGTGATAAATAACCAAAACACTCCTAACCTAGGGCATCTAACTATTAAACATAGAATCAGCACATCCTCATCAAAGAAATAATCAAGCATCAAAATATTTTCACATATCCGCCAACATCACATAAGCATGTGCAGTAAGTAAAGGTAGCAAGCAAAACACTAAAAAAAAGGCAACGCTCCTAGTCTAGAACTAGGGTTGATTGCCCTAACAAAAATGCTAAAATATGTGATAGATTGTGTCGTATAGTCATCTCTATTAGTCTTTTTAAATTTTATTTTCTAATGTTTAGTTTATTTCAGGTTTGAAGGATTTTTATTGAATTTAAGTTTTAATGTATTAAAAGTTTTATTATAAATTTTATGGTTTAAGATTTGAATTTTATTTTTAAATTTGAAAAAACATATTGACCAATGAACTCAAAGTACAATGGGTTCAATAATCAATAAGTCTAAAGCACACAAAAAATGCAATCATTTTACCCAAGAGGATAAAATAAATGAATGAGATTCACTTTTAGAGTTTTAGGCAGTTAAGACTAGTTGATTATTTCGTGTTTACTTTAAGGGTCATGTATGATAGTATGTTTAAGCTTGAATTTAACATAGCTTTTCTCTCTTTTTTCTTCCGTAATTCTATTTGATTAACCTCTGACTATGAGTTCATAATATTTTATTTAATCCTTTTGTGTTTTTTCTTGAATTTTTATGGAATATTCTATCTTATATATATATATATATATATATATATATATATATATATATATATATATATATATATATATATATATATATATATATATTAAATTTTCTATCTTAAATATTTTTTTAACTTTATCGCATTGGAAAAGACTAGACCGTGTATTTCACCTATTCGGTGGATTTTGTATAGGAAAGCTCATTTACATGTTATTAAATCAGGGTTTAGTAATTAACCCATTAAATGAATCTTAAGCTTCATGAAATAGGGTCCATGAGTTATTGTTGACCCAAAGACCATCTCAAGATAGTTTAGAGTCATTTGGATGCAAGTATGGATGAAGGGCATGCTAACATTAGTGTTTTCTTTATATTTGGCCTACATTTTCTCAAGTTTGACTTTGACATAAAACTCTGAATTTCTGTTAATTCTTATTTTTTTAATATTCTCTAATTTATTAGGAGTGCAATACAAGTGAATTATATGATTTTTATCATTATTTGTCATATTTTAAAGTTGAATTACTTATTAGGGTTTCACATAGGAAGTGAATTAGGTTTTACTATTTAAATGACCTCAAATCATCATGAAAATATTTTCATAGGTTAGTGATAACCTAATTTATTTTTAAGGACTTATTTGATTTATTCCTTTATTTTTATACAGAAATTTTATAATATGTTTATTAAGGTGAAATTAGAGAGGACTTTTATTTTTTACTTCAATTAATGTCACATTATGATCATAATGAATATGATGCTTTATTTTTAATTTTATTCTACATGTTTTTTTTTTTTTTGTCATTTAGGATTTTCACCTAGGTTTATTTTAGGGCTTGCTAATTAGTTACCAAATGAGTACAAACATTTATGAAATTAAATCCAACAATCCCTAAGGATTCTAAGAGACACCCATAAAATTTTTAGAATTTTAGACCATTTGAATTTTTATGCAATGTTTTAGAATTTTTCTAACGAGATTGGTCCAAGATCTTGTGGGATTTATCATGCAGTGGCATTTGGCGGTGAAACCGCCAGTTAGAGGACATGTTCCACATTCTTACTGGCATGATATTATTTAAGAATGAATCGTAGTTATAATCTCGACTAGACATTAGCACTTTGTGAGGTGGAGTTATTTTCAATTTGTCCACCTTAACAAACTGTTGCGGAGGGTGAATGGATTTTGCTTTAAGTGTTTAATGATTGATTTCAATTTTAAACATGTGGATTTTGATATTTTGGAGATTTTGAATTTGTGGGCGTTAGGGTGGTACTTGAAATATTTGGAATAAATCCCTCCGGTTGAGCTCTGCGTTCAACAAGGCCATCATCGAGGTATATGGGGAGTTTCATTTATCGATTGAACCTTGTCGATTATGCCAATTTATCGACAGAGGATCAGGTTTGTCGTAGGTTTTATGGTTTTGTTCGTGAATTTTTCTTGTTATGGACCTTGAAAGCCTAACATTAATGTTTAAAATAAATATCCTGGTCGATAACACGGCCATATATTTGTTTGATGGTTTAAGCTATGTCAACTCCTATCTGCCCGTATAGAAGCATCGGGCTCGAACTTGGGCTTATTTATAGACCCGCACAGTATCCCTACACATCACGTGTGTACCCATAACACACTCGTCGGGGCCCATTCGCATTTTATGATTGCACTTTCCCCTTTTGTGTACATATGTGCATACATATTACAGTGCATATGTGGGGGCATCTTTGGGACATTTGACGGGTCTTCTACAGTAGCTCGTAGAAGCTTGTGTTTGTCGTAGTATTTTTTGTATTTTCCCGTAGGTGGTAAGTTAGATGCACGACTAATCTCGACTTGCACGATTCAAAATATAAATCTCTCTCTCTCTCTCTCTCTCTCTCTCTCTCTCTCTCTCTCTCTCTCTCTCTCTCTCTGCATTTTTTTTACTTCTTTTTTTTTGCATTCTCTCTTTTTTTTAATTGTACACATGCATTCTCCTTTTGTTTTTGAATCTCACTTTCTCTCCCTTCTCCTTTATATATATATATATATATATATATATATATATATATAATAGCATACATAACTAATAGACTTAACAATATACAGGTAACAATATATACAGGTACACATATCTTAACACTCAGCAACAATAATGTAAGTAAATAACAAACAATGGAGCATTACTAATGAAAAGATTAGCTCAGTTTGAGGGATGACAGAAAGACTTGCTGTCTTCTTCTTCAACTTTATGGGAGAATATCAAGACCTTTGTCCTGTAGTGAAGTTTTAAAGAAAAAAGAAATGAATGTGGACGGGTATGATCTACTTGTATACTTGAAGCAAAAATTCATCCACTAGCCCTTTCTGATCCCTGGTTTTGTAACACCCATCTAGTTTTCCAAAGTGAAAAGAGCTATCATAATTTTGATTCTTCCTTGCCTGGGAGAATCTGGATGAAATGGAATGCTAATGCCATCAATTTTGTCCCCTCTCTCATCTCCTCCCAACTCATTCATGGCATTCTCACCACTTCCCATTCCAACAGTTTTGCGCTGTCTGTTGTTTATGCAGCCAACTCTCCGGCTGACAGGATTGATTTATGGAAGCAATTGACCAGTCTTGCTGAAAGTATTAACTCCCCATGGATTATCATGGGAGATTTCAACTATTTTAAGGATGCAAATGAAAAATCTGGAGGGTCTTTTCCCAATCATGGCCGGCTTAATGAATTGAATTCCTGGATGTTTGATACGGGAGTTTTTGATCTATCCTCCACTGGGTTGAAATTTACTTGGTTTAATCAAAGACCAGATGACCCGATTCACATCAAGTTGGATAGGATGGTGGTTAATTATGAGTGGCTAAACAATTTCCTCCACTCCTTCTACAAGGTGGAACCTCATGGTTTCTCTGATCATTCTCCTTTGGTTTTATGTCCTGGTGTCCTTATTCCTTCTGGTGGCAGATTTCTTTTCAAGAATTATTGGTTAAATATGGAGGGGTACTGGGAGGGGGTTATTGCTGCCTTTGCTAAGCACTCGAGGGCTAGCCCTATTGCTAATCTTTACTTGAAACTCAATTGTCTCAAAAAATTCCTGAAACAGAAGAATTGGGCTAGCTCTAACTTTTTACAAGACAGTATTAAGAATTTGGAGCATTATCAGAAATGTTGTCTGGAGGAGATTCAGTTAATGCCTCTAAACTTGGAACTTAATTCTAAGCTTAAGTGCATTAATAACTCCCTTGCTTTCTATCACAATGCCTGGTCCTCTTGGATTGTTCAAAGGGGAAAGGCCAAATGGCTCTCTAATGGAGAAGATAATTTAGGTTTCTTGTATGCAAGGATTAAATCGAGAGGGAACACTTACCAGATTAATGAGATATCTACTCCTGAAGGTCATTACACCATTCCCAAAGATATTGCAAATGCCATAGTCAATTACTTCAATGGTTTATTTAATGCAAATGTTTCTGGGCTTCCTATTGATCATCATTTCCCCTGTGGTGCCACTATCCCCATTTCTCTCACTGATTCCCTCATTAATCCAGTTACGGACCAAGAGATCAAAGATGTGATTTTTGCTGGTTCCCCTTCCACCTCTCCTGGACCGGTTGGTTTCACCTTTGAGTTTTACAAAACTTCGTGGGGGGTTACTAGTTATTATGTTTGCTAAGCTGTGCATAATTTTTTCAGCACTGGGACTCTTCCCAACTATGTTAAGGCAACGGCCATTGCTTTAATTCCTAAGTTCCCTCATGCCACTGACATTTTTGATTATCGACCTATATCGCTGTGCAACACTTTCTACAAAATCATCGCTAAAATATTAGCAAACCGGATGAAAACCATCATGCCACTTATAATCCATAGTAGTCAAGCTGGTTTTATAGACAAGAGGTTGGCGTCAGACAACATTATTTTAGCTTCTGAAATTCTGAGTGAATTTAAAAAGCTATCTAATCAAAAAATTTTCTGTGCCAAGTTGGACATTAAAAAGGCATTTGATTCGGTTTCTAGGGAGTTCCTCTTAGCTATAATGAGGGATAAAGGATTCCCTGCAAAATTTATTTCTTGGATTAAGGGGTGCATTCATGATTTGCCTTTCTCTATTAGTATCAATGGTGTGCTTGAAGGTTATTTTAAATCCAACTCGGGGTTGTGTCAGGGATGCCCCCTCTCTCCACTTCTCTTTGCTTTAGTGATGGATGCCTTATCTTGCTCTTTGGATGCTGGTAGTTTTATGGGGTTTCCTTGCGGTGAGATCAATTACAGCCACTTGCTCTATGCTGATGATGTTCTGGTTTTTGGTCCAGCCACTTTGGCTAATGCTCAAGCTCTTAATGACACTATTGAATCATTTGGTGGAGTTTCTGGCCTTCATATTAATAGAGCTAAATGCTCTATGATCTTCACTAGGCAAACACATGCTGCTTTGGATATTGTTGATTACCTTGGTTATAGTCAAGCAGAGCACTCTTTGAAATACCTTGGGCTCCCTATATCTTATAAAAAACTTTCTTTTACTCACTTCCAACCACTACTAAGTAAAATCACTACTCTACTTGCTGGTTGGAAAGTTAAGTTTCTGTCTTTTGCAGGTAGAATCCAATACTTGAAATTCACTATAGCTAACAAAATTGCGTATTGGATACATGGTGCTATTATACCCAAGGGTTGCTGTAAGATCATTGACAGATTGTGTGCCAAGTTCCTTTTCCATGGCTCTATGACTGAAAGGAAATTACATCTCATTGCTTGGAAAGAAACTTGTCTTCCCACTTGTTATGGTGGGCTTGGTATTCCTGATATAAACTCTATGCAATTTGGCTACCTTTGCTCCTTTCTTTGGCGGTTTTATACCTATTCCACTCCTATTAATCTCTGGTTTAGGACTAAATTTGAATCACCTTTTAAACCTTCTACTAATAGAGCTTCCACTTACTAGAAGCTGGTAATCGGCACTGCTACCCGTATAAAACATTTTATTAAGTTTCATGTGAACAAATCTAACTGTAATCACTCTTTTATATGGGACCCTTGGGTTAATGGTCTGTCCTTGGCTAGTTTATCCCAAGACCATTTCTCTTTGTCTTTAAAGGTCAAGGACTATATAACTGAAGGTTGCTGGAACACTACAAACCTACTTACTCTTAATGTTTGTCACCTGGTTCTTGGGATTCCTATTGAGGATATCCACTATTCGGTTACTTGGACTGGTAATGGTGCTCCTACTTTTAAGAATTTTAGGAAAATCTACTTCTCTGACACTCCTAAAGTCACCTGGTTTAAATTCATTTGGCACAAGCGGTTGGCTCTGAGACATTCTGCTTTTGCCTGGTTAGCTATTCGTAATGGGCTTAAAACTGCTGACATACTTGCTGTTAGTAATATCTACATCAACCCTATTTTCCCTCTTTGTGAGGTGGAGGAGGAATGTATCTCTCACCTCTTTTTCCAATGTAATTACTCGTTCCAGACTCTTGAAATGCTTTTACCGGAGGTTAAGGGGTTCTTGCTTAGGCCGACTTTGCTACAATTATTTGATTTCTTTGATGAGAAATATGAATGCAACTACTGGGGGAAAATTTTCTGTTTTTCTATCATCTGCAGCTTTGTTTATTTTATCTGGAGGGAAAGGAATAGTAGAAGATATGGGAGAAATTCTTGCACGCCTGCTACTTTATGCTGTAAGATATCCACTGCTATTACTGCTAAAACTTCTAAGTGGAAACATACTGAGAGTATTAAAGCATCTTTTCCTACTTGTTTCTCTCATTCTTTTCTTGGCTGAAAAGGTTTATATGGATTATTTGGGGTTAGATGAATTCTCTGGCACTTCTTTTTACCCCCGGACGGCCTATTTCTGTACCTTGTTGGATCTGCTGGGTGGTTTTTTGTATGGCAACTGGGGGAATTCTATTGATGGTCTTGGCAATGTGCTGCTCATTATCTGCTTTCGCATTTGTTTTGTACCCGATTGGATGATCCTGCTGTCACTTCTTCATCTCTTAATTTATCTAGTCAGGATGATGGTTCATGCTGTTCTTGTTTGAATCCGAGAAGCTTTTGAGGTGCCTGTGATTTTCTCGCCATTACGGGTTGCCTGGTGTTATTTTTTGGAAGGACAATGATGAATGCTGACCTGTTCAGCTGCCTCTTGGATGGCCATTTTTGGCAACCAGAGGCTCGCTCCTGTTTGGACCCTTTTGAGATTTGATCTGCTGCCGACGAAACATGGAGCTCCTGAGTCCTTCTTGGCTCCTATAACAATTGGTTTTGTAACTTAGGTTTCTTTTTGTTCCTTTTAGAATCCTTTTTCTCTCTTTTATGAGATTTAGGATTATAATTTTGTTTTTATCTTTACTTCTCTCTTGTAACCGCTTATGATTTATAAAATGGGCTTTGCCCCTAATTTTCCCAAAAAAAAAAAAACTTGTATACTTGAGTGGAAGAATTATATTAATTTATTGAAAAGCTGCTGAAGGTACTAGGCTATTGGAAGATTGTTGGAATGACTCCAACTGTATGTAAGGACAAAAGAATCCTGTGGGAAGTGGCAGAAAAGCTGTTGGAATCAGTTATATATGGAGGAAAGGGCTGTTGCGTGAGATGAGAGGGACGAGTAGCTCGGTGGAGGCGGTGGTCTGATCGTGAAGTCTTGGCATGAGAAGGATCTAGGCATGGAGATCGTGTGGATGGGCTTCGGCAAGGTGACGAAAAAGATGCGATTTGACTGGAGGAGCTGGATAGTGAGATGAAGACTTGATTGGCTTATCTCGAGAGCTTGGGGAAGAACGAACAGGGATATGGACGGGACTTGGAGAAGGGAATGAAAGCTGTAGGAAGGAAGTTGGAACGGACGAACACTTGCGATTCGATTTGCTAGAGCGTGGAAGAGAAAAAAATGCAAAGTCTCTTTCATCATTTTAATGACGAAGTTCTGTATTCTCAGGCCGGCTGCAAGATTTTACGCTAAGAGAAGCGACTGTTGCTCAGCGGGATTCAAGGGATTTCGTAGGGATTTAGCGCAGGGTTTCGACTCAAACGAGGTATGCGACATTTAATTTGATTTAAGTTTTCTATTTGACTTTCCATTTCTGATTAGATTCACAAGCAATTCTAATAATGATTTTCCCAAATTAGTAATAACATTAATTAAGGCTCACAGCAATGTCCCAGTCAATCCAAAATCATCTCGACTTGCAAGTTTCCTCGAAATTCGTGTTATTTGCTCGTTTTATGTGTCGATTTTGTCGCATCATTTTTTTGGGTAAATTGATAGTGTATCTTAAGCATTGTTGATATTCTGATCACAACGGTGCAGTTTGTTTCGCGATCAGACATCATTTGGGCAGTGTCAAGGCCAATTTTCCTCGAAATACGTGTTGTTGCATTGGAACCGCCTCGATTTGCATGTGCAACCTTAATTGAATAAATTGGCAGACAATTTAAAGTATTAGCGGCATTCCGGATGCAACGATGAAGTCCGTTCGTCATTCAGACATCATTTTGGGTGCCGTCGAGCGACATTTTTCTCAAAATGCGTGCTTTACCTCGGGATGTATGTTGACATCTTCACACATTTTAGGGTTTAGGGTACCATCCGTTTGTCAATTAGAGGTCGTTTGACCATTCAAGTGGCGCGTCACGTCAATGCACGTGTCTTTTATTCGCTAGTTTGGATCCCTTAACGTGTGGTTTGACATACATGTGTCAACAATTCATTAACTTGCATATTTTCTTACCTGAATGTTAGTAACTAGCCATGAAGCCTTTATCTTCTTATTAACGTTACTTTAATTTCTACTAGAATAATATTTTTTGATAATTTCTTTCATGCTGAGCCTCTATGTTGTTATGATAAAATTTAGCATGACTAGCTAAATTTTTGTAGTAAAGTTTAGACTTTAATAGTCATTCATTTTATACCTATTAAAAATTCCTCAATTTTAGTTAACAAGTTTAGAAGCTTATTAGGATCATGAACATCATTAAAAATTGAAGCCTCTATTTAAATTATAGAAAGGGTATTAAATTAATCATCTTTTTTTTCTGGCAAGATTATCAACTTTATTTATTGCCAAACTTTCCCATCCTTTGGTCATTTAGTTGACTTCCAAAGCCAAATAACAGAACAACAATATTCCAATAAAAGGGCGAACAAATTACACAAACACGTCAGAGGAAGTGGGAAGAACACAGCATTATTTTTTAAAAGCAAAACAAGCATCGCTAAATGTGGCTGCTAGTGCAGGGAGGCAACGGCGAGCCGCAGAGACCTTTGTTGTGAAAATACGAATCCACCCCAAACTTAGCCGTGATCGGCCCGGCCGGAATCTCACCATAAAGCCGGTTATAACTTACGTTGAACAGAGGAAAGTAAGTCGGGTCCACCTGGTTTATCTGAGCCGGTATCGACCCTGTAATCTTGTTATGATTCAGATCTAAAATAGTCACGTTCACCGGAAACGTAACCCGGCTAAGATCAAACGCGAACTTATTCCTGCTCAAATCAATATACCGCGTCGACTTCCTAGCACCAAATAAAAAAGAAGCGTCGCCGGTCAAATTGTTCCGGCTCAGATCTATTTTACCCCATTCCGGCACGCCGAGAGAGACCGGTAAATCGCCGGAGAGGCTGTTGTGGCTGAAAATGAGATCCGGTGGGGAGGATTTGGTGAAATTTCCGAATTCAGCTGGGATCGATCCGGTGAGGCGATTGCGGGAGAAATCTAATTGTTCGATAGAAGGAAGCTTGGCAAGTTCAGGGGGAATTGAGCCGGAGAATTTATTGAAAGAGAGATCGATGTCTGTGAGAGAGGGTATTTGGGAGAGAAACGAGGGGATGGGGCCCGAGAGAGAGTTCCAGGAGAGGAGGAGGATAGAGAGGCGGGTGAGACGGGTGATGGAGGATGGGATGTTACCAGTGACATTGGGGAGTTTGTGGAAGATTAGAGTGGTGAGGAAAGGGAGGTCGCCAACAGCAGGGGGAATGGAGCCGGTGACATTGGAATCAGTGTCGACGAAGAGGCCAGTAACGCGAGAGCCGTCGGGGTCGCATTTGATGCCACCCCATTCACAGCATGCCAAAGAAGATGTCCAGGAGGCCAAGAGGTAGGGGTTGTTTAAGGCAGATTTGATGGAGAGGAGGGCACGTTTGTCGTACTTGTTGCATTTATCGGCAGTAATGAGGAATGGAAGTATGATGAGGAGGAAGATGAAGGTGGAAGACATGATTGCCATGTATGCTGCTCGATTTTTGGAGAGAGTTGTCGGTTGAGTGATCGCGTGAGGTTCGGTATTTATCGGGTAGTAAGTGCGTCGAAGAAGCGAGGAGATCGTATACCGCTTAACGTCGTTGCTGGGTCACTGGCAGCAGGAACGACAGCTGGATTGTACGGATAACATCTTTACAGCAAGTGGTATTTGTCCGAGTGTATAGTAATAATATGAACGTCATGATATCAAAGGACGAAAAAAAGAGTAAATTTTTAAGATAAGCATAATTAAATTTTGTATTATGAGTTTAAGTATATGTTAAAAAAATTAGAATTAAGAAAAGTTACCCGTTTAACATGACTTAGGCTTTAGTCAATCAGTCAAATGGTCAAACCTGTCAAAGCTGACGGCATGGCTTTATGAGTTGAAGGCAACGGGCGACTTTGACCTTGGTAAAAGCCCCACCTGATCCGTTCAGTTCTACTCCCTTATTCAAGTTCCTTCGCCGCTTGTTCATGCCCGACCTCACGAGCTCTATTTTTCTGCTGTTGTGAGGATGTAGGTGAGTAAGTAATGTATAAATAAGTTGTATAGCTTTATTTAATTGTTGTAAATATATTATTTTGCTTAGAAGATTTGAATGTGGATAGAAAATGAAGAAGAAGATGGGTGATTAGGGCTTTTTTTGGTTTATGCCTTTTTTTTTTAATTTTTTCCCAGCAAATGAAAGGTTGGTTTCATTTGGCAAAATAAAATGTAGGATTTTAGCAATTTTATGACATACTATCTTAGATTTGAAATATTTTTGTGAGTTTTGTTTGATATCTTAAAATTTTAGTTTAGGTTTTTTTTTAGAGATGTAAGAAACTGTTAATTTATATTTGAATAGGAAAAAATTTAGCGAACATACAACAAGTTACAGTTCTTGTATTTTATGCATGCATTGGTACAATTTGATTTGATCTTGTATTTGTATTATAGAAAGACAATTTTTAGAGTCCTAAAAATTGCTCGTTAAATGATTTTTTTTCATTAATTGTTTTATGTTCAACTACAAATTTAATGATGAATAAAATAAATGATGTTTATTTTTAAATTATATCATATGTTAAAAGCTTAATTGATAAATACATAACTATATTGTTATTTACATAACCTATATAATGACTTATTTAAGGAAATAACTATGGTGATTTTTAAATTACGTAAAAGATAGTTTTTGTAGTAGTAGTTGGTTCCGTAATTATAAGTTTCTTAAAACTAATCGAATTATAATTGTATAAATCAATAATTATTTAGATTAACTCTTTGTGATTTCTTTATCTTTTTTGGTGAAACGTACCAGTTCAAAAATGATTGGGCGAGGAACAACTTTTATGTTAATGTATGGAGGTGAATTACAATTGGATGAAAATTTTGTGCCAACATATTAAGGGAGTGGGAATCATCTTGTGCAAGTGTCAAAAAACATCAACTTAGACCAGCTTAAGTTAGGGATCCTCAGAGCACTCGAGTATGATGCATCTAAATTTTCAGTGAACTTAGTTTATCGAGTGCATATTGGGAATGAGTTCATCGGTTCACATGGTGAAGATGATGTCGTGTGTGAAGTTTTGTTATGAAAGGCTGCTATGAAATTACTTATCTAGTACGTAGATGTTGAAGAGCTGAGTGTGACAAGAAATAATATTGAGCATCTAACTTTCCTAATACATGATTCTTCGAGCCTAGGTGAAAGGTTTGAAGTGCTTTATAGTCCTTCAAGGCTCCATGCAGAAAAAGAGATTATTGACTAGTAAGTTTCCCATAAAGCATGTTATTAATTGCTAAATATATAACTTTTTCATTGATTAGTAAGTAAATATGTACAGTTTAAATGGAGTGATACAAAAAATCAATGGTGGCAAGATCCTGACACTTCAACACAATCACTCCCTATTGTTGATGATGATTACGAAACTATTAGTAGTGGGCCTAGCTAGCAGGGTTTAGATGATGCTAATGATTTATTGCCTGATTTGAATGAATGAGATGAAGTAGGTAATAAAGAGATATGTAATGTCATCCTAAATTATTGCTCCAAATTTGTCGGCAGTGAAAACTCAATGGTTTCCAACAATAACTATGTTGACACTTGTAGGACTACACAATACTGGGATTAGGAAGTTGAGTTTGAGGATACCTTTGGTGAAATCATAGAAGAAGATAAATTCTCGATTCTTACTGAATTGATCAAAGGAATGTGTTTCACATGAAAGTTGGACTTATAGTTTTCTGTAAAATGATAGTCAATTAAAAATAATGTTCAGTATGTTGTTATGGCATCAAATAGACATAAATTTATGATTGCCTATACAAAGCATGATTGCTCGGTGTCTCCTTGCCTATAGCGTTTGCATTCTGCTCTAAGTAAACTTTTAGGCGACATATTAAAAATCTCATATGTCAAACAACAACATACCTGTGCCACTCTAATTCTTGATGTTGGGCACAGTCAGTGCAATTCATAATTCATAAGTTTTAATTAGGACCACATCCAGCCACACATATTAAGTAATAAAGGATTATAATTAAAATGTGTTGACCAAGGCATAGAAAAAAACTTTTTGCCAGATTTTAATTTTGATTTTAGAAAAAAAAAACCCTCACCAAACCTAAAGTAATGTAGTCTCTAAAAGAATTGAATTTTAGCCATGCTCACCCAATGAAAATGAAGAAAACATTTAACCACTATTAAAAATGAAGAGAGGAACCCTCCCCAATGTAGATGCTAGAAAAATCTATTGGAAAATAAAACTATGTAAGTTTTGGACAAAATTTAATTTTTATGGTTGAACACTACATACAAAATATCATATTATCTCGAAAGGCTGACATAAAATTCGACATTGGAAAAAAATATAAAAATAGGGTTTCAAAAATTTACTATTCTATAGATAAAATAAATAGAGTGAATAATATATCATACCCAAAAAACAAACTTGTATTCTATAACAATTTTTAAAAAAATGAGAATAAATAATAAAAATTTTACCATTTAATGAGCAAATACTACAAAGAGAATAATATATCATCTTAAGAGATGAACATGAAAATCTACAATGTTATTCAAAAGTAGAAATGGCATTTAAGAAAATAGTCTACATCCCAGAGATTTTCCCTACCTTAAGAGAGTATGATAGGTTTTATTTTTACAAGGGTTGTAAGCTCCCCATAAAGGCAAGCCACTATTATTAATTATATCATAAGAGAGGAAACTCTTAAGAATACATTCAATTAAAATTGTTGCAAAACTATTCTTGATTTTAAGGATTTAGGCAAGGTTTAGAAGTCTAAATTTTTTAAATTGGTTTGGTTAAAAAATTAATAATTCTTTCTAGAGTCAATGAGGAAAAGGTAAGAAATACTATGAGTCTAAGAAGCTCAGAAGTGCTCTAGTATATCCTACGTTGGAGTTTCATGCTTTAAAATGAAATGAAGTCTTATGTTTGAACTGTTAGTTTATTTGAATGATAGTATGGTATTTCTTGAAGGTGAAGACTTGTGATTTAAAGTCTTTCTCAAAACCTATAACTAAGGTGAATCACTATAGGATAATGAATTGAACTTAGTCTAAATAGATACAATAAGTTTGTGAGATGAGACTTATATCCTCAAAATCTTCAATAAGATTCAAAAGAAAGCTTAATGCTACGAGACCTACATTTTCCTAAAGTAAAATGCCACATAAAAAATCCCCTAATACTTTAAAACCATGAACCTAATCTTTTTAAAATGCAAGATGGGTAAGTTATCCTTTATTTTGAAATGGTGGTTATCTCTATATGAATGGATTTTATGCATATAACTAAAGAAAAAAAATAATAATTTCCTTATATCTTTTAATGTTCTCATGAAAGTGTAATATGAAAGAAAAGAAATGTGATGAGTTTTGTAAGAAAAATCTATCAGCATAATAGCCTTATACTATCAAGAAACATTGGCTCAACCCTATTGCCTAAACACCCCTAGCTATCACTAGTGCATGTAAAATTCATGTTCATATCAGAAAAGTAAAATGAATGCATACACATGAAAAATTAAAGGTGAATTTAAAAGATAAAAAAAATTTGACCCTAAAACCCTAGAAGATCATTTATTTAGAGAAAATATTAGAATTTGAAGAAACCTAGGAATAAATTAACATGTATTTCTAATGTGCATACACTATAAACACAATAATGAATCAATCAATAAAAATAAAACATGTTTAAATAAAGAGAAAGACTATGTTGCAAGTGTCATTTAATTATAACTCTCAATAGACTATTTACAAATATAAGCAATCATATAAAGCATATAAATTTACACATCATATTCTACTCCTAGGAATGATGCAAGTCTCTTACAAAGGTGAGAAGTTCTTTGCTCTTCCTCTCTTCTTCATGCTTAACTTAATACTCTAATAAGTCTTCTAAAAGAGAAGAACCTTGAAAGGAAGTTCTCTCCTTTAGTTGCTAATTTCTTAGGAGGGAAACATCTCATTTAGAATTTCACATTTTTATTTATATTTATAGATAGAAAATAAATATACTATATACAACAAACTAGGCTTAGTAGAAAGTTGTTTATATTTCATCAAAATCACTTTTTATATCATATTTCATCACACAATACCAAATTGCACTTACTCATCTCTAATTAGCAACTTGGAATCTTGGCCATAATTAAAGGGGGTTGTGCAAATATAAACATCTCCTTAAAATTGGATTAGTATAAATTTTAATGAATTACCTACCCCTTTTATTATAACCCTATATAAGTATGGTTACCTGCTTAAGATATGATCAGTGATAAATAACCAAAACACTCCTAACCTAGGGCATCTAATTATTAAACATAGAATTAGCACACCCTCATCAAAGAAATAATCAAACATCAAAATATTTCCACATATCCACCAACATCACATAAGTATGTACAATAAGTAGAGGTAGCAAGCAAAACACTCAAAATAAAGCAACGCTCCTAATCTGAAACTAGGGCTGGTTGCCCTAACAAAAATGCTAAAATATGTGATAGGCTGTGTGACATAGTCATCTCTATTAGTCTTTTTAAATTTTATTTTCTAATGTTTAGTTTATTTCAGGTATGAAGGATTTTTATTGAATTTAAGTTTTAATGTGTTGAAGGTTTTATTATAAATTTTATGGTTTAAGATTTGAATTTTATTTTTAATTTAAAAAAAAACATATTTACCAATGAACTCAACGTACAATGGCTTCAATAATCAATAAGTCTAAAGCACACAAAAAATGCAATCATTTTACCCAAGAGGATAAAATAAATGAATGAGTTTCACTTTTAGTGTTTTAGGTAGTTAAGACTGGTTGAGTATTTCATGTTTACTTAGGGTCATGTATGATAAGTTGTTTAAGCTTGAATTTAACATAGCTTTTCTCTCTCTCTCTTTTTTAAGTAATTCTATTTGATTAACCTCTGAATTATGAGTTCATAATATTTTATTTAATCTTTTTTTTATTTTTCTTAAATTTTTAAGGAATTTGCTATCTTAAATACTCATTGCATGCTATTAAATTAGGGTTTAGTAATTAACCCATCAAATGAATCTTAGACTTCTTGAAATAGGGTCCATGAGTTATTGTTGACCCAAAGACCATCTCAAGATAGTTTAGAGTCATTTGGATGCAAGTATGGATGAAGGGCTTTTTAACTTTAGTGTTTTCTTTATATTTGACATACATTTTCTCAAGTTTGACTTTGACATAAAACTCTAAATTTTCAAAATTTGTGTCAAATAATGACAAAATACTTTAAAAATTCCATGGAGGGTAGAGGGCTACTCAAACCCCTTAAGAGAAATAAAAGATGCTCATCAAACTTCCAAGATCTCCCAAGAAAATTTGAGGACATTCTAATGGAACTTTACAAGGTTATTGGGTGATTATTAGATTTTAATTAATAGAACATTCAGTGAAATACACTAATTACCAAGTACAAAAAAGGGATCCATTAAATAGCATCTAATTATGAATCCATAGAATCCTCATTTTCATAATTTGGTCAACTAGATTAAGACAGTTTTTTCTTTTTAACTTTTATGCAATTAAATTTATTTAAAAATGAAATAATTATTCAAAATAACAAAGTTAGCAGCTAACTAAACTGAACTTTCATTACAATGGCTTAGGATATTGATCATTTCAATGCTAGCAGACCACTATGACAACTGCCTATTCATCCAATCCATTTGATCTGAGATTGAATGGTTGGGTATTAAACCCCCTAAATTTTAGGTAGATGTAGGAAAACTATTGTGATGAGGTCAAGACTGTCCTATGAGATATAATGGAATGGGCATCCCTAATTCCTTTTTTAACCTCTCATAATACATTAGAGATAATGATGTATATTTGGTTGATTCTTAAATTTCACTAAAAAAATATTCTTCCAATTAATCCAATAGGATCTATGTAATGAAAACAACTAATCCATCAATTATAATGTCATAAATTGATGATTTCCTTTCATAATGTCCTGGACCCTAATTTCTATGGTTGGGATTTAAGGTAACAAACAAACATATCAATATACCATTTTAAACTTCTTTATTTTGAACAACCTAATTAAGAAAATGTGTATCGTCAATTACTTCGTCAAAATGTTTTTTTTCACTTTTTACCAAGAAATATAACTTGTGTTTTGTATTATTTTTACAATTTACCCTTGTTATGCCTTTTAAAATAAATGTTTTCTATACTTTTTGTATTTCTATTATAATTATTTTTCTTATGGGGGTGGGTTTCTTAGCACAAAATGAAGTAAGATTGGTTTAATATAAACCTTAAATTATTGAATGAACCTGAGCTCAACACAAGACTAATTTGCATAATACATTTAATCTTCAACAGTTTGTGGGTTAAGTAACTATGTTTTATTTATAATTTGACCCCTTAAATAAATTACAAGGTTTTTAAAGTAATTATCTAATCTATATTGAAACAGTTTCAACTTGTAGCAACTTGGCATAGAAAGATGATTAAATATTCATTAACTTGCATGTTTTCTTATTAACATTACTTTTATTTCTACCCTAATAATGCTTTTTGATAATTTCTTTCTTGCCGAGCCTATATATTGTTATGGTAAAATTTAGCATGCCTCGCTAAATTTTTGCAGTAAAGTTTAGACTTCAATAGTCATTCATTTTATACCTATTAAAAATTTCTCAATTTTAGTTAACAAGTTTAGAAGCTAATTAGGATCATGAACATCATTAAAAACTGAGCCTCTTTTTAAATTCTAGAAAGGGTATTAAAATAATTATTTTTTTTCTGGCATGATTATCAATTTTATTTATTGCCAAACTTTCCCATCCTTTGGTCATTTAGTTTTCCAAAGCCAAGTAACAAACAACAATATCCCAATAAAAGGGCGTACAACTTACGCAAACGCGTCAAAGGAAGTGGGAAACAAGCATCGCTAAATCTGCCTGCTAGTGCAGGGAGGCAAAACAAGCACCGCAGAGATAGCATCTTTACAGAACATTGGATTCTATGGGATAACATCTTTACACCACATGGGATTTGGCCGAGTGTACAGTAATAGTACGAACATCATAATCTTAATCTCAAAGGACGGAAAAAAAGTAAACTTTTAAGGTAAGCAAAATTAAATTTTGTATTATGAGTTTAAGTATATTTTAAAAAAATTAGAATTAAGAAAACTTACCTGTCTAGCATACGACTTAGGCTTGAGTCGGTCACTCAAACGGTTAAATCTGTCAAAGCTGACAGCATGGCTTTATGAGTTGATAGAGGCAACGGGCGACTTTGACCTCGGTAAAAGCCCCACTCGATCCATTCAGTTCTGCTCCCTCATTCGAGTTCCTTCGCCGCTTGTTCGTGCACTACGTCGTCGGGCTATGTTCTTCTGCTACTGCGAGGGTGTAAGTGAGTAAGTAATGTATAAATAAGTTGTATAGCTTTATTTAATTGTTGTTAACATATTATTTTGCTTAGAAGTATTTTAGCAATTTTATGACATACTATCATAGATTTGAAATATTTTGGTGAGTTTTGTGTGATATCCTAAAAATTTAGTATAGGTTTTTCTTAGAGAGGTAGGAAACTGTTAATTTATATTTTAGTAGGAAAAATTTTAGCGAACATATAACAAGTCAGAGTTCTTGTATTTTATGCATACATTGGTACAATTTGATTTGATCTTGTATTTGTATTATAGAAAGACAATTCTTATAGTCATAAAAATTTCTCTCTAAATGATTTTTTTTTCATTAATTGTTTTATGTACTACTACATTTAATGATGCTTAAAATAAACTATGTTTATTTTTAAATTATATCATATATTAAAGGCTTAAATGATAAATACATAACTATATTGTTATTTACATAACCTATATAATGACTTATTTAAGGAAATAACTATGGCATTTTTTAAATGATGTAAAAGATAATTTTTTTAGTAGTAGTTAGTTCCATAATTATAAGTTTCTTATAAATAATTGAAATATAATTGTGTAAATCAATATTTATTTAGATTAACTCTATGCTATTTCTTTATCTTTTTAGCGAAATGTATCAGTTCAATAATGATTGAACGAGGAGCGACCTTTATGTTAATGTATGGAGGTAAATTACAGTTGGATGAAAATTTTGCGCCAACATATTATGGGAGTAAGAATCACCCTGTGCAATCAACTTAGACCAGCTTAAGTTAAAGATCCTCAGAGCACTCAAGTATGATGCATCTAAGTTTTCAGTTAACTTAGTTTGTCGAGTGCCTATTGGGAATGAGTTCGCCGCTTCACATGATGAGGTGTGAGAAATTTTGATATGCCAGGCTGCTATTGAATTACTTATCCTGTACATGAAAGTTGAAGAGCTGAGGGTGACAATAAATAATATTGAGCATCTAACTTTCCAAATACATGATTCTTTGAGCCTAGGTGAAAGGTTTAAAGTGCTTTATAGTCCTTCAAGGCTCCAAGAAGAAAAAAAGCCTATTGACCAGTAAGTTGCCCATTAAGCATTTTATTAATTGCCAAATATATAGCATTTTCATTGATTAGTAAGTAAATATGTACAGTTTAAATGTAGTGATACGAAAAACCAATGATGGCAGGAAGATCCTGACACTTCAACACTATCACTCCCTTTCGTTGATGATGGTTACAAAACTATAAGTAGTGGGCCTAGCGAGTAGGGTTTTGATGGTGCTAAAGATTTATTACCAGTTTTGAATGAAGGAGATGAAATAGGTAATGAAGAGATAAGTAATGTCATCGTAAATTATTTCTCCATATCTATCAGCAGTGAGAACTCAGTGGTTGCCAATAATAACTATGCTGACATTTGTAGGACTACACAATAGTGGGATTACGAAGTTGAGTTTGAGGATGCCTCTGGTGAAATTGTAGTAGAAGATACATTCTCAATTCCTACTGAATTGATCGAAGGAATGTGTTTCACATTAAAGTTGGACTTACAGTTTTCTGTACAAGGATGGTCAATTAAAAATAATATTCAGTATATTGTTATCGCATTAAATAGACATAAATTTATGATTTCCTATACATAGCATAATTTCTTGGCGTCTCCTTGCCTATAGGAGTTGCATTCAACTATAAGTAAACATTTAGGCGATATATTAAAAATCTCATATGTCAAGCAACAACTACGTGTGCCACTCTGATTCTTGATTCTGGGCACCATTAGTGCAATTCATAGTTCATAAGTTTCAATATATTGCCTAGTATTAGAAAATAGATAGACGTGAGGCATAGGGAAAAAATTAGATAAACGGAAGCTATGTTCAATATCAAAGTTTCCAACATGAAGCCTTGGGATGCTCTCCATAAGGTTATTAATGTTATTTTTGGTAGTTGGGAGGAGTCCTACCAGAGTTTGAATTTGTTCATGGATGTTGTTGCTTCTGTTATGATACAAACAAGGTACAGGATTCAGACTACAAACACAAATAGATTCCAATGACTTTTATGGTCATTCAGTCCATTTATTAGTGGGTAGAACTTCTGTTGGTCTATTCTTAGCCTTGATGGACATTCCTGCTAGGTAAATATTGAGAAACTTTATTAACTACAGTGGGCTTTGATGTGAATAATGGCTTGTTTCCACTTATTTTGGTAATAGTTGAGTCAAAGTCTACTGAATCCTTGATTTGGCTCCTTAGGTAGAAGCACGAGCTTCTCCCGATAGTTACCAACATGGCTAACATTTATATCATCTCTAATAGGCATGCTGGTTTGATTGATTGTTGTAGAGAAATTTTTTCTTTTGTAGCTCATTGGCACTGCATAAGGCATCTACGTGAAATTTTTAGAAAAGCAGTATGATAAATGAGAGTAGGTGATATAGATTTTATGTTCCAGAAGATATGTATAGCCGGAAATACTAATGTGCTTAGCATATCTAATAGATGCATGATGGACATCAAGAAGGTAAAATATGATATTCATTAATGGCTAGTAGACTGAGATGTCACATGCTAGTGACTAATGCATGGTGGTGGTTTTAGATATGGAGTTATGACAACAAATACATCAGAGTCACTCAATGGGGTATTGAAAAGAGCTTGGGGTTTACCAGTTCAAGATTTAATCAGTGCCATATACTATAATATAGTGGCAATGTCCATGCAAAGGATGGAGGTTATTAGAGTTGAGGAGCTCCAAAATAATTATTTGTTTGTCTAAAAATACTCAAAAGGACGAAGAAAGAGGCAAGGAGATTGCCATAACCAATCCGCCTAAACATCAATGAATTTTAAGTAGTTGACATGTCATCAAGATCATATCATATTGATTTGATTGATAATAGAACATGCATGTGTAGCTGTGGCAAGACATTATTGTATTATATACCAAGTCAACATATTATAAGTTATGTGATGATGTTAAGGTGAAGCAATTTATTCATCCTATCATGACAACCAAGGATTATAAAGAATTATGTGGTCCATGTCATCCACTGATATTTCGAGTTCATTAGAAGAATCATCTCATCCTTTATATCATAGTTGATGGTAACGCATCTGAAGGACATGAAAACTGGCAAAATGATGATCATGTGTGTAGAATGTCCTCTCTAAATTTATCTAACCTTTATATTCAAGAAATTATTCATCCTATACAAATTGATTTTTCTAAAAGTTTTTCATGCAAGCTCATAAGCATATAATCATGGTCTTATGTCCACTTATGCATGCAACATCTAAATATTTCATTTTCCTAAGCCTTTATTTCTAAAGAACTATATGAACATCTTCTCATATTTTTTTTGTAATCGTCTGCTCCAATTCTTCAATAAATCTTTAATTGGAATGTCCATAATTTTCTCCATAATTGACTAATTCATAGAAAATAAAAAATATCTAACTTTAAACCTAAGTAATGCATTGGAATCACCTGAGTAAAGCAACTTTAATGTATCTTCTTCACTACCTTCCTTGTAGCTCTTAAGGAGGGCTTTAAACCACATATTTATACCCAAATAAAATATTTATGACTAAAATAATTCAAATTAAAAAAAATAAAATAACTAGTAAAAAATAATGAATATGATGACCAAAATAATAAAGATGATGCAGATAAGGCTAGATGATGGAACAATGCAACTTTTTGGCTCAAGTCAAATTTTTAAATGATGCATGTCACAGCTACTTCATCATCTAATATAATCAATAATGACTCAACACAGATGCTCGTGCCATAGGTAGGGCTTTGGAATCGATCACCGGCTTAGTAGGATATTTTCATTTTACACTTAGAACTCCTTCAAGCTGCTTCAGCATTTTTATAGTTTTCATAGAGATCGCAGTCTCTCACAGCTCTTCTTGGAGCTTCTTCTTTTCCTTTCTTCTTTCTTTAATCGGCGGTACGGAAGAGGACGTGATCAACTGAGTTGATTCTTTCTTGGGGCAGGACAACACATTGTCTGATAATATGAGCTCTCCCCTCCAGTATTTTCATTCCAACCAATCCTTGAAGACGTAGCAATTTTCAATGGGATGGTTGAGTACCTGATGGTATGGGCAGTAGGTCGGCTCACAAGTGTGCTTCGACTCCTCGGGCCTTTTGCACTATGGCACTTCCAAGCTTACTTTCACTACCTGTCAAAATAACTTAGCAATGCTATCCCTCTTTAATGAATATTCCTTGTTCATCTTATCTTTGAGAGATGGGAATGTTCTATCACCAGCTCCCATTGCTGGCCTTAGGCGTTCCCCTCCACCTTGGAAGGTTCGTGGCCTATCATTTCCCCCAAGTATCAGCTTTGACTGGGGGTTAAGGTTGTAGACTTATTTTGGCTTTTCTTCATACTGCATTGGCTGTTTGCCCTTGTCTACTTTATAAATCACTTGCTTCCCCTTATTCGACCTGAGAGAGGGCATGGAGTAGGTTTCACCCTTTTTGCCTCCAAGGTTTTAGGCTTCTTGGGTCTATCAGAGTGGCTTTCTAATCTTGATAGATTTAGTTTCTCAAACTTTTCCATTCTGTCCAGCAGATCCTGAAATATGGTAATTGTAGCCATACATAAGAATGGTTGCATCTTATCATTGATTTTTATCATTAATAATTGAACGGTATTCTCCTCTTCCAATTGCTACTCATATTTCATGCTTAGATATCCCCAGCGGGTAATGTATTTTGACACTGACTCATCTCTCTTTCGCTTGTCTAAGGCAAGGTCAGCGATCGTTATATTCTCAGTCGAGCTAGCGAACCTCTTCATGAACGTAGCTTCCAACTATGTGAATGTCTTCACAGAGTCGTTCGAAAATTCAGGATACTCTTCAAAAGCAGCTGCTATCAAACTGCTGACTAACTATCAGAAGAGTAATGCATCATTGCCTCTGGTATTCATACATGTGGCCTTGAATTGCACCAAGTACTGCCGGGGGTTATTATTATTATTGAAGGTGTTGAATTTTGGCACAAAGTACCCTTTTAGGTATGGCACTTAGTCGTATTCAGCGGGATACAGCCAACCCTTGCCCACCAGTTTCTTCGCTTGGTCTACGACTATGATAGCCTTAATCTTCTCAGTAATAATTCCTTCCAACTGTGTAGCAGTCACAGGTTTGGAGCTACTTGTATTATTTTGTGGGGTAGGCTGGTGAATGATGTTATGGACCTCATTACCACCTTCAAGAGCGCTCCGTACTCCTGAGACTTGAGGCATTTGATAGTTTGGAAGATCAATAGGATGATTGGGCATGGGTTCGATTGCAGCATTTCTCTGCATCATTTACATCATCGTCACTATTTGAGCCATCATCTCAATCATTTTCTCATTTAACTGAGATATTTCTCTTTCCTTAGCTCTCATTTAATGTCTCATTTTCCATCGCATATCAGCAAGTGTGACATCTTCAATATCAGGAGGATTCTCCTCAACTTCCTCTGCTTCATCTTCTTCTTAGGAATGGAGACATCTGCCAATGATGGACCTAGCTTCACCGTAGGCCTCCATATTAAGATTGGTGTGCCTTACCATGTAAATGACTCTCATATGCCTGGTGTCTCCTTCCATTTCTTCCTCTCCCTCCTCCTGTACTCGGATATTCGAGCGATAAAGCCAATAGATTTTTGATTCTTGATGTGGCAAGAAGATTTCTTTAACCCGCAAACTGCGATAAATATTGGTCATTTCTTGAGATGGGGTCAACAAATGATGGGATCCCCCAAAGGATTCTCTGGAGTGTCGATAGTCAAGAAGAACGTCATCATGGGTCTTCTTTAGGACCCATTTCTGATGTTGCCTACTGGCTGGGGCAAATCTTCGGGGAGCTATACCGGATGTCACACCCAAGTTGATTACTTTTTCTCACTTTTCTCCTTTTTCTTCTATGTGAGGCTTCGACTTCCAAACTTATTTTCCCTTCCACATGACCTTTCGGTGGTGGATCCCTGAACACGCAGTTCAAGTGTCACACCACAATGCTCACCGGGTGGAATTATCTTTCTTTCATTCCTATCCATTGTAAAGGATAGACATTCTCTCAGCAGGGTCCTTCTAGCATCGATTATCAGAGGCTGTTGGTATTTTTTTTTCTTCAACCCTTTCTCCTTCACTATTTTTAAGACTCGGTATACCAGAGCTGAAAGAGTCTCGGGCTCCTTCTTCCTCAGGGGAACTAGGGCTTCGTGCTGCTGCTCCCAAAAGGATTTTTTTAGCTCCCCAGTAGAGTTATTTCTCTTCACCCACTTCAGGCCCAAAAACCCATTCAGGGTAGAATTAGTCGCTTCTAATTCCTAAGATGATGAATTCAATGGGTGGATTGAGAATTATTGCTGAGCCTGGAATTCAGTATTTTTCTTTCTCCTCTGCCTTCTTATAAGCCTTCCTCCAAATAAGGAGACTTCAGCATCATTCTTTTTAGGTGTAGGTAACCCAGTTGGCAAAGTAGTAGCCCTAGTAAGTATCATAAAAATATTTCCAACAGTCATAATCCTCTTTGTGGTTGGTGCTTCTGGTTGTGATAGTCATTCAAACATAGAAACCCTCTTATAAGGATTTTCAGCAACATTAGCAGCCCGCGATGTTGGGAGATGTGTGCGGCGTACTATAATTTTAATAGTGTGTCATTGTGCTGGCAGATGTGCATGAAGAGTGAAAGTTTTGGCAGAATGGGGCCTCCTGGCAGGCCCATCTGGACCCATGCTGCACATAGGGACCGCAGCAGCCCTTACAATAGCTGCAGGAAACTTGAGCCCACCAAACTGGATGGTGGCTCTGGTGTTACCAGTCGATCATAGTGTTTGCTAGTTGGATGCCAGCACCGCATCCTAGTTGGATGATAAATGCAGTGTTATGTAGATCCATCTGCACAAATGAAAGGTAAGGGTAAGTAATCATCGTCTCATACATCACCCCACACTTTTAAAATATAGAGACTTGCATAGAATAGAGAAATAAAAATAGGCAAAAATAGTCAGTATAAGTAAGTAATTAAAATAAATTTGAAACCTGTTGAATGCCATATTAATGAATTTACTGAGTGATCATTTTAGAATATTAAAAATTTTGATTCGTTAAGTGATCATTTTGGAGAATTCTAGAATTTTGAGCCTATATTGATTAGCTGCTACTGTGAGACTAAGATGACTAGTTAAAGATGAAAAGAGAAACTAATCCTAGTGGAGTCGCCAAAAATCTGAGGGCTCCAAAAATTTGTGCCAAAGCCTCCCTATTGCTTTCGGGGGAGTTTTAATAGATTAAGTTCCAAGGTAAATTTTGGGAAGGCATATAGGCTTGTAGATAAGACTCTACCAGAGATTTCACCCTCATTTTGCAAGGACTTTATGAACAAAGTTCTGGTTTCTTATAGGTGCAAGCCCCTATAGTTAATTACCCCTCCCGATAATGAGAAAGAACTTTCGATTAAGGCAAGTCATTAATCAGATACATAAAGATATATGTTATCTAGCATATAGTAGCAGCATGGGTTTGATGTTTAGTTAAAATTTGAAAATTTCACCATCTTACACTTAAAGCCGATGGTGGGGGAATGGATGATGGACTCGATCAAGATCCCATTATTCTATGGTCCCAGGCCATCGTGGTCCCTGGTCTACTTAGTCAAAGGAGGTAGTCAACCCAACCTGATAGAAGGATCCTTGTCGACAACCATGGGTTGCTTCGTCCAATGGTACCTTATAGACCTGGGGGAGTATTTATCTAAGGGGATAAATTTGAATCCATCTTAGCTAAAAGATGGCTTTGTGCCTTATCAATTATATTCTGTTGATTCATATCTAAAGGATTTAGTGCTATTGGGAAACATATGGGCTTTGGCCATGACCATAATTTAATAGTGTCATTGGGCGGTGAACCACCCAGTTTAGAGGGCCCTGGTCACAACTGTTTATCCTACGGTGCCATTCGGTGGTAAAACTGCCAGTTAGAGGACACGTGCCATGTTCGTACTGGCAGAAGATTATTTGAGAATGAATCCTAGTGATATTCTCGATCAGAAATTAACTCTTTGTGAGCTGGAGTTATTTTCAATTTGTCCACCTCGATAAACTGTTATGGAGGGTGGATGGATTTTACTTTAAGTGTTTAATGGTTGATTTCAATTTTAAACATTTGGATTTTGATATTTTTGGAGATTTTAAATTTTATGGGCGTTTGGGTGGTACTTGAAATATTTGGAATAAACCCCTCTGGTTGAGCTCTACGTTCAACACGGTCATGATCGAGGTATATGGGGAGTTTTATTTGTTGATTGAACCTTGACGACTCTGCTAATTTGTCGACAGAGGATTGGGTTTGTTGTAGGTTTTGTGGTTTTGTTAATGGATTTTTCTTGTTATGGACCTTGAAGGCCTAACTTGAACGTATAAAATAAATATCCTGGTCGATAACATGGCCGTATATTTATTTGATAGTTCGAGTTATGTCAACTCCTATATACCCGTATAGAAGCACCAGGCCCGAACTTGGGCTTATTTATAAACCTGCACAGCATCCCTATACATCACGTGTGTACCCATAATACACTCGCCGAGGCCTATGCGGGTTTTATGATTGCACTTGCCCATTTCGTGTACCTATGTGCATACATATTACAGTGCATCTTTGGGACATTTGATGGGTCTTCTACAGCAGCTCGTAAAAGCTTATATTTATCGTAGTATTTTTTGTATTTGACTGTAGGTGGTATATTAGATGCACGACTGATCTTCTACAATGGCTCGTAGGAGCTTGTGTACACTATATATTTTTCACCTTTATTTGTGTGTTCTGTATGCTCATCATCATAACTTAGGGGACCACTTGTTCATCAGGAAACTTGGAACCTCAATAGTTCTATCCAACTCATTGTTTAGAACCGGATTGAACTGAGACTCGCCCACTTCATTCCTAAAAATAATGATTTGGTCTAGCTTTCTCCTTCCAAAGCTTGTGCAGAAATCGATAGGCAACTTTCTGATTTTAGCATCATCATCATTTCCTGTTGTCGGCTTAAATAAAGAATCAATCATCTCAACCTTGGATGACTACGTTTTTACAGATTTCCCATACATAAAAATCAGGGGCCACCACTCTGAATTGATGATTACAATAATTGATGGGACATCAGAATGTCCAGGAGAACCATATAAGGCACTCATTCATAAAATAATTATTGTAGCCCTTGGGATGACCTGGATAGCAAGTGTATTTTCTTCAAAATTTGTAGACATTCACATTTACCATGTATCATTTCTCCTTTGCTTGCAATAGACTGACTATTGAATGGTAGTTGACTGTGGGGGCGTTGTAACATTGGTCACCTTCTTATCGTCGCATGCAATATACAACATTTGTTGCAATCCGCTTCATTTATTACATATCTTCTATGATTCGATTAAGGGTATTTCACCAATTTTGTCATTTTTAAGCTCGAATACACTTTCTTGTATCATGATGTTGAGTGCAGGAAACTTCATTTGTCAAACGTCTTCTACATTATCATATTCATCTTGTCTCAAAAAATTAGATGTTGTACTTTACAAAAGTCTTATGTCCATGCTCCCAATCCTATATGTGCCATAGGAATTTGAGTACATATTTGTTGTATGTTAATTATTGTCGTCTATGAGGAGATCATCGTACCTTCTACAATCATTATTGATTATCAATCATAGATGGGTTATGTGGCATGTTGCAAGCTTTTCGCCATCTTTTGGAAGTGATTTATGCAGGATGAATCCAAAAATGTTGCTTATGGATATTTGGATTTTGACTGGTTTGAAGGTACTCAAAATCCTTCAGAAATTTCTTGTTATTGATTTCGAACATGTCATTATATCCTCAATTTGATTTCCGCTTGCAATATGGTTATTGTGTTCGTTGAATGTCAAACTCATTTAGCATGTAGTGTATTCGCATAACACGCATGTGATACCTCGCTATAGCGCTCTTATTTATAGCTCGGTAACGCCGGCTACATGTAAATTGCAATCATTTTTGTACTTGATTGAAAATTATTATGAGCTATTCATTATCATCTGCAAATAGATTTTGCATCTCATTGGAGAGATGCATCTATGCATTGTGCCAACATTAGTCATGAGTGAATGATACCATATCAATCCATTGATTCACAAATTTTACACATGTCCATTCACATTTCTATTGAAGTGATAATTTCTCAATATTCCATTAGGAACATTGTGTTAATGCTCAAATGAAGTTCCTCATTCCCCATTTATCTTAATTATGTTTAATCTTCAAGTTAAGTTTATATTATTTGAGTCGACATCATCATCATTTATTTAAGGTCAAATGTGTTTTCAAATTCATTCAATCCCCTACTGTCAAATTTGGTCCATGTCTTTTGTCATGAAGTTCAAATGCTTAAGTTTTTTTGTACCTTATTCAAGTTTAAATTTAATTCACATTTGTGCTCATTTCATTTCGGTTCAAATTTTTATAAGTCACTTGAGTTATAAAGCATGTCCCCTACTATCCAAAATAAAGTCCCATGTTGTCCAAATTCTGTTCAAATTAGGTCCCCTGTTCACTTGACAATCCGGCAACCTCCCGAAGTCCCCCCCGTTTAGGAGAAATTTTGGGAGACTAGCTTTCCCCTCCACGCCACATGGGCACTTTATGTAGGTGTCAGATGACACCTTGGCTGCAATTTCTTAAATCCCCGCTATGCCACATGAGCGCTTAAGGGTCTTCAGGTACCTGCTTTGAAAGATGACAGTTTTTTTTTTCTTTCCCCCGCTACACTACACAAGCGCTTAAGGGTACTTAATTTTCATCCTCATTACGCTACATGAGGGCTCGGAGGCTTACCCGCCTTGTTACAAGCATCTCACCAGTTTCCCTCCCACTGTGCTATGAGAGCGTGTAGGGAGGTTTGCCGGCTCAGCACAAGCATCGAGAGCGGGATTTTTAAGTTAGAAATTTTAATACCTGTGCGATGGTTGGAGTCAGCAACGGCAATAATAAAAGGCATAAAATATAAATCTCTCTCTTTTTTTATATCTCTCTCTTCACTTTTTTTTTAATTCTCTCTCTTTTTTTTGAATCATACACATGCATTCTCCTTCTTTTTTTTTAATCTCACTTTCTCTCCCTTCTCCTTATATATATATATATATATATATATATATATATATATATATATATATATATATATATATATATATATATATATATATATATAACAGCATACATAACTAATAGACTTAACAATATATAGGTAACAATATATACAGGTACACATATCTTAACACTCGGCAATAATAATGTAAGTAAATAACAAATAATGGATCATTACTAATAAAAAGATTAGCTCAGTTTGAGGGATGACAGAAAGACTTACTATCTTCTTCTTCAACTTTATGGGAGAATATCAAGACCTTTGTCCTGTAGTGAAGTTTTAAAGCAAAAGGAAATGAATGTGGATGGGTATGAGTTGCTTGTATACTTGAGTTGAAGAGTTATATTGATTTATTGAAAAGCTGCTGAAGGTACTAGGCTATTAGAAGATTGTTGGAATGACTCCAACTGTATGTAAGGACAAAAGAATCCTATGGGAATTGGCAGAAAAGCCATTGGATTCAGCTATACATAGAGGAAAGGGCTATTGCATCAGATGAGAGGGACGAATAGCTCGGTGTGTTTCATTTTAGACATCAAAGCTATGTTTGTATATCTTATAAGTTTTTGATGATACCAAAATATTATTGTGTTGATTATTATTTTTCTTCTAACATATATTGGATATATTTGGTCTGTGTTATTTGTGTGTACTAATATTTTAGGAAAATCATACTCCAGATTGCTAAAGACTTCAAGATAGATTAAATTATGGGTTGGTATAATTAGAGTCTGTACTTTTTATTTTTCTTGAGACTGAGATAGTGTGATTGTAATTGGGTAACCGTGCACACACATAATGGGGGAGTGAGAAAACAAAACTTGATTTTCTTAAAACTAATCGTACTATACAATTGCATGATCGTATGGGATGATTTGTTGTAAGTGTCCCTCCATAACAGAGTTGATAAAATCCTGACTTGAAAATTTTTTGAGTATTGTTCGTACTGTATAAAATGTATTCGTCATGGACGCCAATCAGAGTATAAAATCACGTTCATCCAGTTCGTCACGTACGAATACAACAAAAATTTGAATGGATACTGTACGAAGGAGGTTTGTACATATGTCGATCAGAGTACGAAAAGGAGTTCATACACGATCATACAGATGAAAGTGTGCATTTTTGAATTGATCGTACTGTACGAAATGGGTTCATAAAGATGCCGATCAGAGTACAAAATGGGGTTCGTACATATTTGTATAGGTGAAAGTCTCATTTTTTGAACTGATCGTATTGTACGATCAGGGTTTGTATAGATACTGATCAGAGTACGAAATGAGGTTCATACAGCATCATACAAGACTTTTTGAAATGTTCGTACATGTGAAGTACAATCGTACTGTATGATTCAAGTCCGTCAAACTTAAATTTTTCAATTTTTGGATAATTTTTCTTGTCTTTTGTATATAAGAGTCCTAAAAATTGACTGCCTACATACTCTTGCTTCAAAAATTTTCTTGAGTGTGCCAAGGAGTGTGTTTGGAAGAGTGTTTTGAGAGTGGAGAGTGAGAGTTCTTGTAAGAGGGATTTGTGAGGGGGTTCACAAAGGTTCCCAATAGTGAGGATCTCTTTCTATTTCTTCATAGTTCGACCCTACTTCCTTGAAGGCTTTTAAGAGAAGATTTTCAGAAGAAGGTCTGGTACTCTGCCGACATCTAGAGGGTGTGAAAGGATGCTCGGTACTCTACTGACACCTAGAGGGTATGAAAGGATGCTTTGTACTCTGCCGACACCTGGAGGGTGTGAAAGGATGATTAGTACTCTGCCATCACTAGGAGTATAAGAAAGGACGGTGGGTTCTCTGCCTTCATCAGGAGGGTGAAAAAGAACGATGATTCTCTGCCTCACCAGGTTGGTGGAAGAGAGGTTGTTGTAAGGGCTTCTCCACCTTGTCGTAGGGGCAAAAGGAGAGACACTTGTGTTTAATGTAATACTTGGAGAAGGAGTCTCCAGGGAGTGGACGTAGGTCTTGTTGGACCAAACCACTATAAAATTTAATATTTTCTGTTCTTTATCTTTTTATTGTATTTTTATTTTCTGTATTTTCTTTTATTTTTCTACGGTTGAAAAACTAATTTTTATAAAATTTAGTATTATGTTTAAAATTAATTAATCGATTTTCAAAATAACCAAGAAATTGTTAAAATTACCAATTCACCCCCCCCCCCCCTCTTGGTTAGCCTTAGGATAATTGACTTAGGTTTAACAACCTAATGAGAATTTACAGGGTGGAGGCGATGGTCTGATCGTGAAGTCCTGATGTGAGAAGGATCTAGGCATGGAGCTCGTGTGGATGGGCTTCAGCAAGGTGACAAAAAAGATGGGATTTGACTGGAGGAGCTGGATAGTGAGATGAAGACTTGATTGGCTTAGCTCGAGAGCTTGGGGAAGAACGAACAGAGATCTGGACGGGACTTGGAGAAGGGAACGAAAGCTGTAGGAAGGAAGTTGGGATGGATGAACACTTACGATTCAGTTTGCTGGAGCGTGGAAGAGAAAAAAAATGTGAAGTCCCTTTCGTTATTTTAACGACGAAATTCTGTATTCCCAGGCCAGTTGCAAGATTTTACGCGAACTGAAACGACTATTGCTTATCAGGATTTAAGGGATTTCGTATGGATTTAGGGCAGGGTTTTGACTCAAACGAGGTATGTGACATTTAATTTGATTTGAGTTTTCTATTTGACTTTCCATTTCTGATTAGATTTATAAGCAATTCTAATAATGATTTGCCCAAATTAGTAATAGCATTAATTAAGGCCCACAACAATGTCCCAGATAATCCAAAATCAGTTCGACTTGCACGTTTCCCCAAAATCCGTGTAATTTGCCTCATTTTATGTGTCAATTTTGCTGCATCATTTTTTGGGCAAATTGATAGTGTATCTTCAGCATTGTTGATATTCCGATCGCAACGGTGGAGTCTGTTTTGTGATCAGACATCATTTAGGCATTATCGAGGCTAATTTTCCTCAAAATGCTTATTGTTGCATCAGAACCATCTCGATTTGTGTGCGTAACCTCAATTGAATAAATTGCAAATAATTTAGAGTATTAGCGACATTCCTGATGCAACGGCGAAGTCCGTTCATTATTCAGGTGCCACTGAGAGACATTTTCCTCAACATGCACGCTTTGCCTCGGGATGTGTGTTGAACTCTTCGCACGTATTAACTTAAACAAATTAACTATCATCCTTATGTATTTAGGACGTTCTGAACACAATGGTGCAGCCTGTTTTGTGATCAAACTTTGTTTGGCCAATGTCAAAGCCTCTTTTTCTCGTTATGCATGCTCTTACCTTGGGATGCATACCACCACTTCGGTCGATCCCAATTGAATGTAGAAAATATGGTTCTTTAGTATTTGTGACGTCTTGAATGCATAGGAGAAGTTCGTTTGGTGATCGGACTTCGTTTGGTCAATGTCGAGGCCGATTTTCCTCAATATGTGTGACATTGCTTCGGGATCTGTGCCACCATCCCAGATGACCCTAATTGAATAAGTCAAATGCAAATTTTCAATGTCGACGACATTCTGAATTTGAAGCTATCCATTTAGAGATCGGACGTCGTTTGAGTAGCGGTCTTCATGAATTTCGGGTGTCGGTCATCCTTTTTTACTGATCTCGCCCGATTTGACTGCGAGGAGTCTAGTCGTAAAAGAATACGATGTCCTGATCGCACTGGCTTCGTCCGTTTGTCAATCAGAGGTCGTTTGACCCTTCAAGTGGCGTGTCACGCCAACGCGCGCGTCTTTTTATTCGCCAATTTGGGTCCCTTCACACGTGGTTTGACATACATGGGTCAACAATTCATTAACTTTTATGTTTTCTTACTAACTAGCTTTGTAGCCTTTATCTTCTTATTAACATTACTTTAATTTCTACCATAATAATGTTTTTTGATAATTTCTTTCGTGTTGAGCCTATATGTTGTAATGGTAAAATTTAGCATGACTAGCTAAATTTTTGTAGTAAAATTTAGACTTTAATAGTCATTCATTTTATACCTATTAAAAATTCCTCAATTTTAGTTAACAAGTTTAGAAGCTTATTAGGAGGATCATGAACATCATTAAAAATTGGAGCCTCTATTTAAATTTTATAAAGGGTATTAAATAATCATTTTTTTCCTGGCAAGATTATCAACTTTATTTATTGCCAAACTTTCCCATCCTTTGGCCATTTAGTTGACTTCCAAAGCCAAATAACAGAACAACAATATCCCAATAAAAGGGCGAACAAACTACACAAACGCATCAAAGGAAGTGGGAAGAACATGACATTATTTTTTGAAAACAAAACAAGCATCGCTAAGGGTGCGTTTGGGACGAATTTTTCCCTGCTACACGTTTGGAAACGTAACCGTAATGTGGTTTGGGATTACAGGATCGTGTTCCGTTTTTAAAATTTTCACGTCGTGCGGTTGCTTTTCCTGTCCGTAGGAAGCCCCCTGCGTTCGCCTGCTTCCCGCTGTTCCAAGTTATGAGAAATACATCAATGCCCTTACAGTTATCTGAAAACAACCTCGTTGTCTTCTTCGCCAAGTTCCGCTATTCGAACATTTATCCGCTTCTTCTCACACATCTCAGCCCAGTCGGGACCTCATTTCTACGCTAAATCGAAGTTGCCATTTCAGATTTTTTTTTCTCCAAACGCGCAGCTTGAAGAAGCCCGCCTCAGCATTTCGTAACTTCAGGTACCTAGCAGGGAGGTCTATCCTTTATATGCGTCCACGTTATCTCTCCCCTACCTCGTTTTTATTTTTTTTCATCTTTATTTCTTCCTTCTTCCAAGGCTTTCTCCTGCATATTAAGAACTAATTTCTTGTCTTTTGACCTCCCCAGCATTTCTGCTAGTTTACCTCTCTTCTGCTCGCATCCTTCTTAGATTTTTGAGCAAGCACCCCGACCACTATTGATTACCGGTATGTTAAAAAAATATTTTATTTTATTTAATTAAAAAAATCATATTCTAAATCGTGTTGCTTTTCCATGTGAATTTCATTTTCGCATTTATATGCAGCTTTGCTCCTCTATTTCTCCTCTTCAAAAGATTTTACTCTAATTTTTTTGCTTTAATTCTGATTTCTTACCAGAATGCTCCTGTCAAATTAAGAGATTGACATAGTAGCAGCTTCAACTTTATATAATCGGCTGGATAAATTTGAAGTAATTATTGCTCTCTCACGATTTTAATCTGTGTTCATAGCCCCTAATTGAATATTCAACCTTATTACAAGCAACCATTGCTTTTGTTCTATTTACTTTTTACAGTATTTACTCATTTACGTATTCCATGGTACCTTTTCTACAGCAAAATTAAGGAGCTTATTCAGCAATCTTTCGAGAAAAAAACCCCTCCTGTTGCTTGTGCTTCTAAAAAAAATTCGTGATCACATTATCCACGATTTTAAAGATCTTCAGCTTGCAAAGTCGTGAACTTGTTCTTACGATAGGTATTTCTTCAATTAATTTTGGTTGCACGTTTAACTGGAGTTTATAGTGTTCAATGAAAATAAAACATCCTTTGTTATCTCGTGGATTCTTCTGACATATTTATATGAGATTTTATAAACATTGTCAACTCTATGAAATTTATTTCCGCCCTTCTATAACTTGACACATTTTTCTTTTGTAATGCTAATTTCTATTTTTTTAGCAGAATAAATAAAAAAACTAATTCAATATGTAATATTTAGGTCTTACAATGGATAAACCAAAGGATGGGGGACCGTCTGCAGTATGGGAGCGTGATGTGAAAATCATTTTTTGTGATCTATGTTTGAAGGAAATTGAACTAGGAAATCGTCCAACCACACATTTTAATAAAGATGGTTGGATGAATTTAATTAAATCTTTTCATGAGAAAACAGGTAGAGAGTACGACAAAACACAATTAAAAAACAAATGGGACCAACTGAAAAAGGATTGGAAATTATGGAAGGAATTGAAGAGAGGTTCAACTGGATTGGGTTGGGATCCTAGAAAGAAAACAATTGATGCATCAGATGAATGGTGGAAAGATAAATTGCAGGTAATCTTAGAAATATTACATATTTATATATATCTATTTTAAGCTTAAATTTTACAACTTATAATAAATATATTTAACTACGTCTTGTAGGCCATTCCAAATGCAAAAAAGTTCAGATATTGCGGTATAGATCCCGAATTGGAGGATAAGCTCGACATGATGTTCATGGGGGTAGTTGCTACTGGTACTCATGCATGGACTCCCAACCAAGTTGTTGAACATCCGGAAGTTGGGGTATATTCTGAACATTTAGCCAATGTTAGTGATTCTTCTGAATCTCCGTTGCAAAAGCCAGATGACCTTACTGATTGCAACCACTCAAAACGTCACTCCTCTTCAACTTCTACAATTCGTAAGAAAAAAAAATATGGATCCTCCTTTCTACGAAATCAAATTACTCAACTTGTAAGTGCATGCACAAATATTGGATCAACATCAAATGTATCACAATCAATAAGCCATCCTCCACTAATCTCTGATGCAATTAAAGTGCTTGATGAGATCGCTGAACTATTTGAAGAAATACCAATTTACTTGTACTCAACAAAGTTGCTCGAGGATCCTATAAAGCGAGAAGTATTCATGTCAATGTTGCCTGAGCGAAGAATTTATTTTCTTCGTTACTGCTACGAAAATCGGGATGCATAGCTTGTAATTCTCGCATTAGTTATGATTTAGGTGTTTGCTGTTCTTTACTATTCCATCAATATTAGGATATCCTGCTATCATACAAACTTATGTAAGCTTTTAAAGATTAAAATTGTTAACCTATAGTTCAAACATTGTTGTGATAGATGATGTTTCGACTTGTTTAGTCTGTGCAAGCATTGTTTTTATTTGTCATTGTACTTATTAATTTGAGCTGGCTTAATGATTCTATTTGATGTTTTAACTTTTACTTTATACCTGTAGTTTCTTTTACTTCAACTTATCCAGTTACAACTACAAGACATCATTTACTCATATTGTTTTTTTTATTGTTGTCAAAATTATCTGTTAGGTTTATGTGTTTGCAATTGTCGTCAAATACATACATTTTTAATTATTAAATCCATCCATGACCAAAAATGATTGTACTTCTTCTTCTACTGCCAATATTAGTAGGCATATTCACATGTAGTTCTCCAAATCAATATTATTTTAATGGTGTTCTAAAAAATGGATAGAATTTGTGAGTTGTGGATATTCATGTTGATGAGCTTCACGTCATCCCTAATTTAAAGTCCTGAAGTTTATATCCTGCAGCTAAGAGACTTCAAGTAATTGTTGGTATATTTTTTTTTTCACTGAGTTTGGATCATATTTTATGGTTTTAACTTCCATTCGGTTTACTGAATTGTTGATGACTTCAAATTGTAAGTTACTGACCTGATAAAACTCAGTTATAGATGTTATTAGACGAAGCTTCAGAGTTACTGAAGTTGCTCTGCGATGTGTATGAAAACTATTATTGTTGTTGGGGCTTATATTACAGTGTACTTATTTATGAAATGTTTAGTTTATTTCGCTGGAACATGTACTTACGAATTCATTTAAAACTGGCATCAAAAACAGATCCATGTTATGAAAATATCTCCATATATGAATCTTTATTTTATATGTAAGTTGACCAGATGGTTTCATTTGCTTTTAAAATAATTATTTCATTGATTAAAGTTCTGTTGTTATAAATTTAACCTGTAGTACTAATTTATGATAGATAAATACATTACTGTTCTGTTTTTAAACTAAAACAATTACAATTTTGAGTTTAACAATTCAGGAAATATATTGAATTTTGAAAAAAAAAATCTTAACCTACAGAATATTTCCAGTATAAAGTTCATGAAAATTAAATTTTTGTTTCATTTCACTTAAAAAATGTATCTATTGTTAAATGGCCCAAGTTTAACAGAAGGTTGGTGCGTAAGAAATAGCAATGGTGGATATCAACTACTTGAATCGATTAATATCATTAAAATAATTACAGTCCACCAAAAAAAGGATTTTTGCACTTAGGTTCTCTATTCTTTATTGATAAGCATGCTATGATCCAATCCTGATCAAATAGCGAAGATTCTATAGCACCATATTGAGTCAAGTATAACACTAACAAGTATGAGAAATGCCTTTATAGGTTATCTGGCAAGTGATGCTAGAAAAATGTTGCTGTCACCTACAATTTGCTTTCAGGAAATTGGTGTATGTGTCATCATTAAGTGATCTAAAATTATATTAAAGTGGATTCAATAAATTGTTTCAGGAATTTTAGCAAATTAAGTTGTAGAACTACTTTGGAGAGTCAGAATGCCGGTTTATAGATAGAGGTGAAAGGAAGTCCCGCTGTTGTGAATTTTTTATTGCAGTCCACCAACAAAACATTCACAACCTCGCTCTCACTTCTATCTCACAATAAATAAAATAAT
This sequence comes from Dendrobium chrysotoxum, assembly GCA_019925795.1. Taxonomy (NCBI): domain Eukaryota; kingdom Viridiplantae; phylum Streptophyta; class Magnoliopsida; order Asparagales; family Orchidaceae; genus Dendrobium; species Dendrobium chrysotoxum. The sequence goes on along the minus strand of CM034302.1, from coordinate 32,909,964 downwards.
AACCAACTTTATAAATCAGTAGCATTTAACCATGATTGTAACAAAAAAAAATAGCAAGATTGAGTAAACCAACATTTCTTTGTTAAATTTTTATTGCTTGATCAATTTGTTGAGTCTAATACACTTACTGTCTTTGTTGATTTGCCCAGGTATGAATGCTGATGAGAATAGAGATGCTTTGCTACTAAAGGATCAAATCCTGAAAAGAATTATAGCAGCTTTATGTCTCATAAATGAATATTACGAAACATATATTTATAAAACCCCATGCATGACCTCAGCATATAGTGGAGATAAATGGATTGCCGAACTATTATGTGGTCATCCTAATAGGTTTTATAATATGTTTCGTATGTCACGTTCAATTTTTATGGATCTTTTACATGTACTGGAACTTTCTCATGGCTTGCATGGTTCATTAAGGACTACATCGAGAGAAGTCCTGGCGATCACCTTGTACATATTATCACATAACGAATCTATAAGATCAACCTCTGAACGATTCCAACATTCAACTGAGACAATTAGCCGATATTTTTCTATTGGATTGGCATCATTAGTCAACTTATCAAGTGAAGTAATAAAGCCAAAAGACCCAATGTTTCAAAATACAGAAAGAGAGATACAATATGATAGCCGTTACATGCCGTATTTCAAGGTAAGTATGTTGAACAATGGAATGATGCTTATATACTTATATAAAATCTAAGCAGAACTTGTCAATCAGGATTGCATTGGAGCTATTGATGGAACACATGTAGATGCACGTGTTTCAAATACTGAGAAAGTGGCGTATATAGGACGATGTGGTTCACCGACACAAAATGTGATGGTTGTTTGTGACTTTAACATGTGCTTCACATTCATAATGGCAGGTTGGGAGGGTAGTGCACATGATAGTCGTATATTCAAATTCGCTTTACGTAATCATGAACATAATTTTCCTTTGCCACCTGCAGGTTAGTTGTTGATATTAAAATTATTCATATTGTTAGATATATTGATCAGAAATTTATGCATATTTCTAAATAGGTAAATATTATCTTGTAGATACTGGATATCCGATGCAACGTGGGTTTTTGAAGCCATTTCCAAATACAAGGTATCATATACCAGATTTTGAAAGAGGCAGTCAATTGGTACGTGGGAGGCAAGAAATATTTAATAAGCGACATTCGTCATTACGAGGTGTGATTGAAAGATCTTTTGGCGTGTGGAAGAAGAAATGGGTCATATTGCGTGATATGCCAACATATTCATTTAAGAAACAAGTTAAAATAGTGGTGGCTACGATGACTTTACATAACTACATACGCCGTCATCCTTCGCGGGAGGATCCAGAGTTTAATATTTGTGATATTGACCAATCGTATATACATGAAGAAGCATATGAGTTTAGAATTGGGCAATCATTGAGAGATAATGATGAAGATATAACAAATAATGAGTTGAGAGATGACGAAGGTGCTGAGGAGATGATACAACTGCGAGAGGAAATCACAACTGCATTGATTAATGAGATGAATTAGAAATTATTTTTTAGTAGAAAGTAGATTTGCAGATTTCATATATTTTACAATAGTATAGTGATGTATTGTTTGGCTCTCTTTCATCTATTTTAGATTTATTATTTAAAGTTGGACATATGAATGGAGATTTGTTAAAGAGTTATACTAATTCAGATAATGCAGCTGTCTTGACACCAGGATCAACTTCTGCTTATGTTTTAACTGTTTTAAATTGAACTGTTAGTTGTTAGTATTGTCCACAACGTGTACTAGCTTTGTCTTCAAATGAAGCTTAGTTGACTGCTACAACTGAAGGTATAAAAGAAGCTTTATGGTTTCATGAACTTCTCCATGAGTTGGGTTTTGAAAAAGAGAAGTTACAAGTTTTTCTGATAACCAAACTTGAATTTATCTTATGAAAAATTCTGTTTCATGAACATTCAAAACATATTGATGTAAAACTACACTTACTAGAGGTATTATAAATGATAATATGGTAAGCATAGAGAAGATATCCACAGAGGATAACCCTGCTGATGTTATGACGAAATGCTTGCTATTATCAAAATTCAGGTTCTGCTTGAATAAAGTATGCTGCTGTGACGATCAGTCTGCTTCCGGATAATAGGACCAAGGTGGAGATTAGTTAGTTAGTGGTTCAATTTATAATTACCTCTGTTTCTTGATTGTGGCTATAATAAGCTAGTCTGCTTTCTATTACCTTAGTGAAATGTATATAAAAGAGGCATCATTCTATTAGTTAAGGCTTTGGAAATAAAAACCTGCTGCAGGTCTGAAGCAGTAGGTACATCCTGGGCGGTGATTGAATTACTTGGTTTTTTTTATTGGTTTGTTCTCTACAACAATTTCTGTATTCTTTTGTATTTTATTACATTTGAATAGGATATTCTTTAAAGTATAATATATCATTGTCAAATTAAAATAAGAGAACTTTGAAATTTAAGTCCTAAATTATTTTGATAAAGTGGATAAAATTTTAATTTAAAATTATTAATTTGTTATTATATACATTAAAAAAGTTTTTTTTTTCATTTATATAATTTTTTCAATTTTTAATATATATAAGGGTATCATTGTAATTTGTTCGCATACAGCTGCAGCATAGCAGTTTGACAGTTATACTATCCAAACAAAATATAATGATTTATGTACAGCAACTTCAAAAAGCAGCCTTCTGAACAACAATTTCACAACCTACTTTACCGACAGCTGCAGCCGCCCCAAACACAGCCTAAATCTGCTTGCTAGTGCAAGGAGGCAACGGCGAGCCACAGAGACATTTATTGTGAAAATACGAATCCACGCCAAACATAGCCGTGATCGGCCCAGCCGGAATCTCACCACAAAGCCGGTTATAACTTACGTTGAACACAGGAAAGTAAGTCGGGTCCACCTGGTTTATCTGAGCCGGTATCGACCCTGTAATCTTGTTATGATTCAGATCTAAAACCGTCACGTTCACCGGAAACGTAACCCGGCTAAGATCAAACGCGAACTCATTCCTGCTCAAATCAATATACCGCGTCGACTTCCCCGCTCCAAATAAAAAAGAAGCGTCGCCGGTCAAATTGTTCCGGCTCAGATCTATTTTACCCCATTCCGGCACGCCGAGGGAGACCGGTAAATCGCCGGAGAGGCTGTTGTGGTTCAGAATGAGACTCGGTGGGGAGGATTTGGGGAAATTGCCGAATTCAGCTGGGATTGATCCGGTGAGGCGGTTGCGGGAGAAATCCAATTGTTGGATAGAAGGAAGCTTGGCAAGTTCAGGGGGGATTGATCCGGAGAATTGATTGAAAGAGAGGTCGATGTCTGTGAGAGAGGAGATTTGGGAGAGGAACGAGGGGATGGGGCCCGAGAGAGAGTTCCAGGAGAGGAGCAGGATAGAGAGGCGGGTGAGACGGGTGATGGAGGATGGGATGTTACCAGTGACATTGGGGAGTTTGTGGAAGCTTAGAGTGGTGAGGAAAGGGAGGTCGCCAACAGCAGGGGGAATGGGGCCGGTGAGATTTGAATCAGTGATGACGAAGAGGCTAGTAACGCGAGAGCCGTCGGAGACTTCGGGGTCGCATTCGATGCCATACCAATCACAGCATGCCAAAGAAGATGTCCAGGAGGCGAAGAGGTAGGGGTTGTTGAAGGCAGATTTGATGGAGAGGAGGGCACGTTTGTCGTACTTGTTGCATTTGTCGGCACTGATGAGGAATGGAAGGAAGAGGAGGAGGTAGATGAAGGTGGAAGACATGATTGCTATGTATGCTGCTCTATTTTTAGATAGAGTTGTCGGTTGAGTGTTCGCGTGAGGTTCGGTATTTATCGGGTAGTAAGAGCGTCGAAGAAGCGAGGGGATCGGATACTGCTTCACGTCGTTGGTGGGTCAATGGCGGCTGTAACGTCAACTGGATTGTATGGGTTAACATCTTTACAGCACATGGGATTTGACCGAGTATACATTAATAGTACGAACGTCATAATCTCAAAGGACGGGAAAAAAAAAAGAAAAGTTAATTTTTAAGGTAAGTATAACTAAATTTTATATTATGAGTTTATGCATATTTTAAAATAATTAGAATTAAAAAAAAGTTATCCATTTAACAGGAGACTTAGGTCTCATTTGGAATGGCATAATTTTGCCTTTTTCGTCTCAAAATGAAAAAGTTATTTTTCAATTGTTATTTGAATGTGGCATTTTGTAAAAATGCTTTTTACAAAATAATATTTTTTTATTATTTTTAAAAACTTTTTGGTATGTGCTTCTCCGTTAAAAAATCTCTATTCTTTTAACCAATATTTTAAAAACTACCTTTTTACAATGACACCAGGTAACCAATCGAAGCCTAATGCTTGAGTCAATCAGTCAAACGGTAAAAAAAAATTTTTTCATTTTGTTTTATTTTTAATATTTTAATTTAGTTAATTAATTCAAAAGAAAAATTTAAGTAGCAAAATTATTTGCGAGTTTCTATGGAAATTTAAGTATAACTTAATTAACTATATAATTGTTAATTAGATAAATAAGTATTTATAGGTCACCAAAATTTTTCTTGACTGGACGCAAATCTCGATGTAATATGAATAAAAAATTTAAAAAATTAATTTGTGACTATCCAAACTCCAATTTCAGCAAGGCTATAATCAAATTGAATATATAAAGGAAATGAACCCAATGACATCTAATTCAGTCCAATACAAGTCCAAATAAGCAAAAATTAAAGGATCAAAATATTCTTAATTGTTTTAGTACATTAATTGGATGACCAAATTATATCCAAATATGAAATGCTTATAGTTGAATCGAGCGACTTGACGAGGCGAATCTAACAAGCTCAAGATCACTGGATTTTGATATTATTTAGACATAAATGTTTATAGAACACTCTATAATTGAGGGAATTGATATTAGTCATTCGATTGAACACTTCAAATTTATCCTAAATCTTCTTCATATTTACTGAGCATACCACTCTAAAAAACTACAAGTATATCCACATTTTTAACATGAAGGGGGAAGGAGGAAGAAGAGAAGTGCTCTTCTGGCACCACTGCTAACAAATCCGCACCACCAGGTCGTTGCTGCTAAACCTCTTCCCAACCATCTCCACTGGACCTCTATCTGGCTACCACTATCAAGTAAACTATCATCACCTACCAACTAATCGTCGCTTGTCGATTACCGTTCCTACAACCATAGCTGCCCACCGATTATGAACCCTTTGACTACTGTCACCAGTAAACTACAATCACTCTGACTTCTGTCGCTTGCCGACGTATCAATACTTATTTATCCAATTAGAAACTATATAATTAATTAAGTTTTAATAAGATTTCCGTAGAAACTCACAAATAATTTTGTTACATAATTAAAATTGTCTTTTGAATTAATTAATTAAATTAATATATTAAAAAATAAAATAAAATTAATATATATATATATATTTCAAATGGGTTTTGATAAATTTATTTGCTAAAGACTTGCAGAAGAAAATCTAGAAGATATTTCGAATATAATTATTCTCCGAAAAATATATAATTTCTTTGCATTAAAATCATTAAAAAATGAGATTTTTTCACTCGAATCTAACAGAGAAACTAAAAAAAAATCGATTTTTCAACAGCCGCTTCATTCTCATGCCCAATGAAGAAAAAAAAAAGTTGAAACAGCGACTTATATATATATATATATATATATATATATATATATAAAAAAGATACTACTGCCGGTCGCCGGTTTAAACCGCCACTATATCTACTTTGAAATTTTATTTATTTTAATACTATTTGCTTAATTTCATTTTTAACAATAACAACTTCTAAAATTTGTCCAAAAAAGATTAGCTTAGTGCAATTTTAAAAATAAATACAAAAGAGATCAAAGAAAATACATAAAGCCATGATTTATTAAAGATTATTTAATTATGTATATCCATTTTATTTAATTTATGTAATTCAATTTATTTATTTAAATTGGATTTAGTTTGTTATTAGAATTTTTTTTTCATTTAAATTTATTTATGATCAATTATTGTTCTAATTTTACTTTATTTTAATTGATTAATATCTGAGTTTTAATGTCTAGTTTGAAGTTTAACATGTTATTCAATTTTCTTTATTATTTAAGTTGATCAAACTTTGACAATTTTATTTGATATTTTAATTATTTTTTATTTTTAATAAATTTTAGATTGAATTTAGAGTTGAATGCATTTTAGTTTGCGTTTAAAAGTTTTATTTATTTAATTATGATTTTTGTAAAATTAGCCAAATTAATTGAATTAAAAATTTAAATAATTAGGCTATTTGGGATTTATAACCCAAATCAATTTCAAACCTCTTAAAATCTTCACCAGAGCTTAGAGGTGACCTCTGAAGGTGATTTCATTAGTCAAAAATTATTTGGACATTTATTTATATTTTCATTTATTTTTATTAATAAATTTTATTTTATATTTTTGATTATTTTTATTTTTTAAGCTTTGTGAGGGGGCTTTTGTGTTTCTCTGATATTAAATTAAATTTGAGATTTATTGGAATTTATTTTAGATTTTTTTATTTAACATTAATTTATTATGATTTAATAAAAATCTTAGATCAATTATACAAGGTGAATTAGGGATCACTATTTGACAAACCAAATGACTTCTAAATCTCTTGATATTTAAGCCATATGTTAAACAAAACCTAAGGTTTAAACCTAAAATTCTAGAGTCATCAAAGTATTCCTAGGGTGTTTTATCAATTCCCAAAGTAAATACAACTATACTTTGGAATTTGTTTTAGAAAAACTAGATCAGAGATTGGGTTCAATTCAATAGCTAACCCTTAGGCACTAAGCTATTATTACATAGAAAAGAAAAAATCAATGCTTTATGGATTGAACTATAGGAATTTCCAAAGATCCAGGTTAAAATTTGACATATATTTTTATAAATTTTAATCAAGCAAATATAGACACTAAAGAAGCTTTTAAAAATTAGGTTAGGTCAAGAACACATCCTAGTATAACCTAACCAAGTATGAGATCAATTGAATCAGTGTACAGGGAATAATTGCTAAAAATTAGCAAGAAATCAAATGTAAATTACTCCTTATACGATCATCAGATTGACTTGATTTTAATTTTAAATTGAAGCCCTACCCATGCTAATTCCATAGAGATATTACATGTGTTGTTTGGTTAAGTGTGTGATTTATGGTAAATTATTAAAGGTTTAGCCAATTTACTTAAATAAATGAATAGTTTAAAGCCAAATCAGCCATCACGCCATCACTGCTGCCATGCCATGTCAACCTCATACTTTACACGTGGTTCTTTGTAATTGGCCACCACTAAATAGTGATGCTCAATCACTTAACCATGTCAGCATTATATACTGCAGGAAAATTATCTAATACCAGTAGAATTTTTGGTGGTTAGAAAATTGCCAAAAATTCTGGCAGTTAAGCTAGCAGATTGACCAGTGGTAATAACCGGCAGTTTAAGTGTCAAAATTTCTTGTGGTTTTTTAACGTCCAAAAATGCCACCAATGTCATAAGATCGACACCATTACGAGCAGAATGACCATCAGTTTTTATGTGGAACATCTGCCGGTAGGAGCCCTATTTTTCTAACCCACTCCTTCCTCATTTCAATGCTTCTTCATTTCCTTCTATCCAAGAGAACGCCAATACTCCATCTCCATGCTACAGCTCAAGCTAACCTTCTGCCCTAGTCAACACCAGCAATATTGATCCTTATCTCCCCCACCGTAGGTGATCTCCTCTCCTTCATTGCTCTTCTTCCTTTCCTTCCGCAAGAGATTATCCTTAAAGGTCATAAGAAATATGGAATTTTTTTATTTATACTATTTTGCATGTTATAGAAATGAAGAAAGGAGAAGCATAAGTGCTTATATGGTTTTGTAATATGCTAAAATAGTACACATTCTATGGTTGAGGTTCACACTAATAAGAAAAATGGATTGGTTGAGGTGCACACTAATAAGAATACATTAATTAGATTATCAAAACTTAGATTAAATTTTTTATATAATGTGCATATTTATATGTTAAGTAATTTAGGATGAACCTTAATTGGTTTGTCAAGTTTTAGCTAGTGTTGTCATTAGATTAGGAATTTGATTTATTCTATGTTTGTTCATCCTTGAACTAAGTCAATGTGGAATGAGGATGAATTTGAGTTCCTCTTAGTTTAGTATCTGTGATACCAAATTGATTCAGTTGTTCTCAATACATATTTGTTCTTCATGAATTATGAATATAAGTTTTGATAATAACTTGTATAAGATGCCCATTTCAAAGAAATTAAATACCTAGACTTAGTTATCCAAAATGAATTTGGTGGTGGTTGGAGTGGACAGGGAGATGATGGGGTGGCTGAAGGAGCTGGGCAGCAATTAGCAACTATCTGGAGAGATTTTAACTGTGTGACAATTAGCTGATTACTTCATTGTCAAAATAATTTATATCAACTATAATTGAATATTAAAATATTTTGATTCCATCAAATTTTAAATTTTAATTATTATTCATTGATTCCATCATTGTTGAATTTTAGTACTTTTATGTAGATTAAATTTGAGTCTCAATAAAAGCAATAATTTTTTTAATATACATTTCTTATTTTAGGATTATTAATTCAATATCCATATTACTATCCAAGAAGAGAGATATTGAATGTATAACAGATTATTACTGGGATAAAAGGGATTGAAAGATAAATTTATTGAGGGTGTTGAGACTTTCATTCAAGTCACATGTCAACTACCTATATTTAAGTCCGATGAATGTTTAGATGTACATGCTTTAAGCATAAAAATCAAACTTTTTCTCAAGCACGATGATATTAAGGTTGATTAATATCATAAAGGATTTGTTCCAAGATATTGGTTCTGGACCTCATATGGTGAGTACGAGCCACATAGAGATACTCATGCCTATTCATCCAAAGCTTCTAGAATAATAGATGAAGATCAAATAAATAGACCGTATAAAGATCTTATTTTTTATACAGTAGGTCTAAATTTTAGAGCAAACATGGAAGACCCACTGAACCCAAAAACCAAAATTATTTTTGAATTATTATTTACTGCTCAAAAACTAATTTAGGATGGTTACACAGCTCATTTAAAATTATTGGTTGTTGTTAGGATGCTCAGTATCAAAACTGAATATAATATTCCTCGAGAGTGATTCAATGACTTTATTGGTATTCTAAAGGAAAAAAATCTAGCGAACAATTTAATCCCCACAGATTTGTATCAAACAAAGAAATTAGTATCCAAGTTGGGTCACACCGCTGTTATTCTTTAGAAGTCATGGAAAGGTCAGTGGTAAATGTGTTGCAAGATTCCTCAATAATTTAGAAATTAAAATAATAACTTTATATGTGCTACTAAATAGTTAGAAAGTCCAACCTATCTTAGAGTAAGTTTTTCACAATGTGCATAAGAAATCATATTAATTTTTAATTCTCAAGTGTAAGTTGATATGTTATGAGTTTATTAGTAAGTAGTTTGCCTCCAACAAATACTGTAGGTGTTGAGTAACTTGTTACAAATGAATTCTCAGCCTAATTTAGATCTTATATGAGTGAAATATATATTATTTCATTATTTTACATCTTATTAAATACTAAAAGCCCTAAATTTGATAACTTTTCATGGGTTCATGACCCCTATAACAAGGTCTTCAATAAAGGGCTGGAAGCACTGGCATGGGATCTAATACGAAAAGCAAACATATGGCCAATTTATATAGTTAATGAGTTTTGATTTTATTCCAAATCATGGAGTGAAGGAAGCAAAATTGAAAATTATGGAGTTTGTGTTAGAGGAAACACTCATAAAGAAGATGAGTGTGATTATTACAGTATTTTGGATGAAATTTTTGAGATACAGTACCCAAGAGAAGATGGGAATCTTATATATTTGTTCAACTGTCAATGGAATGATCTTGTACCAAATAACGACACAAGGGTTCATCCTGCGTATGGTTTAGTAGATGTAAAATATAGTAGAAGAAATGAGAAGTTTAATCCATTTGTGCTAGCAAGTCAAGCTGTTCAAGTTTATTTCAGCAAATATCCTAATAGTCGCATAGATAAGCAAGATTAGCTAGCTGTCTTAAAAACTAAAGAACATGGGATTGTTGACCAATAATATGTTATAGCTAATATACATCAAGAGGATGAAATCTCTGATTATAGGACAATTGAAATTGATGTTCTTGATAGTTCATTGCCTAATGTCGAAATGCAGTTAGAGGAGGTGGATAGTTTGTCAAGCCCTTTCAGTGAGAATGAGAAAAAAAGTGAAGATAACTTAGAGAGAACTGAATGCATTTCAGAAACAGAATAATTAATATTATAGCAGTCAAAGTTGTAATCAAATGAATGTTTAAAAAGAATTTAAATGGATTCATGATATCTTTAATTTTATAGTCATTTCTAGCATTAAACACTTAAATGAATGGTTGAGTTTGGGTTGATTATATTTATATCTAGGTAGTAGATAACAAATCCACTGAATTTGATTCCAAGAAAGGCAAGAAGAGTATTAGTGCACATTTTGGTCAGAATTAAGAAAATATCTCTTATGTTATTTTGCATTTTTTTTATTTTCCCTTGTAGGAAAGAATAATTGTATAAAAAATATATAAAAAGAATGTGTTCATTTATTTCATCAATATTTCAATCTCTTTATTTTAATGCTTTTAATTACTTATTGCTTTCTATTTATGCAAATCAGCTATCTGTTAGAACTAATTACTTATTTTTATTTCTATTTTTTATTACAATTGTAGTGTTATTATAATTTTATTTAGTATTAACTAATTACTTATTTTTATCATAGATGGCTTTAGGTAATGGGCCTCCACGTAGGTCCATTACTTCAATATTTGGTCATAGGAAGAAGTTGAGCACTAGACTAAGTGGGTCTAGACATGGTGGTCAAGATTAGGGGAAGATAGTTCCACCAGTGATAGGAGTAATAACTCTACCACTAGAAAGTTAGCATCAATCCCCCACTAAGCAGGGTCAGGGAAAGATAGATCCACCAATGGTTATAGTACCACCCCATGTTGGGTACTTCCTGACTCCTACGTCTACTAGTCCTCAATTTCTCTCTCCAAATCAGAGACACTCAACTCTCTTCTATCCATATTACCCCCTCCCCCACCAGCATCACAAACAGTTCTATCAACCTACCTCTTGTTTTTGATTGGAGTGAATTGTTTTGTTCATGAGAATTCTAATTCCAGTTTATGTTTTTGATGATTACAAAAGTTTATTGTTTGTCTAATTTATCTTCTAACATATATCTTTGAGTTTTTTGTTTGTCTGTGTGTACTAAAGTATTTTTCAGGAAATTCACACTCAAGACTATTGAAGACTTCAAGTTCACTTATTCACTGTAAATAAAGTCTGTAATTTTCTTTTCTTCTTTTTCTTTAGTCTGAGAGAGTGTGATTGTAAGTTGGATAACTGTGCACACACACACAAGGGGGGAGTAAAACATTTAAATGTTTTTCAACTAGTCGTACAGTACAATATGAACAATATGTCCTCCAGTTAGAACCCATAAGACTAGAAAATTTTTTTAAGGCATGTTCATACAGTAGGAATAACATTCGTACATGAGTTTTGCTGTACGAACAGCTCAAAATTGGGTTCGTCCAGAGGTTCGTACGGGACGAAGTGTTCGGACGAAGCTCACTGTTCGATTCGTCCAAGCGTTCGTACGGGACGAAGTGTTCGGACGAAGCTCACTGTTCGATTCGTCCAAGCATTCGTACGGGACGAAGCGTTGGGACGATGCTCACAGATCGATTCATCCAAGCGTTCGTACAGGACGAAGCGTTGGGACGATGCTCACTGTTCAATTCGTCCAAGCGTTCGTACGGGACGAACTATGTGTACGAACGGCTCTGTTGTGTTCGTCTGATGAGTCGTACAGGATGAATTGTTCAATCTTTTGAACTATTCGTACAGTACGATGGATGATCATACGGGACGATCGACACGGACTTAACTTGAAAATTCGGTTTTTGGATGGTTTTTTCCTGTCCTTAGTATAAAAATGACTCAAAACTGTTTTGAAATAAGATCCTTCTGCAAAAATTCTTTTGAGAAGTGAGAGGAGAGTGATTGGGAGAGTGTTTAAGAGTGAGTTTTGAGAGATCTTTCAAAACAAAATTATGAGGAGATTCACAAGGTTATCCAATTGAGAGGATTTCTGTTACTTGTTCTTCAAGCATCTTCCTAGTTCCTTGGAGACTTTTGCAAGAGTATTGTTCGAAAGGATTCCGGTTCTCTGCAGCACTTGGAGGGTGAAAAGGATGACGGTTCTTTGCCGCACTTGGAGGGTGAAAAGGACGACGGTTCTCTACCGCACTTGGAGGGTGAAAAGGACGACGGTACTCTGCCGCACTGGGGTTGGTGGAAGAGAGTTTGTAAAGGCTTCTCCACCTTGCTGTGGGGCAAAAGGAGAGACACTTGGTTTTAGTGCAATACCTAGAGAAGGGATCTCTAGGGAGTGGATGTAGGTCGAGTTTGACCGAACCACTATAAATTCTGGTGTTTTCTGTTCTCAATTTATTTTTCTGCATTTCTATTTTCTACAGTTTATTCTTATTGTGGTTGAATTTCTGTTTTAAAAGAAAGAGCAAAAATTATCTCTGTTCGTACTGTACGGAGGTATATCGTACTGTACGATTAGCTTTAAAATTTCTAAATTATCAAGAGTAATTTTAAAAGGAACTAATTCACCCCCCTCTTGGTTAGCCTAAGGGTCTTTGAGCAATAGGTCTAACAACCTGTTTGCACTATCACGTGGTATCAGAGCCATATTTCAAAATATCTGTTTTAAATACTGTTTGAAATTTTGATCATGGCTAATTTTGGAAATAGAAATACTATGGAAGGATACTCGATCACTAGACCACCGTTATTTGATAATATTCTTTTTGATTTTTGGAAAACTCGCATGTCTATTTTTCTGCAATCACTTGACTATCATATGTGGATGTTAGTTCAGGATGGTTATACTGAACCAACTAGGATTGTAGAAGGAATAAGAGTTCAAACACCTTTTGCAAACTGGACTGTAGAAGAACATGAACTAGCGCAACTGAATGCTAAGTGTTTGAATAGTTTCTTTTGTGCTTTAAAATCGGAAGATTACATACGTGTTTCTACCTGTAAATCAGGAAAGGAAATTTGGGATAGACTTTGCATCACATATGAAGGTACAAATGAAGTGAAACAAACTAGATTGAACATTCTCTTGCACGACTATGAACTTTTTTGCATGAAACAGAATGAATCAATCTCTGACATGTACACTCGCTTTACACACATAGCCACTTCATTGCATGCTTTAAGTAGGGAGTTAACTAATGCTGAGAAAGTTAACAAGATATTACGTTATTTACCTTCTGCATATGATGCAAAGATAACTGCAATAACAGAATCTAAAGATTTGAATGTTTATTCTGTTGACAATCTTCTTGGATTACTAATTGCTTATAAGCAATCGGTGACTTAAAGACAGATTGATGCAGGTGAGAAGCGAAAGGAGAAGAACATTGCTTTAAAGGTGGATGACTCTGAAAGTGATCAATCGCTACCTGAGGACGAAGAGGATATTGCCCTGATGACGAGGTAATTTAGAAGTTTCCTAAAAAGGAAGCAGAGAAGACGTCAGAATTGGAACAAGGGTAAGTTCCAGAAGAATGTCAAGACTTTATATGAAGTCATTTGCTATGAGTGCAGAAAGCCAGGTCACATCAAGACAGATTGCCCCAATCTCAAAGGAAATCTTAACAAGGAGAAGACCGAGGAGAAACCAAAGGATAGAAGGGGTAAAAAGAGAGTACAACGAGCTTTCTGGGCGGACTCAGCCTCAGACTCATCAGAAACAGTATCAGAAGAGGAAGTTATCAATTTGTGCTTAATGGCTGATAATCTCGAGCATTCAGATGAGGATGAGGTATGTGATTTAAGCTATGAAGAATTATTTGAAGTTTCTGAACGCATACATTCTGCATATAGGAAACTTAAAAAATTGTATGCTAAGTTAAATTTAGATTACATAGAGCTACAAAAAGATTATGAGATCCTCAGAAAAGATCATGCATTAATTGATAGCAACCACATGACTTTGTTGGATGTGTATGATGATTTAAACAAGCAGCACAATCTTTTAAAATCATCACAAGCTGAACTTGAAAAATATTTTAAGACTTTTATGGATGAGTCGGATTCTAGAGAGCATGAGTTGAAAATTGATAACTCGATTTTAGAAAGTGCTAATGCATATCTTGAAGTCCAGATTAAAGCACTTAAGGAAAATAAAATACCACCTAAGCTGGAAGAGTTTCATGAAATATACCACAAGAACATTGACTTAAGATCTAAAAAGAAAATTTTTAAGAAGAATAAATTAGTGAATCCTTTTCCAGGGATAAAGTGTTTTACTTGTGGTAGGTTAGGACACATTTCCCATACATGTACTTTGAAGTATAGAACACATTTAGTATGGAGACCTAAGGTGCAGAAACCACAGCATATCACTCATGCATCTGGTTTAAAGTTGTCAAGAGGTGAACCCAAACTTGTTTGGGTTCCCAAGGCTAATGTTTGATCATTTTGCAGAATCGCTCTCACAGAAGACCTCATGAGAGTATTTGGTACCTGGACAGCAGATGCTCAAAGCATATGACTGGAGATACAAGTCAATTTATATCGCTAGAAGCCAGGAATGGAGGCAAGGTGACGCTTGGAGATAATACCACCAAGAGAGTGGTAGGGACATGTATAATTAGAAATTTAGAAAATTTTGTTATTGAGAATGTACTGTTAGTTGAAGGTTTGAAACACAATCTGTTGAGTATTAGTCAATTATGTGACAAGGGCTATCATATTAAGTTTTTACTTACAAGTTGTGTTATTAGTCTAAATGGAACTGTTGTTTTGAATGGTGATAGGGTAAATAATGTTTACATGCTAGATTTTAATTCTGTTAAAACATCTACTGCCTTGTGTTTGAAAACTGTATCTGATGAATCATGGTTGTGGCATAGAAGGCTTTGTCATGCTAGCATGAAAAATCTTAGGAAAATCACTCAAAAGCAACTGGTTAGAGGAGTACCCAAATTGGATTTTACTAAAGATCATTTGTGTGATGCATGTCAACTAGGAAAACAAGTGAGATCCTCATTCAATTCTATCAAGGAAATTAGAACTAGCAAGCCCCTAGAAATTTTTCATATGGATTTATTTGGACCTGTTAGTACCTTAAGTTTAGGAGGAAAAAGATTTGGGTATGTTATTGTGGATGACTATACTAGATTCACCTGGATTAGATATTTGAATCATAAGAGTGAATCATTTGAGGAGTTCAGAGATTTTGCCACTTAGATTCAGAGAAAACTTGGTTTTGAAATAGTTAGTATCCAAAGTGATCATGGGGGAGAATTTGAAAATGAAATGTTTAATGATTTTTGCAAATCTCTTGGAATTGAACACAACTTCTCAGCACCGAGAACACCTCAACAGAATGGAGTTGTAGAAAGAAAGAACAGGACATTAGTGGAAACTACTAGGGCCATGTTGGCAGAATATTCACTTCCTAAATATTTTTGGGCTGAAGCAGTTAGTACCGCATGTTATGTATTGAATAGGATGTACATAAGGTCTAAATTGGATAAGACACCCTATGAACTTCTTAAAGGTAGAAGTCCCAACCTCTCACATCTACATATTTTTGGATGTAAAGTGTTCATTCATAATAATGATAAAACTCTTCTAGGAAAATTTGATCCGAAAGCAGATGAAGGAATCCTTCTAGGATACTCAAGTGTTGGAAAATCCTATAGAGTTTTTAATAAGAAAACATTGGTAGTTGAAGAGACCACACATGTTGTTTTTGATGAATCTTATGATAATAAAGGGTCTAAGATGGATGAAGATGAGGTTGAGGTAATAAATGAAAAGCTTGAAAATCAAAAAGTTGAAGATAATGTTGAAAAAGAAGAGGAAAACCAATTGCCTAGAGAATGGAAATTTGTAAGGAGTCATCCAAAAGAATTGATTTTAGGTGAACCAAGTGAAGGAGTTAGGACTAGGCATGGTTTGAGAAAAGAAGTGAATCATTCAGCATTTATTTCAATGATAGAACCCACAAATATAGAACAAGCACTTTTGGATGAGTTTGGATATTGACCATGCAAGAGGAGTTAAATCAATTCAAGAGAAATGATGTCTGGGAATTAATCGAAAGGCCAAAAGATCAAAGTGTAGTTGGGACTAAGTGGGTATTCAAAAACAAGATGAATGATTCAGGAGTAATTATTAGAAATAAGGCTAGATTAGTAGTTAAGGGGTATAACCAAGTTGAAGGAATTGATTTTGAGGAGACATTTTCCCCTGTAGCAAGACTTGAAGCAATAAGAGTTTTGTTAGCCTTTGCCTGTTTTAAAGATTTTAAATTGTACCAGATGGATGTTAAAAGTGCCTTTCTAAATGGAGTGATAGAAGAGGATGTGTATGTTGAACAACCTCCAGGTTTTGAAAATTCTAAATACCCTAATCATATTTTCAAATTGAAAAAGGCATTATATGGACTAAAACAGGCACCTAGAGCATGGTACGAGAGGTTAAGCACTTTCTTGTTAAATCGATCATTTGTTAAAGGAAGTGTGGACACCACTTTGTTTATGAAAAGATTTGAAAATGAAATGCTCATTGTACAAATATATGTGGATGATATCATCTTTGGATCAACTGATAAAGCTTTATGTGATGAATTTTCAAAAATAATGAGTAGTGAATTTGAGATGAGTTTGATGGGTGATTTGACTTATTTTCTTGGCTTTAGCATAAAGTAAAATGAGGAAGGGACTTTTCTTTGTCAATCTAAATATGTTAAGGAAATCCTCAAAAAGTATGAAATGGACAATGCTAAACCAGTCACTACACTCATGAGTTCCTTAGTCCTATTAGATAAGGATCCAAGAAAATATGTTGATCAAAAGAAGTTTAGAGGAATAATTGGATCTTTGCTTTATTTGACTGCTAGCAGACCTGACATTATGTTTAGTGTTTGCTTATGTGCTAGATTTCAAGCAGATCCAAAAGAATCACATTTGACAGCAGTAAAAAGGATCTTAAGATATCTTTTGGGAACTCAAAATTTAGGAATTTGGTATCCTAAGAACAGTTCTTCTTTTGATATAATTGGATACTCAGATTCAAATTTTGCAGGCTGTAGGGTGGATAGGAAAAGTACTTCTGGAACATGTCAGTTCATTGGAAATTCATTAGTATCTTGGTCTAGTAGAAAATAAAATTCAGTAGCACTTTCTACAGCAGAAGCAGAATACATTGCCTTAGGGAGTTGTGTAGCACAGGTGCTTTGGTTGAAACAACAATTGAGTGACTTAGGATTAGTAGTAGGCACCATTCCAATATTTTGTGACAATACTAGTGCCATTTGCATTTCAAAGAATCCTATCCAACATTCTAGAACCAAGCATATTGACATAAGGCATCATTTCATAAGAGATCATGTAGCAAAAAGTAAAATTGAACTACATCATGTGGCTACTAAAGATCAGCTTGCAGATATTTTCACAAAACCCTTAGCCTTTGACACATTTAGCATGTTAAGGACAAGGCTAGGTGTGATAGATCTAAATGCTTGATTAAAATTTTCTGCAAATGTACTTGTATTTGTTTTATATTTGTTAGTTTATTTGTTGATTTGTTTTTATAATTATGTTTTTTTATTTCTTGTTTAAATTTTTTTTATGTTTTTATTTGTTCTGTATTTGAATGGTGAAAGGCTGAAGTTTTTGGAGTGTTGGGTTTTTATTTATGTTCGTACTATACGATATGTCATCGTACTGTACGATTACGTCATCGTACCCACATTTCATTTGTACGATCGGATAAAAAAACGCGGTTAGGGGTAGTTATTATTGGCGATCGTACGTACGAATACATCATTCGTCTATACGATGCATGTGTCATTTCGCGTGAGGGACGAACCTAATCGTCGCCTAAACGACCTTTAATTTTCTGATCGTCCCGGACGAATACGTAATCGTCTGTACGATTATGAAGTCAAAAAACCTGTACGAAAGGACGCCTCGGGACGAGCAGTTTACGAAAAACCGTTTCATTTTGACTGTTTTCGTTCGTCTCGAACGAATTTTAATTCATCCCGGATGAATCTAGGATCGTCTTGTATGAATACTATTCGTACAGTACGATATCAAGGTTTTTCTATATAAAGGAGGGTCACTTTCTTTCATTTCACCATCTTTCTAGAAACCTTTAGAACCTTCAGAGAAAATGTCTGGGAGTGGAAAAAGGGCACGAGTGGCTAGGCGTCCGGCGTCTAGAAGAGAATGTGATGAAAATTTCCTTAGTGAGGAGAATGAGGAAGTATACCTTAGGTATACTGCGTCTAAGGTTACTCCTTCCCGCATCCTACTGCAAGAAAACATCCATTTTACAGTTATGCCCCTCTTTGACTCGACACAGTTTTCTTTCCTACTGACCTTGATTTATGCCTTCAATAAGGACTTGTTTCATGTTTTCCTGGCAAACATGACCTTTAACGAGAATCATACTGCCATCTCTTCCTATGTCCTTAAACAAAAGGTTAGAATAACAAAGGAGGATCTAGGAGAATACATTCATCTTAGAACTGAAGGGATTAGAGCTCATACTTTCTCTACAAGACCTGAAAATGGTTGGTCTGAAATTAACCAAGTTCTTAGAGGTGCAAGCATACCTATACATGTTGCTCGGGTAGAAATGTTGAATCAAAATGCTAGGATAATTCAACATGTGCTAAGAACTTCAATAATACCTAAAGCAGGAGATCGACTTAATATGACTCGTCTTCTTTCTGCAACAACATTTCTTATTATGACTGATCAGCCTATATATGAAGCTCAATTGATCTTAGATTACATCTATTATCTGTCTGATATTGGGTTGGCTAGTGTGAAGAGGAAGAAAAATATTGCTTTAGGACATGTTATGTGTTATATCCTAGAGAGAAAGTACAATCTAGTTCATCCTTCTGGTCCTTCAGAGCTCCCACTATACTTCACTGATGCTTCTTTTAGAGCATTATTTGGGAAAGAGGGTACTGCTTACAGCTCAGATGATGAGCCTTATTTTGCTACTGCTCCTTCAGGTGCACCCTCAACTGCACCTGGACCTTCGCAGGATTTTTATCAAAACATGGTCCAACATTTTGATAGAATGGACCAACGTTTTGATGACATGGAGGCTCATTTAAAGAGGCAGGATGATCAGTTTGATGCTGTTAACACAAACATTGTAACTCTTAACAGCTATTTCTCATTGTTCGGTGGTATACCACCTCCTCCACCTCCTGATCAGGGTCCCTCTCAGTACTAGCTTGGATGATTTTGTGTCACTCTATTTTTTTTTTAAGTTGACTATGAGTATCTTGTTGTGAGTTGTTATTTTTATATTTTTAGCAAGTTCTTTATTTGATATGTGCTTTAAAAGTGTAACTTGCTATGATTGTTTGGTGTGAAGTTATTAGTAATGAAATGTTCCAGTGTTTCGATGTTTATACTTTTTATGTTAGTGAATGGCCTTGTTTCACTTGAATATAGTTAATTACTGATTTAAAATGTTAATTAAGTTCATATTACAATAAAAATAGTATGCATAACTTTAGAACGTCAAATCTTTTAGATTTCGTTATGTTGTGATGTGGATTAGAAGATCTTCTTTAAATCTTATTTAGACATATTATTTAGTCAAAAATTATGTATGGTTGTTGTTTTAACATTATTCTCACATTCTATGTCTTTGTGTTTTATTATTGTATTTGTGACTAAAGAGATAATCTTATTGGAAAGAATCTTCATAAGCAAAGCTTGAAAAGATGCACAAAATGTGCCATATAAGAAAAGATGCGCAATGTCGCCAAATGTAAAAAGACTCACAAAGTGTGTCATCAAATCAAAAGATGCGCAATGTCGCCAACTGTCAACAGACACACAAAGTGTGTCCTCAAATCAAAAGATGCGCAAAGTCGCCACATATTCTTTCCTTTAATTTTTTCGTCTCTTTTTCACTAATCAATAATTGTCACTTTAGACCTAGAATTTTTGATAATGTTATCTCTCCTTCCATACAAGAATTGAGACTGCTAAACATGTCTAATACATTACTACTATAGATCGATTTTTCTTGTCCTTAACATAATTTGAAATCTCACATTTTTGAGTCTATAGTTTTTGCATCTCATTTCATCTTGTAATTCAACTTCATTTAACATAATTCTATTTCTCAGCTATATTCTAGTGCTCTTTTTGCTGTTGGCAAAAGGGGGAGAGTTTTATTGTTTGTTTGTCTTATGTTCTTGTATGATTGTATGTGCTTTGTATGTATGTTCTTGTATGTTTGTATGTGATTGCTTTGTTTTTGTTGCTCTACACTCTTTTCTTCCCTTCTCTTGTCTATCCTCAAATATCTTGATTTATCTTTAAAGGGAGCTTAAGGATAGGATAAGTCAGTTTTAGGGATTTAGGTTATTTTGGGGGAGTGTAGATCTTTTATTTAAAGGGGATACATTGAGTGAATGTTAGAAGATCTTTTTATTTTTTTTATATCATCAAACAATAGTTGTTTTGCCATCATCAAAAAGGGGGAGATTGTTTTGGATTAGAGTGAATTGTTTTGTTCATGAGAATTCTAATTCCAGTTTATATTTTTGATGATTACAAAAGTTTATTGTTTGTCTAATTTATCTTCTAACATATATCTTTGAGTTTTTTGTTTGTCTGTGTGTACTAAAGTATTTTTTAGGAAATTCATACTCAAGACTGTTGAAGACTTCAAGTTCACTTGTTCACTGTAAATGAAGTCTGTAATTTTTTTTTCTTCTTTTTCTTTAGTCTAAGAGAGTGTGATTGTAAGTTGGATAACTGTGCACACACACACAAGGGGGGAGTAAAACGTTTAAATATTTTTCAACTGGTCGTACAGTATGAATTGATTTCGTACAGTACGATATGAACAATATGTCCTCCAGTTAGAACCCATAAGACTAGAAAATTTTTCTAAGGCATGTTCGTACAGTACGAATAACATTCGTACATGAGTTTTGCTGTACGAACAGCTCAAAATTGGGTTCGTCCAGAGGTTCGTACGGGATGAAGTGTTCGGATGAAGCTCACTGTTCGATTCGTCCAAGCTTTTGTACGGGACGAAGTGTTCGGACAAAGCTCACTGTTTGATTCGTCCAAGCATTCGTACGGGATGAAGCGTTGGGACGATGCTCACGGATCGATTCGTCCAAGCGTTCGTACGGGACGAAACGTTGGGACGATGCTCACTGTTCGATTCGTCCAAGCGTTCGTACGGGACGAACTATGTGTACGAACGGCTCTGTTGTGTTCGTCTGATGAGTCGTACAGGACGAATTGTTCAATCTTTTGAACTATTCGTACAGTACGATGGATGATCGTACGGGACAATCGGCACGGACTTAACTTGAAAATTTAGTTTTTAGATGATTTTTTCCTGTCCTTAGTATAAAAATGACTCAAAACTGTTTTGAAATAAGATCCTTCTGCGAAAATTCTTTTGAGAAGTGAGAGGAGAGTGATTGGGAGAGTGTTTAAGAGTGAGTTTTGAGAGATCTTTCAAAAGAAAATTGTGAGGAGATTCACAAGGTTATCCAATTGAGAGGATTTCTTTTACTTGTTCTTCAAGCATCTTCCTAGTTCCTTGGAGACTTTTGCAAGAGTATTGTCCGAAAGGACGACGGTTCTCTGCCGCACTTGGAGGGTGAAAAGGACGACGGTTCTCTGCCGCACTTGGAGGGTGAAAAGGACGACGGTACTCTGCCGCACCGGGGTTGGTGGAAGAGAGTTTGTAAAGGCTTCTCCACCTTGCTGTGGGGGCAAAAGGAGAGACACTTAGTTTTAGTGCAATACCTAGAGAAGGGATCTCTAGGGAGTGGATGTAGGTCGAGTTTGACCGAACCACTATAAATTCTGGTGTTTTCTGTCTCAATTTATTTTTCTGCATTTTTATTTTCTGCAGTTTATTCTTGTTGTGGTTGAATTTCTGTTTTAAAAGAAAGAGCAAAAATTATCTCTGTTCGTACTGTACGAAGGTATATCGTACTGTACGATTAGCTTTAAAATTTTCAAATTATCAAGAGTAATTTTAAAAGGAACCAATTCACCCCCCTCTTGGTTAGCCTAAGGGTCATTGAGCAATAGGTCTAACAACCTGTTTGCACTATCACCTCTATCCACATTACAATCACCCATATTATTACCCACCTCTTGTACAGCTAGAATAGGGTGGGCCATCAACATAAGCAGAGGTTGGGGCTAGCGAGCCTGTAACAGTGGAGGATAAGTGTGTATACATAGAGCCTAAGGGTGATACATAAGTTTAATTTATTTTGTAAAGTTATTATAATTCAATATATTATATAATTGAGAAAAATATTTACCTGTAGCTTTAAATCCTCATGGCAGACCACCCATAAGATTTATGATATAATACAAAGAAAATATGATGCTCCTTACTTATCATAGAAGAAAATTCCAAAGGAAGTTAGGTATATATGGTTCAGAGAATTTCAACTATATTTATTTGACATTACTTAACATTTTTTATTACATTTGTATTAATATTATATTTATTTTTTATAAAAAATTTTGTAATGGTTCCTTGATCATGGCTCGAGGATCAGATAAATTTTAAGAAAAAATACTCGACTCATCTTAGGAATAAATTCACAGACATTAAAAAGTCTGGGCAACGACCATTAAGGATTGGTGAGGGAGTGTGGGCTAATATAACTAGAGCTTGGGCGACCCCTAAGTTCACTAAATTGAGATAGCAGAATAAGCAAAATAGAGCATATAACTATAAGGGTTTAGGGAGCTCTCTTCATATGGGTGACTCAATGCCTCATATTAAGCATAGACGATAATTTGTAAAAGATTATTTTAATTAGTTTCACAAATGTATATACATTATTTTAATTATGCTCTCTATTTGCAGAAAGAGTATCTTGGTCGAGAGCCGACACCATTAGAGTTGCATGAAATGACTCATCAATATCAAGTTGATCATCATTGGGTTGATGAGAAGGCTAGAAAAGCTCACGTAAGTATCATTTTTTGAGTAATAATTAAAATTAAATAGAAATTTATTATTATAAATTTATTCTCATAGGATGATATTATACAACTTTAGGAGGGTCAATCATCTACTGATGATGGATCATCTTTTAGATCAACCCAGTACTCTGAGTACCATATGTGGTCAGAAGCTGTTGGATGAAGATAGAAGGGGAGGGTTTATGGCTTAGGTTCGTAAGGATATGCTATTGAGAGCAGTATATCCACCTCAGTATTTTATGATGTTGGTGGAATTGAAGAAACCGCTAGCCAGAGAGTTGCTACTCTGACAAGAGAGATAGAGGAGATGATACAGATTCAAGCTGAGATGCAGGTGGAGCTACGATCATATTAAGCTAAAAATTAGAAGAAAAAAGAGCAAGAGCCTGTGCATGAATCACAGGGCAACGATGATACAGAAGATGATTAGATAATGTTGAAGTTGTTGTTAGAGTGAAGAATAAATTTTTATTTGAGAACATTAATGTAAATTCTTTCTTTTGTTGAATTTTATGTTTTGAAGGTTGTTTATAATGTTATTTATGTTTTATTATGTTTGAAAGTTTGATTATTTGGTTTATTTTATGTTTTCAATTATTTTAGTATGTGTTGATTGTGAATATTACATTAGTGCAATTTATTTTATGCATTTTATTCAGATGTTGCATGTACAAAATATGGAAATGTGTGTGGACAAAGGGGAGGTTGTCAATTTTTTTTTAAAATTTCTATAGGTTTTTGGTAGCGGTGGCTTAGCCGTCAAAAATGTCGATATTAGACCATGTTGTAAGCTAGATTTAATGGGTAAAGTGTCGAAAATTTGCGGCGTTTATTCCCACCGAAAATCTCCAGCGGTTAATCCGTAATTTCTGCACCGGAATTCACCAAAAGTTTGACAGCCGGTACTTTCCGATAATAAAACTGTTAGTAAATTTTAGCGGCTATTTCACGTAGGTCGATGCTGTAGCCGCCGGCAGAAGCACAATGTAAATCCACCAGAAAGCAGCCAGAAAATATTTCCCGTGGAAAAAATCCGTCGATATGTATTTCCTGTGCTATTTATATTGGTGAAAAAAATTCCTTGAGAAAACAGCTAGAAATTTTAATGTTTATCGAAAAATAGCCCAATTCCATCGATAATGGACGATTTTCCTGTAATGGTACTTTAACTGCTAGAAATAAATTATGGTATCAAATATAAATGAAAAAAAACTAAGAAAATGTTTAAAATATCTTTTTGTGTCCGCCATTGAATGTAACCAAAGAATTCTTGTTTTGTAATAATTCAAATCTTTGAAATGTTATTTTTTTCTCTGATTAAATAACTGAGATGCCATTTGTTACTTTATACAGACTTATTTTATTAAGGACCAAGATGATTATCAAAATTAGTAGAAGGAGCACCAATTAATTAAAATTAAAATGGGAGCAAATGCGTCAAATTAAATGGCACATTCTAAAATATGATAAACTATTTGGCGCAGTAAGAATACACTGTTTAATTCGGCGCAATACACTCATGCACAAGAGAGAGAAGAGGGGGAGAGAGAGAGAGGTGAGAGAGGGAGAGAGAGATGATAGTGGAGAGAGAGAGAGAGAGGGAGATTGCAGTAGAGAGACAGGAGGGGGAGAGATATCACAGCGGAGAGAGAAAGAGTTAAATAATAGATAAATATTTAAATTATTATTTTAAATAAAAATTAAATATTTAAATTAGTATTTTAATAGATTTTATGATATTTAACTATTATTTTAACTGATTTTTAAATATTTATTTATTTAACACATTTTTTCTTTATAAAATTTTAATTTTTAGATATTTAATAATATTACATAAATTTTATTGTTTAAATATTATTATGCTATCTTATGTTTAAATATAATATTTATATTATAATTTATGTTTAAATATAATATAATTATTTATACTCCAAAATTATTTTGTCATCCAATAAATATCTTAAATATAGATTGAAAGTTATTTTTTAAAAAAATATTCATAAGAATTTGAAATTATTATGATTTTTTTAAATCTAATTTATTAAAAGATAAAATTATTAAGAAAAAACAAATTAAACATAATTTTTTAAAAGGCATATTTTTTGTTTTATGAAGAAATATTAAATAAAATAATAACTATTTTTTAATTCAATTTAACCACCTGAAATAAATTTTTTGTTTTACGTTTAAATCGAAAAATATTAAATAAAATAATTAATAATTTTATTCAATAAGATAATTACTAATTAAATTATTATTATTAATATTCAATATAAATTATTATTAAATTTTCACATCAAATATTGAAATGTTAATGCGAAGGCTATAATTCTTTAATAAATATCTAATAACATTAGTTCTTGAAATAAATATAATGTAAATTAAATAATTAATTAAATAACTTTTTTATAAATTATTATATTTAATTAAAACTTATAAAGTTTTATATATATTTAGTTTAAATTATTAAATATATGTATTTTAATAATAAATATTAAATATTGTGTTTTTTAAACAATGTAAATATTTAAAAATCAGTTAAAAAACTAATTTAAATATTTAATTATTATTTAAAATATTAGTTTAAATATTTAACTCTCTCTCTCTCTAGGTTGTGATATCTCTCCCCCCTCCTCTCTCTCTCTAGTGCATCTCGCTCTCTCTCTCTCCGCTGTCTCTCTCTCTCCCCTCCATCTCTCCCACTCTCTCCCCTTCTCTCTCTTGCACATGATTGTATTACGCTAAATTAAACGGCTTATTCTCACAGAATCAAACAATAAAATACGTCATTTAATTTCACATATTTACTCTTATTTAATTATTTATTTTTTCATGATAATTTATACATTTATTTCACTTCCACATCAAATAACAAAACAACAAACCCCTATAAAAGACCAAAACACAGACATAAATACGTCAACTGTAATGTAACAGCAAGCGGAGGCACCGATGCGACAACATCATCAATAGTGCCATTATTATTATTTAATTAGAGGACGACAACCATAACAGTTAAAGATTTAACTGCTACTGCCTAGTGCAAGGCGGCAACGGCGAGCCGCAGAGACACTTGTTATGAAAATAGGCGTCCACCCCAAACTTCGCCGTGATGGGCCCAGCCGGAATCTCACCGCAAAGCTGATTATAGCTCACATTAAACTGTGAAAAGAAGTTGGGCTCCACCTGGTTTATCTGAGCCGGTATCGACCCTGAAATCTTATTATGATTCAGATCTAAACTCGTCAGGTTCACCGGAAACGTAACCC
The DNA here is from genome assembly GCA_019925795.1 of Dendrobium chrysotoxum. NCBI lineage: Eukaryota > Viridiplantae > Streptophyta > Magnoliopsida > Asparagales > Orchidaceae > Dendrobium > Dendrobium chrysotoxum. The sequence goes on along the minus strand of CM034302.1, from coordinate 32,883,466 downwards.
GGCTCAGATCAAACGCAAACTCGTTCCTGCTCAAATCAATCACTTGCGTCGACTTCCCCGCGCCAAATAAAAACGAAGCGTCGCCGGTCAAACTGTTCCGGCTCAGATCTATTGTGCCCCATTCCGGCACGCCGAGTGAAACCGGTAAGTCGCCGGAGAGGCTGTTGTGGTTCAAAATAAGATCCGGCGGGGAGGATTTGGGGAAATTGCCGAATTCGGCTGGGATCGGTCCGTTGAGGCGGTTGCGGGAAAAGTCAAGGCCGAGGAGAGAAGGAAGATTGGCAAGTTCAGCGGGGATTGAGCCGGAGAAAAGATTGAAGGAGAGGTTGATGATTGTGAGGGAGGGGATTTGGGAGAGGAAGGAAGGGATGGGGCCTGAGAGAGAGTTCCAGGAGAGGATGAGGACAGAGAGGCGGGTGAGACGGGTAATAGAGGAAGGGATGTTACCGGTGAGATTGGGGAGTTTGTGGAAGCGTAGACTGGTGAGGAAAGGGAGGTCGCCGACGGCAGGGGGGATGGGGCCGGTGACATTGGAGTCGGTAATGACGTAGAGGCCGGTGACGCGCGAGCCGTCGGAGTTGCCGGGGACGCCAGGATCGCATTCAACGCCGTACCAATCGCAGCAGGCAGAGGTGGAGGTCCAGGAGGCGAAGTGGTAGGCGTTGTTGAAGGCGGATTTGATGGAAAGTAGGGCACGTTTGTCGTCCTTGTTGCATTTGTCGGCAGTGATGAGAAGGGGAAGCAGGAGGAGAATGAGGAAGCTGTGGGACATGCTTGCCATGTATGCTGCTCTGTTTTTGGATAGAATCATTGGCTTTAGTGATTACGAGAGGTTTCCTTTTATAGAGTCAGAAGCCTGTAGGAGATTGTCCAGTACGCCACGTCGTCGGTGGGTCAATGGCGGCCGGGAGATTTGACTGGATCTGCCTACTGTTTTTGTTTTTGAATAATGGGAAGAAAACTATTCAAGGAATTTTCCAAAAAAAAATATTCAAAGGAAATTTTCTTTTAATTATTCAAACTAAAAGAAAAGCTCCGTGCTGAATTGTCAATTATTGGGCAGGTAAAGATTTTGATTAAACATAACGGTAAAAAATAGACAATTAAAAAAAAGTAAAATTGTTGAAATTAGGAAATATAGGATACCGAATTAAAGAGTAGCCGTATTATTCTTATTATAATTTTTATTGTCAAGTGTTAATATATTAATATTATTTTTTTTTATGATAAAAAAATAAAATAAATAAAGGTGGCGTTAAAACATATTGATAAAAATAAATTAGAAAATGTTTTCTTCTATAGAAAGTAAAATATGAATAAGACAACAAAACTCATCATTTGTCTAGAATTTATCATGAATCATATTAGCAAATTCTTCTAAAAATAAAAATATTTATATAAAAATAATAATAAATATCAAACTTAATAAAAACATAGAAAGAGCTACCGTGAGATACAATAGAAGAAAGAAACTTGTAAATATTATAATTATTTTTAATAGATAAAGAAACTATAAAAAGAGTTTCAAAGATAGCAATGAAAGCCCCAAAATCTGATAAGTAATCATGATGTGATGGTTATCATCTAGATGGCTAAAATGAATAATATTTGATAAAAAAATATTTTAGTGAGGGGCACCAACAAATCCCAAAAGAAGCAAAGGAGACAATTCTCCATGGCAAGGTTAGCTGAATGGCTCTAAGTGCATCACTCCTCTTATATGAAACTTCCATAATATTGACTATTCTTGAAGTATTAAAAAAAAATGCTTCACATGCCAATAATTTTTTTTTACCTCTACTAAACACGGGTACGTGGAGCTAATGAGTAAAGCAATAAATATAGAATGCTTGAGGGGTGTCATTAAATATTAGTGTCTTCAAACTATGAAACTCCCCTCGTATATTAAATGTCCCATCATATCTTTGACCATGTATCCTATGTATGATTAACAAATATTTTGCAAGTATAATTTCAATAGCTGTGTTCAATGCAACTGTATTAGTCGATGTAATATATTTAGTACTTATAAATCTTTCAATAACTTGTCCCAACTTATCTACAGATCTAGCTGCAACAGCTAAATATTTCTTCGTAGAAATAGCAATGGATTCAATTTTTTTTTGGGCTAGATTAGAATTACTAAGTTTACCATGGAGGGATCATGATGGTCAATATACTAGATTGGCTTGGTGACTTCAAGTCTAACTATATTATTCTAGGCCTTCCTAAAGCAAATGCGAGTTAATATGGCTATTTGTAGTATCATATGTGTATGTGCCAATGTGTTAAAGGTAAACTAATCATTTTGTAGGCATAACCATGAGAAGGGAGAGCAAAGTCAAACATAATAGAGGGATTAGAGTTTCATAGTTTGATTAACTTGGGAGAGTGTATTGATCAAGTCTTTGATTAGGTGAGAAGCAGGTTGAGTTGATAGATTCATATGATTGTGTAATAGGTTCAATATTTGGAGTTAGAGTTTACTAACTCATCTAATAGAAGAATGTCCAAAGCAAGTGAGATCGACCAAATAGCTAGTGTGTGCAATAAAGATTGAATGAGCCTAGCTGTGAAATAGGATCAAGTAAAGCTAGATTTATAGTCTAGTGAAAATAGACCCTAAGAAGTTCTATTTTGAGTTTATGTGCTACAATAAAAGAACTAGGTTGAAGAAATGTCTTTTTAAAAAAACATATATAGAATAAATAGGATATAGAGAGATTAAATGCAATAAATGCACTAAAAAATGGTTTTAAGAATTAGTTTAACCTTATGTGATATTTGGCTTATTTATAATCATTATATTCATATAATTTTTATAACTACTTATCATATGGGATTGAGTTGAGGGAATTTCATTATAAGAATTTTAATTACAAAAATTTAGCAGCACACACAATTCCCTTCCTTTTTTGGAGGGACCTTTTCGTTACACATTCAACACACTTGAGCTACAATTAGGCCAACAATCGTGGGAACTAGTTTGAAAGTAGTGTAGGGGTGGCCAATGATGATAATGCCCCTAATGGAATATTTAGGCATCATCTTAAATCTTTCAATACCATGACTAAGATAGACTTCAAGAATAAATAATATTATAGTTGAATAATATAGAACAAATACATGAAACGTTGTTCATATTTAATTATCTCGAACTAAAAAAAAAAGGATGATCTGGCATAAGTTTAGTATGAATTTGTTAGTCTTGGTAAGAGCAAAGTAATGTCACTAACGAGTTTTGAATTTGATGCATATGCCAACAATAATATTTTTGAGATTTAGGGATTAAATATTAAGCTGATATAATAAGGTGATGGACTTTCATTTTTGTTGTTGTTGCGTCCTGGAGTATTCACGGCGGTAGAGAAATATGAAGTTTAACGTCTTAGCTTTGTACGAAGATCCAGCACATACAAAGATAAAGAGAGAGGGTGTAGCATATATGAGAGACACCAAGATTTTTATGTAGAAAACTCCTAAAAAGGGGAAAAAACCACGGGGCCTAGCCTAGTTTGAATGAATCCACTATTATTTGCAGTCGATTACAAATGAGGCCCTTCCTTGGAGGGAAGGCCTTAGCTTGATGTACATAATATAGAGTACATTACATAGTGGGAATACAAAGAATCACTTATGATGTGTTCGTCTGGGCGGAAGGGCCGTAGTCGGTGGGCAACATAAGTCGGAAGGGCTGTGTCGCCGGGCGACGGAGGCCATAAAGACCATTGTTTGGCGACGGAGGTAGGAAAGACCGTAGTCGGTGGGTGATGGAGGTTAGAAGGACCGTAGTTGATAGGAAACGGAGGTCGGAAGGACTGTAGTCGGTAAGTAATTGAGGTTGAAAAGACCCTTTTCTGATGATGAAGGTCAAAAAGATCATAGTCGGCGGGCGACTGAGGTCATAAAGACCATTGTCTGGAGACGGAGGTTAGAAGGACGACGTCAGATAGAAGTCCGGCGATGGATAGAAGTCCGGCGTCGGGTAGAAATCTGACGAATGTCCGGCAACGGGAAAAAATCTGGCGTCGGGTAGAAATCCGACGACGAGCAGAGGTCCGACGTCGAGTGAAAGCTTGGCGTCGGGTAAAAGTCTGACGAATGTCCGGCAATGGGCAGAAGTCTGGCGTCGGGTAGAAATCCGATGACGAGCGAAGGTCCGACGTCGGGTAGAAGCTGGGCAAAATTCCGGCTTTACTTGGAGGCTGGTGGAAATTCCGGAGTTTGTTAGTGGCCGGACGGGAGTCCGGCATTACTTAGTGGCCGGGCGGAAGTCCGGCGTCAGTCAGCAGCATGGGGGAAGTCCGGCGGTGGTCGAGGAGTCTGATGGCAAGAGAGCTCTTCCTTCTCTTCTTCCTTGGCTCCTTCTTCCTCATCTTGCTACGGAGTCCCCTCTTAAGAGAAATGAGGGGCTATTTATAGTTTTTTTAGGATGGCATGTCCCGTAAATAAGAGGAGGATCAAGGGCTAATGTGGAGTGGTTTGGATGGACGGCCGATGTTGAATCCATTGATCGTAGATCGTTTATCAAACATCTGAAGGTCTTAATGATATCGGAATTTGGCAATCTTGGGCTCATTGGATTCATCTCATCGAGCCTCTTGATTCAACTATAAGCATGTCACTTTTGGAAATTGTTTGGTAATTCGAATTATGGATTGAACCTTCCAAACGTGCTTTAGGTCTTTGATTTGGACTCATTTGGGCTCGGATCGAGTTGAATTTGGTGTCATTGGATTTGTATTTCTGAGACGCTCAATTTGACTATAAGTTTGCTGAAATCGGAGTTCATATGGTCTCCGAATTAATTTTTGAAGTTTCCAACTTGGTTTTTGCCTCGAGATTCGTGCTTGATCAAGATAATTCTTTGAGGATATATCAGTTGCCCACCTATTTTTGGACGTCAAAATTTGTAGAGTCCGAAAATATATGTCGTAGCTCTAATTTTTTTAATGCAAAATTAATTTTTTGAATAATTGCGGGGTACGATAGTTTCCTGATCAAATATAACAAACTGTTGCAAGTACTATCATCGTCACGAGTATCAAATATATTAATGTTTACAATTAATATATATAAGTTATGCTTTATAATATTTATTAAATTGACATAGGTGATCATTTTATTTTAAGAACAACAATACTTTATCACAATTAGATAATGTGAATTTTAATAACCAAACAATTCCATTGTTTTTGAAATTAGACAACTCTATTATTTATTATCTTAATATTTTCATGACAATTATATTTGAATTAAAACTTATAAGATACATTTTCTGCCCATGCTTCCCTGCCGAAAGACGTGTCCCTTTGATGAGCGTGAGCAGTCGACGGTTACAGCCAGGATTTTATTATTATTATTATTATTTTGTGCCGTGGGGCGCACATGTAAATATTTTTTTTTTAGTCGTGGCCGGATCTAAACCAAGAGAAATTTTTTTTTTTCGAAAATTCTATATGGTGACCCAAAATTTTTTCTAGAAAATACTAGAAGAGATTTTTAAAAAATTTAAATAAAATGGGAGGGAAATTTTCCCCCCTTTTTTCTCTATAAATTGCCCCCTTGGGGCAAGAGAAAAATTGCACATTTCTCATTTTTCCCTTCTCCTTCTGACTTTTTTACAGTTGAGGCATTTCACTATTTTTTGTAGGTGACTTTCCCTACACAAAATCAGTGCCCCTCTCTTTGTGTAGAAGTTGGAATTTTTTGAGTCGTTTTTTTTCTTTCTCCTCCCTTGTTCTAACTTTCTTACAGTTGAGGCATTCTACTATTTTTTGTAGGTGACTTTCCCTACACAATTTAAGTGCCCCACTCCTTGTGTAGAAGTTAGAATTTTTGCCTTCCTCTCCTTTTTCTTCTTCCCTAGTCTTCTTCTTATATTTGAGGCATTCCAATGTCGGAGATAGGTGGCATTCCCCTATCAAGCTTCAGTGCCCCTCTTTTGTATAGAAGAAGTTATGATGAGAGCTTACTCTCCCACTAAACTGTCCTTGATAGAAGAAGATCAAATGCTTCTTGCATGCGAGGGTGATTTAAGAAAATATGGCGGTAATAGTATCCGGGAGGAGAACCTGAAGTGATTAATAGATGGGGAAAAATTTCGACGCTGTTTGAGCAGAAGTCCTTCGACGATGAACGTTCAAGTGGAAATTTGTTGGCAGTCAATGGCCGAGTGGAGAGCTAAAGGAGAGAGTTGGAGGGTGTGCTAGTATCAGTAGTCGAGCGAGAAGCCGATGATAGCTGATATGAAGTAAAGAACCGCTGGTAGATATCCGACGAAGGGCCGATGATGGCGAGTGTCCAGTGGCATTTTGCTAAGGCAATATGCATCCATATTGAAGTGTGCCAACATCAGATATCCTTGAGTCAATGGGCCAAAGCAGTGTATTATACTAACACACTAACATTATTAACTGAGTTGAGGCCTGAGGATGATCAGGTTATGTCCTTTCTTTGAAGAAAAAGTTGTAGGAGATGCTTGTGTGCAGTAGATGAGAAGTTACTTAAATCCACCAAGGATATTTAACTATTTTAAAGTTGCTTGTTGCTGCTTGATGATAGTAATTTGTACGGATGATACCAATGTACTTTTTAATTTCAACTTCTAGTGAGAATAAATGTACACCTGAATCTGAATTTTATAACTCCATTGATATTATATATGAAGTTGAAAACTTGTCCCATGAAGGAAGCTGAATTGTTATTGCATTTTTTGGATATGCTTTGATATATTGCCCCTCATGCTTTTTGAGGCATATAATATAAGCGAATGTGAGAGACATTCTCCTAGGATATTTAATAAATTCGAGGTTGTTAGTCAAAGCTTTTGCTTGATGACATTAACCTGTATAGAAGAGGTCAGAACAAATCTCCCTGGGATTGATCTTCCAATGATTAAGATACAAGACATTCTTCTAGGATGTTTGACCTATCCGAGGTTGTACGTTAGAGCGTTGCTCGATGACGTTAACCTGTGTGAAAGATGTCGAGAGAATTCACTAAGGATGTATGACCTATTCGAGGTTATATATCAGAGCCTTTGCTCGGTGACGTTAACCTATGTGGAAGAGGTCGAGAGAATCCACCAAGGATGTTAGACCTATCCAAGATTATATGTTAGAGCCTTTGCTCGATGACGTTAACCAATGTGGAAGAGGTCAAGAGAATCTACCAAGGATGTCAGACCTATCCGAGGTTGTATGTCAGAGCATTTGTTCGATCTCGTTAACCTATGTGAAAGAGGCTGAGAGAATCCACTAAGGATATAAGACCTATTCGAGGTTGTTTGTCAGAGCTTTTGCTCGATGACGTTAACCTATATGGAAGAGGTCGAGAGAATCCACTAAGGATGTAAGACCTATCCGAGTTTGTATGTCAGAGCCCTGCTCGATGACGTTAACCTATATAGAAGAGGTCGAGAGAATCCACCAAGAATGTAGGACCTATTCGAGATTGTATATCAGAGCTTTTGCTTGATGACATTAACCTATATGGAAGAGGTCGAGAGAATCCATCAAGAATGTAGGACCTATCCGAGGTTATATGTCAGAACTTTTGCTCGATGACGTTAACCTATATGGAAGAGGTCGAGAGAATCCACCAAGGATGTAGGACCTATCCGAGGTTGTATGTCAGAGCTTTTGCTCGATGACATTAACCTATATGGAAGAGGTCGAATCGAATCCCCCTGGGATTGATTTTGCCTTGATTGGGAGGGGGCGACTACCGCGTGTATCCCGAATCAAAGGTGAAAATGGTCTATATTTTAGACCGTTACTGCCTTTTTGAGGTCGAGATTAAGACCTTGCCGAAAGAGTAGAAGTCCAATTAGGGACTGTATGAAGCTTGAAATTTATTGAAAGCATCATTGCATTTGCTAGAAGCTTTTATTATCTCAAGATATCGTCTTAGATATCGAAAACATTGGAGGAACTTTATTGAATGCTGTTGCAGTCAAGGTTTCCCCTCAGTTCATATCTAAATTCTTTGAGATGTCAATATATTGACATAAACCATTTTTGATATTGGAGCAATAGTTGCCCCCCTGTCAGGAACAATTTTCCCACAGTTGTGAATTGTTATGTTTATCGAGGGCAATCAAAAGTTAAATATGGATATTGATTCCATATTCTATAGAGGATCTAATGGCTTTTGAGATGCTTTAATCTCATTTTTTTTCCCATACGAATGACATGCAAATTAGAGCAAATACATTATGAAATAAAGACAAATCTTTAAATCTCTTGATGAAGATAGTTTAGGAAGGGTAAAGGCTAGCTTGAAGGTTGATTTTTTAAACGGTGATTGAATGACATATCCTTCAAAGGTCATATAAAAAAAGAATAGATCAAGCTTGCATCAGGCAGTTCAGGGTTTAAATTGCCTCCAAATCACATGCTGCTAGATTTTTTTTATATCAAAATATGTTATGTATAATATTATTGTGTGTTGGATACTCGTGTAATGCTAAGACAAGGTTTTTCTTACTTTACCGCCGCACTATTGTGGGTTAGAGTATTTACGACAGTAAAGTATGAAAGATCTTACGTCTTAGCGTTACACGAATATCCAGCACACAAATAAATATAAATTTGTTGGTTCAAAATTATAGTGGCTTCTAAAATAATATTCAAAATTTCTCAAGTTTTATCCAAAAAATTCATTTAAAATTTCATGCTTAATAAAGTTGAATTCGTGAATCATATCAACAGTTCGCCGTTTAGGTCAAATTGAGGCGCACATAACTTTTAGTTGTGGATTTTCAAAAGTGCAAAAAAAAAAAAATGACGGCCGTTAAGTTCGGGTAGAAAAATGCCATTCACGACATTTTTTATTATTACGCTCTCTTTTTTACGAGTCAGACAGTGCACGTTAAAAGGAAAAATATAAAATTTCAAATAAAAGAAAAGCCATAGATATCATAACACGAAGGTTAACGACAAAGCAATACGCAACCAATATAAATCCCTCCATTTGGCGTCGTTAGAGACCCGTAATATGATATTAATGGGAAATAAATAAAATAAAAAAGTTTGACGCTGGTTTCTTATTTCTCACGCATATCGAATTTCTCAATTTCTTATAAAATACCGCACAAAAACATATATATATTAAAAAAATTAATTTTACGAATAAAAATAATTTAGCAATATGATATTTTCTGAATATTAAATTTTTGCCAGAATTCGATTGCGTGAGATCTTGTGGCTTATCGTTGAGACTTTGGCGAAGTCGTATTAATCATTATTTTTTAATAATTTTGAACGTGAGAAAAAAAAAACTCCGCGGATAAGAGAACAGGTCGAATCATGTGTCGGCAAGCCACGTGGACGAGGGATGAGGCCCGCCGTCGAAGATAAGGCTGTAAAGCTGATTGCTTCACGTGGCCGGCGCTACATGAAAGCTATATTGTGAGAGCGCGGGGTTTCCCACATGGCAGAATAATAAATCGCCGGTCAGATTAGTTGATAAAAGGCGAAATTTTAAAAAGGATCTTAAAGAAAGAAAGAATTAGTAATAGGATCATAAAATCAAAAAAATTTAAAAAGAATCAACCCAGTGAACAGTTATAGCGTTTTCAGACGAAAACGCAAAGGGAGAGTGCGTTTTGTGATGAAAACGCAAACCAATTTCTTGTTTTCTGAAGAAAACGCATAGCTGCTTTGCGTTTTCTTCTGAAAACACAAACAGTTTTGCGTTTTCTTCTTCTCTGGTTCCCGGTTCCCCACCCGCCTCCGGAAATTCCGGGATTGAAAGAGCCGGACCCCTCCTCACGTCCGTAATTTAAGGGAATAAATTCTAAAATAGGAAATAGGGAAGTCACGGGCATGCAAGCCCGTGAGTTTAGCCAAAAATTAAAAAAATTGTATTAAATGTTATTTTTGGGCTATAAATAGGAGGCAAATGGTTGGAGAAATATTGTTTGAGGTGTGGCGAAGCTCTGAATTAATTAGGAGGAGAGTTTACACAATTCTAAGGTTAGAATTTATATAAGTGTTGTACTTATATTTATGTATGTTAGATTTGTAAATATTCCAAATATTATTTCAAAGTAGAAGTTGTGTGTTTATTTTGTTAACATTGCATATTATTTTGTTTAAGATTATTAGATTTTGCTGTATATGTAAGAAGTATACTGAAGTATGTGAGAGCATAAACATTTGTAAAGAAAAAATGTACAGTATGTGACTTTTAATTTTGTGAAAGAAATGGTAGCTTAATCTTGTGCTTTTATTTCCCCAGTAATATAACGAAAAAAACAAGCGTGTCTCTCAAACAAGCCTTTATGTTAAAACCTTTATTTTTCAACAGTAAATTATTTTGCATGAAATTGTAATGTTAATCCGTTAGATCATGAAAATTCTGTCGGGAAATGACCTCGAAGCTATAGAGAAGTATAATAAAATTGTTATAAAAGAAGCATATTAATTAGAGTAGTATTTAAAAAATATATATTAAAAGAAAAAGGAAACAATAGTTATCTAATTTAATGAGTCGTTGCAAAGTTCTTAAACATCTATTTTGGTTATTTTTTTTTACTGTTTTTCTTCCTAGAAATTTTTGTATAGGAATATAATAGAAATTGTTTGTAAAGAAATGTATATATAACTTTTATGAAAATTTGAGGATGTTTCTCATTTATTTGTTGATTATAATTGAAAATATATATTAAAAAATAATTAAGATAATTAAAAAAATACTAATAAAAGAATAATATTAATTAATAAAGTATATGTATATATATATGATTATATATTGAAATAATAAGAGCAATAATTATTCAGTACTTAAGGAAATTATTAAAATATTAATAATGAATTGTATTTAATTCTATGGAGACAGAGGAGGAAATTAAATTTGCAAAAGAAAAAGTAGAGAGAGAGAGTCGGATAGAGTCGGATAGAGAGGAAGAGAGAGAGCCGGATAGAGAAACCGAGAGAGAAAATCAATTAAAATTTAAATTATTTAATTTTATATTTTTAATATTTAATTAAATTTTAATTAACTTTTAATTATTTTAGTAAAATTTTAATTATATTTTAAATATTTAATAAAATTAATGGAATATATTAAAAAAACTTAACACGATGAATATTATAAATATTATATTTATTTTAAATCATATAACAGTTACTGAACAATGTTAATAACATAAATTCATTGTAGGTGGGCCGAGGAAAGAGTGAGAGAAGTTCCATCTGGGAATATAATGACCTATAGAGATGAGTTGGATGGACTTCAGCTAAGCCAGGTAACTTCAATTTACATATCCTAAACTAGAAATTATTTATAAATCTAATAATATAATCTTCTACTCATTACAGGCCATATTTATGCCATATACTGATTCTATAATGGGCATGCTACCTCCGATATGTCATGAAGCCAACGACATATGGACCGTTCGCACCCCATTGATTAGCTGGAAGCGTGTAGAGTGGCATTTGCCTGACCGGGTCATGCGACAATTTGGTGGGATACAAACAACCATGATCGAGCCTATGGAGAGAGCATTCCGTCGTGTTGATGGTAGAGGAAGAGCTGAGGTAGATTGGGTTCAGTACCATAGAGGCTACATTGAGTTATGGAATAATAGGCGGGCGCTGATTATAACCATCAGGCAACCATTGGGAGATGGTAGAGAGGAGTTAGCTGCTTACTTGCGATGGTACAAATCTTGGGCCTCTCTCTACTTACTGAAAGTACCTACATCTCCACCAAAAACTATATACCCACGGTCACCAGGGGAGAGGATAGTGGTACGTGCTTTTGTGTACATTTTAAATCCTACTTAATAAACACGAATATGATATTTAATTTTATGTTTGCATTCAATAACAGGTCGATTACTTTTTACGTAGCAAAGATATTGCTGAGTCATATGCTACGGGCCAGATGGACAGTACAGGGTCAATGCACCAAGGATATGCAGACATTCTCGAACTTGCAAGACAAGTAGAATAATCTGTGTATATAGACACCACTGGCCGACAAACTCGACGAGGAGGACGAAGTGCACACATGGAGCTATCTGCTAGGAGATCAACATCTCATGCGTCTGGTTTACAAACAGATCCTGCAGACCCTCCGAGACATTCAATGTACTTTGGATCGGTGGATACTGGCAGACATTTCGGAAGGACAGGGGCAGGCCATTCTTTAATACGAGGAGAAGGGAGTTCATCCCAAGCTAGAGAAGCTCCATTCGACATAAATAATCCCATGTGGACCACCCTATTTGGCTGGCCCGGAACTCCAGCACAGCATGTCATGACTAGTGAACAAGTATTAACAGACATGGCCACTACGCAGGAGGAAGAGGAGCATGAGCAAGAAGAAGCACCACAGCTCCAGAGGAGGACTAGGAAGGAACCTGCAAGATATACCCCTGGCACAGATGCTCTTAGACATAGGAAGAAGAGATAGTTGAGATTAGGGGTGAATGAATGTGTATTATGCGTGAACTTAATTTTGTAAAAATGCACTGCGCTAGTTCTTACTACTGTAGTATATCGTGATTGATGAAGAAAACTGATGAATATATATTATCTTATAAATTGGTGTATGCAGGTCGTTCCTTCCATTCTGAAGTTGATATATTGATTACCCTTTGCTCATTATATATTATTCTGCGATGCATCGGAGAGATAAAATCCCTTTCAAGAACATGATTATGGAGGGCAGTACTAGGCTACAAGAATGTTTAGCATTTTCCCCTGATGATGCTTTAGAGGCGAAGGCAAGAATAAATGAGCTTTATCGTTGCTGTGTGCATTCGTGGTCCAACATGGAAGACACCATATTATGGGATAGACACAGCATAGCTATGACGATCTGCTCTTATAGGGATGAAGATGGTTTAAACATAGATGGTTGGCAATACGTGCAAAGCAAAGGTATGAGAAAGGTTGGACACTTAGCACCAATAAACTTTTTGAAGGCTAGACATGCTGAAACAAGAAGGCTTCGAGATGGGTCAGTTGAGGTGATTGTTCAAAACCCAACTGCCGACGTACGTCACTGTATTCTCTACAAAAATTGGGATTTTGCGGCAGATGCATTCCTTGTTAAGACGTACGAGAATCTGATTTATTGGCCAGGAAAAAGGCGGAAGGAGTTTCTTGAAGCGTCGGATTGACAATGTGTCCAGCAGTGGTTCCAACAGAGATTCGACTGCTGCCCAACCCAAACCCAACTCCAAGCTCGCACACGGATTGTGCTAAATAATCACTGAAGTTATTATGCTTGTATAACTCCTACATGTCCTCCTTCTTCTGATTTACTTTAATGTAATGTAAATCTTTTTAATGATAATTATCGTTGAAGTTAGTGTCTTAATCATCACTACATTCATTTATGTTTTATTATTTCTCAATTATTATTTCTAGTTGATGTTCGAGTACTGCTTATGAGTTACAAAAGTAACTATAAATTTTTGGGGTTAAATTTTAATATTATATATATATATATATAAAGAGGTTGTACATTAATATATAAGAAATTATTTGAAGGAGTTTCAACTTATTGATGTATAAAGGCAACCATTTAATGAACATTACAAATGTCTTATGACGTAACCATCTTTTTGTCATCTAACATCATCTTTATCTTCATGCTATATAGGAAAACAGTGGCTAAGGAACAAGTACTTTGGAGCTTCATAAAAGATATAACTTCAACTGCATTAGTAAAAATGTACCCTTATTTCATAAATAAAATAGGAGGCGTAACGACGCAGCAACTTATTGAAGAAGGAAGTAGCCGCTTACATGAAAGTTTGGCTTACTATACTGATGAGACCCTAGAAGTAAAGGCAGCTTCGAATGAAATTTTCAGATGTGTTATGCATACTTGGGGGGAAGACAAGGATTGCGTCTTGTGGCATGAACATGATGAAGTGAAGAAAATAAGGGAATATAGGTCAGGCTTTGAACTTCACGCCGTTGGTTGGAAATTGGTACAAGATAGATTTTATGACATGGGGATGCACCTCGTATCAATAAATTTTTTAAAGGGCCGTATTCGAGAACTTGGTCGTGACAAAGAAGGTACTGTTGAGCCAGGGATAGGAAGGTCGATGCTTGACATAGATCACTGTATTTTATACCATTATTGGTCCCCTAAACATGATCAATGGCTCTTGGATTACCATAAAATGCTAATGAAATATTCTGAACATGGAAAGAAAAAAGATTTTTTAGATGGAGAAGATTGGAAGCGGCTTCAGCACGAATTTGAGTTAGAGTTCACATGTTGTCCAACACAAACACAACTCCAAGCTCGTGTACGATATGTACTTAGGAATATATGACATAATTGTAATGTACGATAAGACTATGTACTGCTACATATGGTAATGGTGCTTCTTCTCTTATAAATATTTATTTCGAAATTGTTACATTTCAGGAAATCATTTCACTAGTTCTGTCTCAAATTTTAAAAGGAGATTATACTAATTTAGTAATAATTACGAGCAAATAAATTAACGATGTTTATTAAAGATTATATTTCTTTTAATATTAAAGTTATTGAAAATCACCCCGAAGGAAATATGCCACAGCTTTAACGAATAACACAGAATAATCCCTAAGATACCTCTGCCTTCTATCCTAAATTTTTTAGACAAAATATATAATAATCCTAGATCTGTATCTTATAACTCAAAACACTCACAGTAGTCATCTTTTATTTTTTAAAATTTAGAATATGCCCGATAGTTTGCGGCGCAGTCGTGCCGGACGGAGTCTGACGGAGCATGTCTCCGAAGAGGAGAGTAGCCCCCTACAGATGAGCATAGCATCCCTTGGAAATTCGCATAGGGCTCACGATCCAGAACGGGTAAGAAGCTTCATTGGCTTTCTATTTATTGAACAATAATTTATTTGATTTGTAAATAATCGACGGTCCTTTTTTTTTAACAGGCCTCCCCTTTGATTGCTGCGAGACATTTACGTATGGCCCGTGAATGGCCAGCCGACTGCCCTAGGATGATATATATATTGAGAGAAATTGGCCTAGACTCGATACGCCACCTACAGTTCATTCGCCTAGATCATGACCTTATTACAGCATTGGTTGAGAGATGGTGTCCTCTAACTAACACCTTCCACTTTACAATTGGTGAGATGACGATGACACTACAGGATGTACAGGTTATTCTGGGTCTCCGAATTGATGGTCCGGCAATTCTGTGGCCAAGTGTCGTTGGTGCAGAACGTCGGTGGCTTAGCTGGCCAGATTGTTGCGAGGAGCTTTTGGGTACACATCCAGGGAGGGATATAGTGTACCATACCCCTGCCGATGAGGATGACAGCGCTACTTCTTGGATGGGTACAGGAGAGGCGGAGGCAACGTTACCACTTCGATGGCTCCGCTGGACATTCTATAAGGACTCATATGATGACTTAGCACCGAGGACATTTCTCCAGCATATCCGAGCCTACATACTCTACATGATCGGCTATTTATTGATCCCAGATGCGTCACGATCCCATGTCTCCTTGCAGTGGCTACCTTTGCTTGTGGATTTGGACACATTTGGCAGGATGTCCATCGGTAGCACGGTCCTAGCATATTTATACAGAGAGCTATATCATGCAACAAGCCCGACATGCACATACATTGCTGGGTGCCTAGCTCTGCTACAAGTGTGGTCATGGGAGCGATTACAAGTTGGACGACCCATGCTACGACTGCCTCATGTCTACGACTTAGGTGGCCGCCCATTGGGATACAGGTATGACAGAACAATGACTTAAATTTATATTTCATATTTTGTTCGGCATATCCTAACTAAATACTTTATAGATGGGATGAACATCGCATTCGGGACCTCCCATCAGGAAACATAATGACATACCGTCATGATTTAGATGGGTTACGGATGACTCAGGTATGATATTACTTTTTCCTCATTATATATATATAAACCAATGTGCCTAAAAAATTTTTATCTCAAATCTTCAATGATAGGTTACTATGGAACCTTACACGGAGCAAGTTTTCTCCTCTCTGCCGCAACAGTGTTATGATGGGTTGGAATTCTGGAGGGCACGTGTCCCCCTAATCAGTTGGAATCGTGCGGAATGGCACCTCCCTGACCGTGTGATGAGGCAATTTGGGGGTGTCCAGCATATACATATTGAACCTGTGGACCGATCTTTTCGACGGATTGATGGTCGAGGAAGATCAGATTTAGATTGGACAAAGGAATATAACTCGTACCTTTATTTGTGGGGTAGAAAGAGGTCATACATCGTACCAATTACTCCACCAGATGGCACAGGAAATCAGGAGTTATTGACATACCTACGTTGGTACAGATCATGGGCATCAGTTTATCTTTTAGAACCACAAACGGAGCCATCAGAGAGCTTCTTCCGACAATCTCCTCGTGAAAGATTATTGGTGCGTATATTATTTTAAACATTTTTTATAACATAATGAAGAAAATTCATTTCAAGATATTTTTGTAGGCTGAGTACTATATACGCTCATCTGCCATTTTGGAGCCACTCGCCGGGGGACACGGAGAAAATGCTAGTTCATTACAGTTGGCCGTTGACCATGTCATTGAACTTTCTACCAGAGTTCGTCGCTCTATCTACATAGACTACACCTCTTCCGACAGCACCACCGAGGTAAGGGTAGATCGAAGAGAACGTGCATCGAGTTCTTAACGCCGTCGACGAAACGTGCCTCATAGATATACTCCCCGGAGTGGGTCTACCCCCCGTCATCGGTAGATGTATGATTTTAATGTAATCTTATTTGTTGTACATTACCTATGTGTGAAATCTATTTGGTATTTCGACGGCATAACTATTCTCAAAATATTTGAGTAATCTTTCTTAATATTTCATTTATGTTCTCAACTATTTCTTACTATCATTATTAGTAATTTATAATGGCTATCATACTTGTTCTCTTTTTAGTATTTATGCTATTTATTATTTAAATATTAAATTCAAATTTAATATTTATACCAAATCTAATTAATAGAAAGTTTTTACTTTTATTTCAAAATAATTTTAAATAAATTCTAAATAAGTTATAAATATTAATATTATTATAAATTAAAATAAATGTTAAGCAAAAGTTATAAATTATTTTATTTAAATATTAAATATAAGTTATAAATTTGAAAATTAATTTTTATATTTAAATATGAATATTATTATTAATATGAAATAATCAATACAAACAATAGATAAGAAATTCTTTCTTAATTCAATTCAATCCCTAACGGTTCTAAAATAATATATGAGATTTTTTTAAAAAATACTTCCACTTTTAATTTCTTTAATTAAATATATAGGTTAATATATAAATATAGGTCAATATTTATAAATAGGTTATTATACACTATTCACGCATTATTTCAAAATAGGTTAATATGCATATGACTAATTACTTAATATTGCATTATATTTATATATTTTTAACATTATAAATTAAATAAAATAATTAAACTAAATATAATCACATATCTAAAGTAAAAATTTCTTGTTAATTTATTAAATCATATGTTACTAAATTATTTTATAATATATTTACAAATACATTACAGTTTAAAAATAATTAAGTTTAATATATTATATTTGTTGTACATTATATTTAAGGTAATTAAATAGAAAATATTTGTTTTTAAAAATGTAATTATTTTTAATAGATTTAAATAAATTATAAATTAGTTATAAATATGATAATTATTTTAAATTTATTATTAATAAAAGATTATAAATTTGAAAATTAATTTTATATTTTTAAATAGAAATTTAATTTATAATATGGCCATTTATTAAAAATATATACATTATGATAAATATATATAAAATCAAATATATGCAATGAATAGTGCTATACATAGAAAATGCAAAGCCTAATTGCGTTTTTAAGGGAAAACGTGGTTACTATTCACGTTTTCCCTTAAAAACGCAATTAGGATTTGCGTTTTACGTTAAAACGTAGCTAGGCTTTGCGTTTTTGATCCTTTTTAAATTTTTCTGGATACATGATCCTTCTTATAATATACTTTTTAGAGCTGATCCTTTTAATAATTCATCCTTGATAAAATTAGTATATATTATACAAGCCATTAGTTTTTTTTAGGAATAGTCATTGCGAGCTCTTAACAAAATTCGAGACCGACGGTCGATGTCATCACGTGGTTTATATTTTATTTGTCAGTATTTGCGGCAGCATATCCGAATCGATTCTCCTGCATCAAACGCTCTGACTTACTGATGTACAAAAAGGCATAATTAAGGCCTCGTTTAGGGGAAGTAATTATTATGTGTGATAATCGGATATCATCGGGAGGCAGATAAGAATTTGTAATATTATTATTTTGCTGTGTACCGATATTATATACCATTGTATATATACTGAGTGACATGACGTATCTTGATTTATCTTAGGATGATCCGATGACAGCATGCAATAATTTCTTCATTTTTTGGTTTTGGGACTTAATTACTACTGTTGCATCTTGGAATATTTGCGGCGGTCAAGAGTGATATAGTTTAACGTTTTAGTTTTGTACGAATATCCAACATACAAACAGATAAGATAGTATGGTTATAGCGTTCATAAGAGATACCATAATTTTTATGTGGGAGTCCCTGAGAAGGAGAAAAAATCACAGGGCCTAGTCTAGTTTGAATGAATCCACTAGTATTTGCTATTTATTACAAATGAGACTCTTCCTTAGGAGGAAGGCCTTAACTCGATGTAGCAAATATACATCATATAGAGTGCATTATATGGTGAAAGTTGGAAGAATCAGTGTTGATATATTCGTTTGGTCAGCATGGCCATAATCGGATAACGATGGTCAGAAAGATTGTAGTTGGGCAACGGAGGTCAAAAAGACTATAGTCAGGCGACGGTGGTTCGAAGGACCGTAGTCGGTAGACGACGGTGGTTGAAAAGATCGTAGTTGGCGATGGTGGTTGGAAGGATCATAGTCGGCGGACAACGGAGGTCGAGAGGATTGTAGTTGGTAGGTGACAGAGGTCAAAAAGACCGTAATCAAGCGACGGTGGTCTTTGGTCGAAATGGTGGTGGCGCGCGGTGGTCGCATTGCTGGCCTCATTGAAAGAATTTTGAGTTGTAGCTACACTTGTTCTTTAATAATAAAGTTGAAAATTATATTACTTTTTAATTGCTTTAAATATCAGTATATTATCTTTAAATTACATTTTTTCTATTAAATTATATAAAGATATTACTTGTGCGTGACAACGAATATAATTAATAAGTATAATTAATATTATAATTTCTTCAAACGAGATAAATAAAACTTAATTAATTAAATTAAGTATAAATTCCAATTTTTTAGTAATAAGACTAGAAATAAATAATAAGTAACAAATATATAATTAATTAACCTATTTGATATGTTAAATGAGAGAATTTTAAAATTTTCTATATTAGTTAACTTTTTTTTCAGGATAATTCAATCTTTTATAATTAAAACGCTAAAGCTTATAACATAATCAAATAATTTAAATATGTTTTTAGATTTGTATATGTATGCAAAAAACAATCTAACCAAACATCTATCAAATTATTTAAAAAACTTTTTTTTAAACTTTATTTTCTTAATAATCACTTTTAAACCAACTTATATAAAAGAAGTAGAGCAATCAAATAAAGCCTAAATCATTGCAATAATCTTCTTATAAGTAGCAGGAGTTAAAAGATCGATTCTAATCAACTTATTTGATCAATTCATCCTTAAATATATTTCTCAGTTCAATACTAAAATAATTTAGGAAATGAGAAAAAAATTATGAAGAATTAGGGGCCGGATTATTAAATTAGTGAATCTTTCACATGTCAAATTTGAACGTGGTTCAATAATTTTTGATAAAATTTTATTTTTGAAATTGTTACATATTAAAAAAAATTATGATGATAAGATGTTTATTTAATATGTGAATGTCAAAATAAGGAATTCAGTAAATAAAAGCGTTTTGAACTTATGATGGTGATGAAAACAATGTTTACTTAAGTTGACTCTTCAAAATATGTTGTGAATCAGAGCAAATGCACTGATAGATTTCTATCAAACACGTAAGAGTTTAAAGTAAAGTTTCACCTTACTACAATTGTTTTATCTCCTTAGAATCCAAAACCCTATCCATCCTATATCTAGGCAACGAAGATTTATATTTCAATTCTCCTATTTGTTCCCTTATTCCTCCACCGAAGTAATAATTCATACTAAATATTATGTTAACGTACGACCAATGCGATAACTAAATAAAGTATGGGAGCAATTGAAAATAACATTAAGCAAGTTAAGTTCAAGAGTCTACTTAAGGAAAATATGCATCACCACACATCACAAGTTCAAAACTGAGAAATTAGCCAACCATAACAATTAAATTACACATAACAGTCTTCATTTAACTAAAACAAATAAAGTACAAGAATATAGTTGTGTAAGATGTCACCTTAAAGCGCTTTTATAATCAAATACAGACACTCCTTGCACTCCAGACTCCTTGCACTCCGGATTGATTTCCTTAAGCATGAACTTCCACACACTCCACTCACTCTCACTCATTGTCTTGTTCACAAAATAAACGGCCAGCCCTTCCAAATTATAAACAAAAAACTATTTATATTAAGTAGATTAAGTGACACTAGCACCGGATTGCTAAATAAGTTGGCACTACGGCACTACATACATGAAAAAGCACTACGTTGTTGCTAAATTCATCGTTACGGTGTTGGGTCTGAATCAACATGTCGTTTGACCATGTAACCGACATGTCATTTCACCATGTAACCAACACAACTTTTGTGCTGCAGCGTTTAGGTGATTTGGCACTGCAATGCTATATTTAACACTGCGACATTTTGATTCCTTGGCATTATGGCACTGAGTGATGTTGTGGCGCTCTGACGGGTGGCACCAAGGTGCTGAATTAATTAAAACAACTCTAGAGATGATAGCACCGTGGTGGTCTTTTTTGGTGCCGTGGAGTCTAAGTTGTGCTTGGAGTACTGTGACATTAGGGTCATATGACATCAACACGTTGAATTAATTAAAAAATTTTAGAGTTGATAGTGCCATGGTGATATCATCTAGCAATGTGGTGCCTGATATGTGATTGTAGCATTATGGTGCTTGTTGATGCGGCACCGTGGTGCTGGGTACCTCTCTAAATTTTTTGCCCTTTTTACCTGAACTTTTCTACCTAACAACAACCAAAAAAAGGATTTTCATAGAAAAATATATGCAAAAATGTTAACCATATATTTCACTATAAAATTCCCACCATCTTAAGTCATTGCTTGTTCTCAAGTTATTTTACTGCACGTGTGATTATATTATATCTCACATATATGAAATTGCATGTTGGAATGATTAAAGGTAAGAAAACACTTCACTAAATGATATTAATTGCAATAAATTAGTGGTTTATAATTTCAATTAAGATAATTATTAACAAAATATCCCAATTCATCATTTTAACTAACATTCTTTCTAAATTCATCTCCTAAATGTGTTTGTGCAGTGGTTAACTTAGTTAGCTTGAATGATTTTGGATTTAGTAAAAGTTTGTATTTCATATACTTCACTTGTTCAAATGAAAGTTTCATTATGTATTTTAGTTCCTACAAGATTCCCTTAGCTTAATTTTACACATAGATTCTTTTGGTATAGGAGACATTTTAGGTACAAATTTTTGATATTGCAGCACCCTTCCTATTTTTTCATAGTCTACCTTTATAATGGTTTTGAATACTTGATTGTCTCTTCTTTAAAGAAATCTAAGTTTAGATTAATCAAGGTTTAACTGAAAGGGTCTAGGGTGCCGTAACTACAAGATTATAATGAACTTTTCAATTAATATTATTATTACACTTTCCCTAAATTATAGTCATTCAAACCTTAAGCTAAGTAGTTAAGTGCTTCTAAGTTGTTTAGGAGTTAATTTTAGTAGGAATTATTAGTTTTAATGACTTCCATTAGTGATGTGAAGATTGTTGACTTTTAATTATCTTCCCATTTGTTATTCAATTAATCACCTAGAGTATTGTTTTTTTCTTATTTTTAATTAATCCAAATTGTAATTAATTTATAACAGTCAACTTAATAATCCAAAGTGGAGTTGAATAAAGGTTAGGAGCAATCAATAACTCGAGCTTAAAGTTAAGCACTAATAAGGAGATCATAGTGCAATATACTATAACACGGAATACATATGCTCACTAAATATAATAATACAAAGTACAAGCACATATAAGAATACAAAACATAACTATAATCCAATTTCAATAATACTAAAAAAAAAGAAAAAAAAATATAATGTCATAATCAATCCTTCTCATACTCCTCCTCCTCATCATCTATTGCTATTATTATTGTGATGGTATTGAAGGTATTGGCTGCCAAGATTAGGTGTCATACATGGGGATACAAGAAACACAGGCTAATCTAGACTCTAGAATAGCGTACACCCTCTAACCATGCTAGCTAATGCTTCATTGAATTTTTGAAGCATACTAGTAGTGTCGCTGTTGAGCATCCATCATGTATTGAATCCAACAACTCATGCCCTCATGCCATTGATGACTCTTCTCAAATAAGAATGCATACCTGCTACCTGATCCCTGAGATTAGCTATTTGGTCACCAAGGGTCTTAGGGGCTTAGATCCTAGGATGACTAGAACTTGGTTGACTAGAGCTAGCGATGCTAGAGATGGGAAAGTTAGGGATATTAAGGTCCTACCCTTCATCCCAAGTTTTGTCTCTAAATTTATCTATTTTTAATTGGTGATCATTAAAATAGGGAAGAGTTTCCCATCCTAGAACTCACCAAGAACACCAACTAAAATGCATAAGTAATATATCAATGAAGGATGCCCGTATCCTATAAAAGTAGAACCCCTAATCTTGTACATGAGAGAATAATGTATGAATTTCCCAACATCTATGGAGTGACTGACCTAATATGAATAATTTAATAAAGATCTATATATGGTCACTTGTCTAATATTTGTGCTTGGTATTAGTCTTGCAAAAATGAAATAATGCCAAGCTTTGGACACTTTTGTTAAGGTAGATACAGGGAAGTTCATAATTTTTCCCTCTCTAATCTTCAACTCTGCCCCACTACAGGGTCCAATTAACACTTTTAGAAGTTCTTTGGGATCTAAAGGAAGTTTATGAAGGTTTAATAGTCATTAACTTCAGAATTAGGAGTACCGTTAACACTATTTCTGGTTATGCTATCAAGGGGTACCAATTTTCTCCTCACAAATGCTTTATTCACTACTGCCTCCCTAGCATTAGTAAAAAATTCTCTGACTATAGAAATAACACACATAGTAGGTTCATCCACAAAGTTTTTTAAATGCCTATTAACTAAATTTAGTTTTACAACCCCCCTAGGACTCAAGAAACCACACATAGAGATTAGCTATTTGTAAATGGAAGAATTATTATACCTCGATTCATCTTTTGAACTTATAAACTACTTCTTATCATAAGTAGAAAGTCTCTTTTTTTGGACTGGTGAATGAATAATGTCAGAATACTAGAAGACCAATAAACAAACCATTTCTTCTTATAAAAAGACTTACATCAATCATATGTTCAAAAATCTAGGTTATTATAAGTGGAGCCTAGCCACTTTCACTTTCTATAAACCCTAATTTATATTAAGTGGCACTTGCCACATTGGACATTACTTTTATTCATTTATTTATTACTTTGGTGTGTTTATACTTTCTATGCACTAGAACTGCTAATTTTTTGAGATTTATTTCTACATGTGGGTTTTTTCCTAAATCTCACTTAGGCTCTTAGAAAATAAATTTTTTTCTACTCATAAATTAATAATAAAATTTTGGTTTAACATTTTAGTAAGATAACCAATTTAAAAAAACTAAGCCAAGGATTGTTGGGGGTATCAGAAAAGCATGTCCTTCCTTCTTTTCTTCTAAGGCACCTCCCTACCTGCTGATATAAACAGATCACTTAACCTATGAGAGTGTAGTTCTTACTCAGAAGAGTTGTGCTCTTTTAGGATAAAATTTATTTTTAACCATTTTTAAAAACATTAAATATTGATTTATTATTAAGAGTCAATTAGCATGCATTACATTAAAAATTCACTAAAATAATTAAATTATAATTGCATTAAATTTTGAATTATAAATCCACCACTCACAGTGAGGGACCACTTAAGATTTCTTAGATGTCGATCCCACTTTCCAAAACATAAATAATAATAACAACTTACCAATCTTATGTTAAATTAGACTGGGATCATGATTTTAATGTTATTAGGAGGAGTTATAGATAGCATTTTTATTACATATAAGAATATAAGTCCAGAGGTGCCAGGCTTTCCTAAAACTCTTTCAAAGAGTCAAAGATATAAGGACCCTTTTCTTATTCTACATATTGTTAAATTAGGTTCAAGCCACTATTTTGTAGTGACGCCTTGTTCTAAGTTTTAAGGAAGAACAAAAATCATAATTCCTCTCCCTCTTGGTGGTAAAATAACACTTATTTTTATTGAGATTTAAGCCACTCAACAGTTCAAAATTATTGAGAGAGAGAAGTTATAGAGAGAGAAGTTCCCATTTTTCAAATTTTAATCATCCCAATTTTTATCCATCTTTTCAGCATTTTGTTAGGAGATGGCGGTAGATGGCCGTCGGCCATTGGTGGTCTCTTCAGCGACGGAATCTCCTAATGAGGTATTGTTTGTTTGGAACAAAGATGAATCCTTTTGTCTTCATAGTGGCTTGGCTCATGGGGCTGAAGATAAGCAAAAGAGATCTTCAGTGGGTATAGTGATAAAGGAATTTGAGGGTAATGTGCCAAAGAAAATCTATCATATTGGAGGTAAAGGTAAGGATATTGCTCATGAGTTTGATTGTAAAGAACCTCATTTCATGAAGTCTCCTGTTAAATCTCCTTCTAAACCAATTGATACCGAAGCTTCTTCCTCAGGATTAAAAAATTTTGTTAATAGATTCAGAAATTCAAATGCAATCCCTGGCAACAGTGTGATATATGCGAATTCCCTGATATCAATTAACAAAAATATTCAAAATAATGAGAAGGATTTGGAGTTTGGTCAATTGGATTCTGCTTCAGAGAAAGTTCTTAATGAAGTTCCTATTATTGATGAAATGCCTATTAAAATTGGAAATTGTAGTGGTGTGGGTAATCCTTGGTCTAAGAAGGCACATATCAAAGTTAATTTTAAGAATAAAGATGACATTTTGACAGAGGATGGTAAAGTAGTTAAGTTACATGAGGCCAGTGAGATTTTGAATGCTAGTATTTTAAAAAACTCTTTGGTGACCAAGGTTTTTGGTAGAGATATTCCTTCTCACATAGTGGCATGGGAGTTAAGACGTCAATGGTTACAATTTGGGCAGTTTCACTTTACTACCCTTGGGATGGGTTGGTTCTTATGCTCTTTCAAAACTGCTGAAGCTTTGGATGGTGTTCTTATAGGTGGTCCATGGTATGTGAATGGCCATATTATAGGTATGGATAAGTGGTCTCCAGAGTTTTCCCCTTTATCTATGAAAGGTCTGTCATCTCCTATTTGAATTAGAATGCCTCATTTTCCCTTGCAATGTTGGGATGAGGTTAATGTGACCAGAATTGCTTCTATGGTGGGAGTTCCATTGATGTTAGATGGAAACATGTTCCAATGGGGAATAAGAGAATTTGCAAGAGTTTGTGTTTGTGTGAAGCTGGAACAAAGTCTTCCCTTGGGCGTTTTGGTGGAGAGTATGGCGGGAAGGTTCTATCAAAAAGTTGAATATGAAAATATTTCCACTTTCTATTTTGATTGTGGGATGATTGGGCATGTTAAAAGTGATTGCAAAAAGAAAGGTTTGGTGTCTAATGAAGCGGTTGAAGGTGTTAAGAAGCAAGGTCAAGGTAACTTTGAGGATATGGGATAAGAAATTGAGAAGAATGTAACTTATGGACCATGGGTTCACATCAATTATAAAAGGAATAAGTGGATAGCTCTTGGAGTACCTAAAGGGGCCATGATGTATACGAGGTATAATAGGAGTAAGCATAGTGATTCTTCTTTGGTGGAGCCTGTCAATCCGGTTGGTGAGGATACTAAGGAGTTGAAGGTATTAAAGAACATGGGGAAGGATATTGAGAAGGAGGATATTGTGGGGGCTGAGGAAGGTGAAATAGTTATGGAAAATGTGGTGGGAAATAATTGTATTGCTAACTTAGATCTCAACCCATTCAAAGTGGGGTTGGGATATCTAGAAGATGACAAGGGTACTCCTCTAATACAAGTAGCTGCTTTTGAGGATGCTAAACCAGTTCCAGATCCAGTGAAAAAAGGTGGAGGTGTTTCTGCAAATCTTGATTTTGGTAAAGAAGAGGTGGTTGTTCTTCATGGTATTTAAGATGAGTCTTTTAATGAAGATCCTGATAAGGATGGTCTTCCTTCTATTATGAGTGGGAAAGATGGGAGGGGATGCTTGTGAACTCAAGTATTTCCTCCTGGATTACTTGAGAACTCAGGTATTCCCTATTAGAAAGCTGATTTGAATCTTAAAGCTAATGGAAATATGAAGAAGGATGCTAAAAAGTTTGGACCTCTAAAGAGTAGTCTTAGAGGTAAGGCTCATTCCCCCTTGGTGTCTTAATGAAGCCTATTATATTTTGGAATTGTAGAGGGGCAAAAAAGAGGGAAGCCTCTCTATACTTAGAGGAAGTTATTAAAGAACACGATGTTTTTTGTGTGGGTCTTGTTGAAACTAAGATCTCTTCTTTGGATAGGGTGGAGGTTAATAAGTTTTTAGGGGTGGAGTGGGACTTTTTCTGGGTTCCTGCTGTGGGGTTATCTGGTGGGATTATTGTATTTTGGAGGGTTGATTTGTCTTCCTTTGTTATGAAGGTTTCATCATCTCAAATGGTGATGGGAGAATTGGATATTTTGGGTAAAGGTCTTTGGTTAGTGTCAACCGTTTATGCTAGTAAGGATGTTTATAAGAGGAGGGAGTTATGGAGTAGCTTGGAGGTGGTGTCTTCCAAATGCACTCCCTCGATTGTTGGTGGAGATTTTAATTGTTTTTTGCCTCAAGTAGAAAAAAGGGGAGGTAAGAAGTTTGTTTTTACTCAAGGGCCTAAGGAGATGAAGGTGTTCTTGAGCAATAATGATTTTCATGATTTGAATATTTTGGGACCTAAATTTACTTGGTGTAATAATAAAAGTGGGAATGCTCATATTTTGGAAAGACTTGATAGGTGTCTTCTTAACTCCAAAGCCTTAAACTTGGTTCATCTTGCGGCTGTCAGACACCTTCTAAGGGTGGCATCTGACCACTGTCCCACAGCTTTGGATGTTTTCAAAACAAAAATCTCAACAGGGAAAAAGAATTATGTATGAGGATGTTTGGTCTTCTATTCCTACTTCGACTGGGGTCGTGAATAAATATTGGAACATGATGGCTCATGGGGATGTTTTTCAAATTTTAAACCAAAAGTTCAGCAGGACATTAAGAGGGATTTTTTTTTGGAGCAGAGCAAAGCTTCACAATTTGTTAGTGTTAAAGGACTCATT
This sequence comes from Dendrobium chrysotoxum, assembly GCA_019925795.1. NCBI lineage: Eukaryota > Viridiplantae > Streptophyta > Magnoliopsida > Asparagales > Orchidaceae > Dendrobium > Dendrobium chrysotoxum. The sequence continues at coordinate 32,855,875 of CM034302.1, read as the reverse complement.
GAAGGCTAAAATTGTTTTGTTACAATTAGAGGGGTCAGATGGCAAGTTTTCGGAGGACAAGCTGTAGGTATTGAGAATGAAGATCCATGAATTAAATACTACCCTTGCTCGGTTAAACACATGCTGGAGGCAATGGGCCAAAGTTAAATGGGTTAGGGAAGGAGATGCAAATACTAAATTATTCCATGCCTTTGCTAGTGCTAGGAGGAATGCTAATTGGATAAAGCAAGTCAAAGATGGTGATGGTTTGCTGGTAGAAAATCAAAATTCAATTAAAGGTATCTTCTTTGATTTTTTTAAAGACAAATGGAAAGAAAAGAACTGCTTGTTGGATGGTTGGTTGGATCCAGTTCGTTCAGTTGAAGGATAAGACTTGGTTTGGTTGAACAAAGAATTCTCTAAAGAAGAGCTTAATTGGGTGGTTGATCACCTTGGGAGCAATATTTCGCCAGGCATTGATGGAATTACATATTCTTTTATCAAATTTTACTGGAATATCATTAGTGAAGATGTTTGAAGGGGCATTTTTCTATTTTTTTGCTTTAGGTAAGATGTCTCCTTCTTGGAAAGAAACATTGATTATTTTAATTCCTAAAGTTAGTAATCCATTGTTCCCCTCTAATTATTTCCCTATAAGTCTTTGTTTGTTAATCTACAAATTGGTGGCTAAAGTGTTACTGAATAGACTTGAGAATAATGCACAAAATCATTTCAGAGGTACAAGGAGCTTTTATTAAAGGGTGATCCTTATCTGATCATGTGCTGTTAGCTCAAGAGGTGTTCAAAAAGTTCAGATTTTCAAAAGCAATGAAAGGATTGGTGGCTTTAAAAATTGATATGGAGCAGGCCTATGATAGTATGGGATGGTATTCCTTAAGGCAAGCTCTGAGGTACTTCAACTTTCCTCCTAAATTTTCTCATTTACTTATGGAATGTGTGATGGATCCCAAGTATTCATTACTAATTAATAGGAATACTTCCAACTGGATTGAAGCAAAGAGTGGTTTTAGACAAGGCTTCCCCTTGTCTCCATATCTTTTTATTATTTGCTCCCAACTCTTATATGATGCATTCAAACAAAAAGGAGGAAACATTGGAATTAAAATTGCTTCGTCTGCTCCTAGGATTTCCCATCTCCTTTATGTAGATGATATTCTTATATTTTCTGAAGCAAAGGTGAATTGTGTGAAGAAAATCAAATCCATTCTTTCCAAATACTGCAATTGGTCCGGCCAATTAGTGAATTTGCATAAATCAGTTGCTCTGTTTGGAAAAGCTGTCAAGAAGAAAAATAAGAAGGCTATTTCTAGGATTTTAGACTTCAAAGTTGTTAAGGAGATGACCTACTTGGGAGTCAAGGTAGCTTTGAGGAGGCTTATTGCGGCGGACTTCCAAGCCATGGTTGAGAAAGTTCTATTCAAATTGAATGGATGGTCTAATAAGTTTATTTCATTAGAAGGTTGTATGGTCCTTGTTAAATCTATGTTGCTTTCAATTCCTAAATTTTTAGTTGCTCATTCTCTTATTCCTTTGGGAATTCTTTATAAAATTGACAAGTTATGTAGAAGTTTTATTTGGCATAAGAAGGAAGGAAAATTTGGACTTCATTATGTGGCATGGGATGTGCTTTGCAAACCAAGGAGCCAAGGTGTTCGTGGGCTTCATTCGTCTTCTTCCAAAGTTGGTCCTATTCATGGAAAATTTGCATGGAATTTCATAGAAAAGCCAAAGTCTCTTCTAAACCAGAATTTGAAGGCCAAGTATAGGAATGATATATGGAGTTCTCATATAAAACATGGTAGTTCTTGGAAAAGCAGGAGTAAACTTGTACATGGATCAAAAGAAGATGGTGTGACGATGATTGCGACAAATGTTGTGTATTTAGCTTCAGTATCTTCCTTTCCTTTTATTCATTCGGCAAACTGGGATGCTAATAAACTTTTTTAGCTGTCCTCTTCTTCTTGGCATCCTCCTCCTCCTGAGTGGATAAAATTTAACATTGATGCTTCTCTCTTGAAGTCTAATAGAGCTGGTATTAGTGGGGTTGTTAGAGATCATAAAGGTAGATTCTTGATGGTGTTTGGCTTTATGGGTATTCATTGGGATGTTGCTCAAGTGGAGCTCATGGATTTCCTTTCGTTGGAAAGGATAATCCAAAGTTGGATGCTTGAAGCTAAAGGTTTAATCATTAAAGGTGACAACATGAATGTTATCAAGTACATTTGGAAATCAGTTGAAGGTGTCAAAGCATTTGTTGGATAGTCAATTCTTGTTTCTAAAGGAATTTGATCAAGTTATTTTTAGTTTTTCTAATAGAAGTTGTAATAAGTTAGCCGACCTTTATGCTAACTTTGCTTTATTTAGTAATTTTATTTGGAATGACGTTTCTAGTAGTGATATTCCTCCTTCATTTGTTGAAGTTTTGAAGGAGGAATGTGTTGGACTGGATAAATCCATTAGGTTGTAAGCTTTCTTTCTTTCTAATGCTATTGGCATTTTCTTTAAAAAAAAAGGAATTTAATCTTATATTTCTAATAAAATTTCAAATTAAATAATTAATTTCCATCTTCAAATGTGAATCCCAAAATAAGATAGATTGGGATTGCCTCTGAGCTTCTCAATATTTTGGTATCCCCCTACTTTTATCCCTTAGCCCACTAAGAACTATTCAATATTGAGCTTTTTTACTTTACAAATTCCCACATCTATCCTTTTCTTTAGCTTTGTAATCAAAGGATATAAAGCATTTATTTAATTGAGAGTAATCTTAAGAGTGTCCATCTTAAGATATAATTAACCATAAGGGCTTTCCCTTCCGGGGAATTGAGAACTTCAGACTAAAATAAACCCTTTTCTATTCTTATAAAATATGGGAAAAGCTCTAGAAATATAGATGGTCTTTCCAAAAAGCCCTTTTTAATTTTCAAATGAATTCATAGAATCATTATAATCTCCCATTCTCATTATTGTATTTGATCCTAAAAATGGTCCATTTTAAAACTCATTCTTACATTGAAATCTTTTGTGGAATAATATATTCATCTCAAGAGATGATATGTTATTCTCCTCATCATATTTGATTGTAGGAGTGGTTAAAATTTAAAAATCCCATTTCTCCTTTCAAATACTTTCTATAAAATTTCATGTTCATCTCTTAAGATAATACGTTATTAATTGAATTATATTTGATCACAAAAATGATATTTTCTAAAATACTATTTTTTTCTTTGAATCCATTACAGAATATTGGGTCTATCTTCTGAGATAATATGTTATTCATGAAAGTACGAGATGCGCCAAGAGGGGGGGTGAATTGGTATTTTAAAAAATTTAACCCTACACAAGAGTTCTAATTTTTTTGTATTTTTAAAATATAACTCAACGAATAATGTGAGGAAGCAAATACAACGTTCACAACGATGATATTGATAATTCAATTTTAGATTTTACAACACAAGATTTAAATCATGATTTTTTACCAAGCAATTTAACGTACTAATTAAAAGCATGAAAGGTAAAGTACGGTAAACAGGAAAAAACACACCAGAGATTTTTATAGTGGTTCGGTCACTTGACCTACGTCCACTCCCCGGAGTCCTCTACTCCGGGATTTGCACTAGTAAAAGTTGACTCTCCTTTTGCCCCCACAGCAAGGCGGAGAAGCCTTTACAATACTCACTTTCACCTCCCTCAGTGCGGCGGAATACCAAACGCTATGTCACCCTTCTGGTGACGGCAGCGGACCTTCTCCTTTCTCTCCCTCCTGGAGATGGCAGAGTACCTTGGCGATGTTGATCTTGAAGTGACTCTTCCCTTGAGAACTTTCTTGAAGCTTCCCAAAGCCACAAGAGGAGCAAAGCATGCAGCTAGCTTGGAGCCACCATGTGATCCCCTCACACTACTTCTCCCTCACGCTCAAGCTCACCTTCACCTTCCTCTCTCAAGCCCTGGATCTCTCCAAAAACTTCTCTCTAACGAATCCTCTTCTTTTTTCCAAGCCTCTCACAGCAAAAGGATAGATCAACAACTACTAAAAAAGATTTTAAGTTGTTTTTTATATCAGGCTTCAGAAAATCCTAAAAGTTTCAACTTTTGCATTTCTGTTCGTACAGTACGATCTATAATCGCACAGTACGATCAGTTCAATCACAGCTCCGTCCAGTACGAGTACAGACGAACAGTTATAGAATTTTATACATATCATACTGTACGATAAGTATATCGTACAGGATGATACTATTGATTCGTACTGTTCGTACAAGACGAACTGTGGGACGATCCTTGGGACGAAAGAATTCATCTCTGTCAGTCATCCAGCACTCCTTCAGTCGTACAGTACGATTAGTGTTTTTCAGGATATCATCCTGTACGATATGAATATCGTCCAGGATGAATAGAACAAAAATTCTTGGTATCGTCTGGTACGATCGCTGGGACGAAGGAAATCATCTCTGTCGGTCGTCCAGCACTCCACTAGTCGTACAGTATGATTAGTTCATTTCTTGATATCATCCTGTATGATATGAATATCGTCCAGGACGAACAGAACAAAAAACCTTGGTTTCGTCTGGTACAATCTCTTGGGACGAATGAAATCATCTCTGTCAGTCGTACAGTACGATAAAGGATCGTATAGTACGATCGACATTTAAATTAGAAACCAACATTTATTTTCTGATTAGGGAGATAATTTTGGTAAGTATTAATTAATCGTACATTACGATAAGCATCGTATAGTACGATCAGTACAGAAAATCAAAATTAAAAACTTACCAAACTTATTCTGGCGGCTAGGGTTTCTCAATTATATCTTATCGTACAGTACGATATGTATCGTACAATACGATTAGTTTATAAACTTAATCATTCGAAAATTAGCCGTTAGCCTGAGTATTTTTAATTAATCGTACAGTACGATACAAAATCGTACAGTACGATTTTCTTAAAAAAAATTTTAAATCATTAAAAATTATTCTCCCCCTGTGTGTGTGCATGGTTGCTCCTTTCACATGCATGCTTCTGTGGCAGACTCAAGAAAATAAAAATAAAGAAATAAAAATTACAGACTTTTCAACATCTTATTCTACCCGGTTTAAGTCTCCAGTAATCTTGAGCAGTGTGCATTTGACCTGAAATGTTAGTGCTCATATATAAGGATTAAACATTTATAATCTAAAGGAAGTCTATATGGATTCAGTAAGTATTAGTTGTCACCATCAAAATTAAGTGCTCGGGATCCTGGATTTCAATAATCTCTCCCTTTTTGATGGTGTCAAATAATATTTTCTGATGGACAGATGTTTTGACTTCTTTAGCTCCCCCTCAAAAGAGTAGCTTATTAATTTTTAAATAGGAGGAGAAGAAACAGTTTTTTTTATTATAACATATAAAAAAAAATAAGATAGAAAAAAAACATGTAGTGAAAACATAAATAACCAAAAAGGGAAGAAAAAGGAAAGAAAACATACATAACACACAGAAATGTCTCCCCCTTTTGACAGCACCAAAAAGGGAAGAAAAAGGAAACAACTACAATGACAACAAACAAAAAACATAAATAATTATAATAACTCAAAAATCTAGATCCTGATCCGAAGGTGGTGGCGGAGGTTGTGGAAATAGCTGGTGGTACTGATGGAGGGACGCAAACTGGTGATCGATCGAGGTGAAGCGCTCCCTAAACCATCTCATATCAGTTTCATGCTCCTGATGTTGCTGAGCAACGTGGGCATCCAACCTAGTCTCCAGGCGATCAAGGCGTTGAATAATATCGTCGTGAGTGTAGTCGGGAGGAGCAAAGCCAGGTGGGTGGATTGGTGGTGGTGGAGGTGCGTCAGCAGGAGCAGCAGCCTCTTCGTCATCAAACTCAGGATCGGCGGGAGCGGCCCCTTGATGGAACAAGATACGAAAGGAGGCATCCGAGTAGAAGATAGGAAGGTGATCTGGAGGTAGCGGATAATGAAGTTGGTATTTGGCATCTAGGATGTATCCTATGATATGCCCTAAAGCAAGGTTCAGTTTGCGGCGGGCATCGGGATATCAGAAGGCAGACAGGGTATGAATATAGTCAAAAACCATTTGGGCTTTATTGAATTTTGTGCCAGACATGATTAGATATGTGATGATAGAAAGCAGTGGAGTAATATGAATGCGGTCTCCAGCTTTGGGTATAATGGATGTGCGAAGGACATGCTGGATAACGCGGGCATTCTGATTTAGGGTTTGGACCAGGGGTAGGTGTTGATTGGAGGGGACACTCCTAAGGGTCATATTTACTGATGTCCAATCATAGTCTTGGGAGATCATGGATTGGAGACGAGGGCCGTCAGTGGACAGCCCTATGTGTGCAGCAATGTCGTTGACGGTGATAACGACATTCTGTTTACAGACATAAGACGTGAAAGTGGTGTTTTCTAGGTCGATTCGGATATTGGCCAGAAACTCAAACAGGAGTTCGGAGTGAAAAGGAAAGGCAAGAGTCAAAAGGAATTGAAGGGTAGTGGAGGCGAACAGATTCATCACCTCGAAATTTAGGGTGGCTTGATTTAGCATACGGGATGGAGTGATTTTGGCTTCCTTGATTTTAATATACGCTTTCTCGTCCGCAGCGGAGAGAAAACGATCATCGAAATGCTGAGAGGAGGAAGAGCTCCCGACGACCATTCGACCGCGCTTACTGGACCCAAACATGGTGGAAGAAAGGATTGGAGAAAGGAGGGAATTCAGAGTGATTGAGAGTGAGTGAGAATATGCAAAGAATCCCTCCCTTTTTATAGAATTTGTGAACTATCATACAGTACGATTGAGTATCGTACAGTATGATATGCTGGATGACTGTGTAAAAAGGTGAGTCAAATCGTACAGTATGATCAGAATCGTACTGTACGAACGTGAGTGTGAGGCGTTCGTCCCAAGGAGTCGTTTGAATGACTTTTGACAAAAATGTTCGTACAGTACGAATAGGTGTTCGTACAGTATGAAAGGCAATAATGTTCGTACCGGCCGAGTTGAAATTCATCCTAATCCATTTGACACGTGGATCGTATAGTACGATTGATAATTTGTACAGTACGATGACCAATAATTAGTATCGTACGGTATAAGTGGTGAATCGTACAGTACGATAGGTATAAGACATGAAAGATCTGGATCGTGAATGGGAATGGACGGCTGAGATTGGAGTGATTTGAACCTTATCGTACAATATGATTGTTAGAGAATATCAAGGTTTGTGAGCAGCATAGTAAGAGGATCAGGAATCCATTTTTTTTCTTCATTTTTTTTTGTTTTTTTTGTTTTGTTTTTTTTTTCTAACAACACAAATCATAATAAACACAAAATTTTTTGTTTTTTATTTTATTTTATTTTATTTTAGGCTTGAATGTCTATGACACATAATTTGGTTCTTAAAGTGCTAAATATGTCATAACCTAATGGTTTTGTGAAAATGTCAGCCAATTGATCTTCAGTAGCAATGTGGTGCAGTTCAATATCTCCTTTGGCTACATGATCTCTAATGAAATGATGTCTAATGTCTATATATTTAGTTCGTGAATGTTGAATTGGATTTTTGGATATGCAAATAACACTAGTGTTGTCACACATGATCGGAATGGTTCCTACAGGTAGTCCTAGATCTACAAGCTATTGTTTTAACCACAAAACTTGTGCAACACAGCTACCTACCGCTATATATTCTGCTTCGGCTGTTGATAGGGCTACTAAATTTTGTTTCCTACTGGACCATGAAACTAACGATTGTCCAATGAATTGACAAGTGCCAGAAGTGCTTTTTCTATCTACCCTATATCCTGCAAAGTCTGAATCTGAGTATCCTAAGATTTCAAAAGAAGTGCTGTGTCTAGGATACCAAATTCCTAAGTTCGGGGTGCCTAGTAGATATCTAAGAATCCTTTTGATAGCAGTCATGTGAGATTCTTTCGGGTCAGCTTGAAAGCGGGCACAGAGACACATACTAAACATTATGTCTGGTCTACTGGCAGTCAGATAGAGAAGCGATCCAATTATTCACCTATACCTCTTTTGATCTACAGACTTCCCACTGGGATCTTTATCCAATTGAATGTTAGAGCTCATGGGTGTATTCAGAGCCTTAGCATTATCCATTTCATATTTTTCAAAATATCGTTGATGTACTTAGACTGGCTAAGAAACGTTCCACCTTCCATTTGTTTTACACTAAATCCAAGGAAGTAACTAAGTTCTCCCATCATACTCATTTCAAACTCATCACTCATTATTTTTAAAAATTCATTACATAAGCTTTTCTCCGTCGATCCGAATAAGATGTCATCTACATAAATCTGAACAATGAGTACTTCAACTCCTACCTTCTTCAAAAATAAGGTGGTGTCCACACTACCCTTTACAAAGCCTCTATCTAGTAGGAACGTACTAAGTCTTTCATACCAGGCTCTAGGTGCTTATTTTAACCCGTATAGTACCTTTTTCAGTTTGAACACGTGGTTTGGAAATTGTGAGTTTTCAAACCCCGGAGGTTGCTCCACATAAATATCTTTCTTGATTACCCCGTTCAGGAAGGCACTCTTGACATCCATTTGATACAGCTTAAAATCCTTAAAACAAGCAAAGGCTAACAGTACCCTGATGGCTTCTAGTCTAGCTACCGTTGCAAAGGTTTCTTCAAAATCTATTCCTTCAATTTGGTTATACCCCTTTGCTACTAACCTAGCCTTATTTCTTACTACTATTCAAGAGTCATTCATCTTGTTTTTAAAGACCCATTTAGTTCCAACCACAGTTTGTTCTTTAGGTCTTTTGACTAACTCCCATACATCATTCCTAACGAATTGGTTCAACTCTTCTTGTATTGTTAGGATCCAAAATTCATCTCCTAAGGCTTGATCTATACTCGTGGGTTCAATCATACATATGAATGCAGAACGACTAACCTCTTTCCTGAGTCCATGCCTAGTTTTTACCCCTTCTGATGGGTCTCCTAAGATCAGCTCTCTAGGATGACTAGAAGAAAATTTCCAATCTCTAGGCAGATGTTCCTGAGGTTCCACTCTAGTATCTATGGTAATGGTTTCTACTCCCCGTATAACCTCAACTTCTTCTTCTTCATGATTAGGTTCAGAGGTCTTATTGGATTCATCAAATACCACATGGGTGGACTCTTCTACTACTAGGGTTCTCTTATTGAATATTCTATAGGTTTTACCTACCGATGAGTAGCCTAGGAAAACCCCTTCATCAGATTTAGGATCGAACTTTCCTAAGGGTGACTTGCCATTGATTAGGATGAAGCATTTACAACCGAAAATGTGTAAGTGGGAAAGATTGGGTGTACTATCCTTAAGCAACTCATAGGGTGTCTTATTAAGTTTGGATCTAACATTTACCCTATTTAACACATAGCATGCAGTATTTACTGCTTCGGCCCAAAAGTATCTAGGGAGAGTGTATTCAGTTAATATAGCCCTAGCAGCTTCAACTAAAGTTCTATTCTTTCTTTATGCTATTCCATTTTGCTGAGGAGTTCTAGGAGCAGAGAAATTATGTTCTATTCCAACCTCTTTACAAAATGATTCAAATTTATCATTCTCAAATTCCCCACCGTGATCACTATGAATTGTTGAAATTATACATCCTAATTTCTTTTGAATCCAAGTGGAGAAAATTCTAAACTCTTCAAATGACTCACTCTTATGAGCTAGGAATTTCACCCAAGTAAACCTAGAGTAGTCATCTACAATTACAAACCCATACAACTTCCCTCCTAGGCTGGCTGTACTAACAGGTCCGAACAGGTCCATGTGGAGAGTTTCTAGTGGCCTAGTGGAGTTGACATCTTTGATTGCATGAAATGAAGATTTAACTTGTTTTCCTAATTGGCAAGCATCACAGAGATGATCCTTAGTAAAGTCTAACTTTGGTATGCCTCTAACTAAGTCTTTCTAAGTGGTGTTCCTAAGTGTTTTCATACTAGCATGACATAGTCTCCTATGCCATAGCCAAGAGTCATCCGCTATTATTTTCAGACACAAAGAGTTTGAGGTTTCAATGCAGTTCAAATCTAACATGTAAATATTGTTTATACATTTTCCTTCTAACACAAGTGAATCATTTAAGCTAATCATGCATTTATTAGACAGAAATTTTATGTCAAAGCCCTTGTCACATAGTTGACTTATACTTAAAAGATTATGCTTTAAACCATCCACTAAAAGTACATTCTCAATAATTAAATTTTTAGTGTTTCCAATGATACATGAGCCCACCACTTTCCTGGTGGTGTTGTCTCCCAAAATTGCCTTGCCTCCTGACCTAGCCTCCAGTGTCACGAACTGCTTCATGTCTCCAGTCATGTGTCTCGAGTAGCCACTGTCCAGGTACCACATGCTCTCACTAGGTCTTTTGTGAGAGCATCCCTACATTATCAATCACAGATTAGCTTTGGGAACCCAAGTGAGTTTGGGTTCCACCCTATGCTTATATGAATGAAATGTATGCATGTTATACTGTGATGAATGCGATTTAGGTCTCCACACTAGATGTGTCCTATAGTGAATTGAGCACGTGCGGGCTATGTGACCTAGTATGCCACAAGAATAACATCTAACACCTGGAAATGGGTTCAATAATCTACGAGGGTGGTAGTGCCTATTTCTGGGTTTGGATGATGCATGCCGTGCTGGTTTTGAATGAGATGATTCACATGGTGGAGGCTGAAAAAACTCAGCAAACGTGGGAGGTTTTTTATTATTCTTGAATGCATGAAGTTTTTCATTTAAAAATTTGTTCTCTTGGTTAAGACTAACATATTCGAATCTCAATGCATGCTCACTACTACTAAGTTCCCATGTTAGTTCTTCGAGTTCCTTAAATGCATTCTCTAATTCAACATGTGATGATTTCAAGGTATCGTGTGCAATGGTTAACTCAATATGCTTCTTATTTAATGGATCGTATTCATCAAGCAAAGACATATGATCTTTATCTAAGTCAGAAAAATTCTTTACTACACTAGCATGCTCCTTTTGTAAAGTATTAAACACAGTATTAAGACTAACATGCTTTTTCTTTAACTTTCTATACGAGTCATGGATTTTTTCCGAAATAACAAGCAGTTCATCGTAAGACAGTTGACATACCTCATCTTGATCTGATTGATCAAGATTATCATTAGTCATAAGACACAGATTCGTTATCTCCTCCTCTGCTTCTTCTTCTAATGATTCTGAGGCAGAGTTGGCCCAAAATGCTTTTTGAGTCTTAAATTTGCCCTTCTTGAACTTTGATCTTTCCTCACCCTTCTCCTTGGTTTGATGAGTCTTGATGTTGGGGCAATCAGCTCGGAGATGACCGGGTTTCCTGCACTCAAAGCAAATTATTTCAGATGCAACCTTAGTATGCTTTGAGTTCTTACCTTTGTTCCAATTGCTTTGATGATGGCGCTGCTTTCTTTTCAGAAAATTTTTGAACTGACGAGTCATCAAGGCGATGTCGTCATCTTCCTCTGCTGCTGAGCTGTCACTTTCAGAATTATTTGCTTTTAAAGCCACCGCTCGCTCCTTCTTCTTTTCACCTACATCACTTTGTCGTTGACTCACTCCTTGCTCGTAGGCAATGAGTGACCCAAGCAAATTATCAATAGAATAAATATTCAGGTCTTTTGACTCAGTTATTGCAGTGATTTTAGCATCATATGAGCTAGGCAAACATCGCAGTATTTTATTTACTTTTTCCGAGTTAGACAACTCTCTTCCTAAAGCATGCAGAGATGTTACAATCTGGGTGAATCGAGTGTACATGTCAGATATAATTTCACTAGGTTTCATGTAGAATAATTCGTAATCATGTAGCAGTATATTCAACCTAGATTGTTTGACCTCACTAGTTCCTTCGTACTTGATACACAGTTTGTCCCAAATTTGTTTACCAGTAGTACAAGTTGATACTCGCATATAATCTTCTGATTTTAATGCGCAAAAGAAATAATTTAGATATTTAGCATTTAGTTGTGCAAGTTCTATATCCTCAATGCTCCATTCATTAAATGTTAGTTCAGTTTTAATTCCATTCAACATATGAAATGGTGCAGAATAACCTTATTGGACTAGCATCCACATGCGATAGTCTAAAGACTGTAAAAATGTAGATATGCGTATTTTCCAGAAATCAAACGGTATGTTGTCAAATAACGGTGGACGAGTTATATAATAACCCTCCGCAGTGTTACGGTTACCAAATTGAGCCATGGATCTTATGTTTCTAGGTTTTCTAAAACACTATTTTGAAACCCCTCTCTGATACCACTTGAAAGTACGAGATGCGCCAAGAGGGGGGGTGAATTGGTATTTTAAAAAATTTAACCCTACACAAGAGTTCTAATTTTTTTTGTATTTTTAAAATATAACTCAATGAATAATGTGCGGAAACAAATACAACGTTCACAACGATGATATTGATAATTCAATTTTAGATTTTACAACACAAGATTTAAATCATGATTTTTCACCAAGCAATTTAACGTACTAATTAAAAGCATGAAAGGTAAAGTACGGTAAACAGGAAAAAATACACCAGAGATTTTTATAGTGGTTCGGTCACTTGACCTACGTCCACTCCCCGGAGTCCTCTACTCCGGGATTTACACTAGTAAAAGTTGACTCTCCTTTTGCCCCCACAGCAAGGCGGAGAAGCCTTTACAATACTCACTTTCACCTCCCTCGGTGCGGCGGAATACCAAACGCTATGTCACCCTCCTGGTGACGGCAGCGGACCTTCTCCTTTCTCTCCCTCCTGGAGATGGCAGAGTACCTTGGCGATGTTGATCTTGAAGTGACTCTTCCCTCGAGAACTTTCTTGAAGCTTCCCAAAGCCACAAGAGGAGCAAAGCATGCAGCTAGCTTGGAGCCACCGTGTGATCCCCTCACATTACTTCTCCATCACGCTCAAGCTCACCTTCACCTTCCTCTCTCAAGCCCTGGATCTCTCCAAAAACTTCTCTAACGAATCCCCTTCTTTTTTCCAAGCCTTTCACAGCAAAAGGATAGATCAACAACTACTAAAAAAGATTTTAAGTTGTTTTTTATATCAGGCTTCAGAAAACCCTAAAAGTTTTAACTTTTGCATTTCTGTTCGTACAGTACGATCTATAATCGTACAGTACGATCAGTTCAATCACAGCTCCGTCCAGTACGAGTACAGACGAACAGTTATAGAATTTTATACATATCATACTGTACGATAAGTATATCGTACAGGATGATACTGTTGATTCGTACTGTTCGTACAGGATGAACTGTGGGACGATCCTTGGGATGAAAGAATTCGTCTCTGTCAGTCGTCCAGCACTCCTTCAGTCGTACAGTATGATTAGTGTTTTTCAGGATATCGTCCTGTACGATACGAATATCGTCCAGGACGAATAGAACAAAAATTCTTGGTATCGTCTGGTACGATCGCTAGGACGAAGGAAATCATCTCTGTCGGTCGTCCAGCACTCCACTAGTCGTACAGTGCGATTATTTCATTTCTTGATATCGTCCTGTACAATATGAATATCGTCCAAGACGAACAGAACAAAAAACCTTGGTTTCGTCTGGTACGATCTCTTGGAATGAATGAAATCGTCTCTGTCAGTCGTATAGTACGATAAAGGATCGTACAGTACGATCGACATTTAAATTAGAAACCAACGTTTATTTTCTGATTAGGGAGATAATTTTGGTAAGTATTAATTAATCGTACAGTACGATAAGTATCGTACAGTACGATCAGTATAGAAAATCAAAATTAAAAACTTACCAAACTTATTCTGGCGGCTAGGGTTTCTCAATTATATCTTATCGTACAGTACGATATATATCGTATAATACGATTAATTTATAAACTTAATCATTCAAAAATTAGCTTTAGCATCAGTATTTTTAATTAATCGTACAGTACGATACGAAATCATATAGTACGATTTTGTTAAAAAAATTTTAAATCTTTAAAAATAATTCTCCCCATGTGTGTGTGCATGGTTGCTCCTTTCACATGCATGCTTCTGTGGCAGACTCAAGAAAATAAAAATAAAGAAATAAAAATTACAGACTTTTTAACATCCTATTCTACCCGGTTTGAGTCTCTAGTAATCTTGAGCAGTGTGCATCTGACCTGAAATGTTAGTGCTCATATACAAGGATTAAGCATTTGTAATCTAAAGGAAGTCTATATGGATTCAGTAAGTATTAGTTGTCACCATCAAAATTAAGTGCTCGGGATCCTGGATTTCAACAATTCATAATGTAGTATTTGATCACTAAGATAGGAGTTTCCAAATTGAATTGGTGTGGTTCTATATTCCCACAACAAATGCATGTGTCATGATAATTAATAAATTAATGAGTAGAGTATTGTTCCCATAAGGACATGAATTACCCTAAGTTCACTCTGGTACTGCTTATATCAATTACCAAATTAATTTTATCTATAGAACTTTAAGGGCGTGCTAATGAAAACTATCGAGTAATTCTTTAAAATTGAAAATCCTATTTTCAGGTGATTATGAACCTATGATAGCTAAAAACTCATAAGTGCAAAGTTTAAATCTCTCTCAATGTTGTTATGAATCATAACATAAATATTTTGTTATCCATCGAGCTTGTTGGAGTGTCTAGCTAAGATTTCTCTCAACTACAATGATTTAATCTCCTTAAGATTCTACTACACTTCCCACCATATGTCTATGTTTAGCAAAATGTCATTTTAAATCCCCTAGTTATTTCATTATTTCTCTATTGAGGCTATAGATCAGACTAATTTTTAAGTTTATGTAAGCCAATATATAAATAAAATTTAAAATGAAGGGTTTAAAAAAATATTTAAAAATTCATGAAATTCATATCTAATCTTAAGTAAACATGGTTTTTAATGTATCATAAGCCTAGAGAAATATTTTAGCTAACCATGGAAATTAAAAAATTAAAACATAATTTATTTCAAACAAAATATAAGTATAAGAGGCAAGTTGAGGATAGATATCACCAAAAAGTTCTTTACAACATAATTATAGAATCCCCCCCAACTAAATAAACTTACTTGGCTTGCTCTCCATCTCTCTCAGAACTCTAATTACTATTAAGTGTAAATTATGTACCATTTATTTTGTTAAATATTAGTGAAAATGTATTGTTTTAATTATGTTTGTGCAAAAAATATTTAGGAGAAGGAAAAAAATTCACAAGTGTTGATCAAGCACTGAAACCCCCATAGATTCTATATTATAGCATTATCATCTATAATGCTCCATCACCTAATTTCTACATAAAAGCATCGATCGCTCTAGAATTTAAGAAAAAAATCAATTCCTGGTGGAGCCAAGGTCAGCGTCATAGCGCTCCATAACACCACAGTATTAGAAACCCATACGACAACACGAGTCTCAGGAGTTTGAACACCAGAGTGTTGATCATCACATCGATATAGCTCCAGATTATATATTTAGGCACCATAGCACTCAACTTTTCCAACATCCCAATGGAGAAGTTAATGAAAGATGGAGCCACACTAATTCAACCAACAAACTCAATAGTTTAGCAAAAATCTAACCAGTGGAGATGTTATAGAGTGCTGATCATCACATCTATAACACCCCATCACCAAAAAATTCACAACATATGATAATCTATAGATTACAAAAACGTATACATGCAGATTTTTAAAAATTAAAAGAAATATTATTAAATAATGGTGGTCGTGTGATTGAATATCCTTCCGTGGTATTACAATTTCCAAAGTTAGCCATTGATCATTTTTAAAAAGTTTTTTAAAACTTAATTTTTGAGTCTCGCACTGATACCACTTGAAAGTTTGTAAGGGTTGTTAAACCTCTAAGAACTGGCCCTAGGCAAACCAAGGGGGGGGGGGGGGGGGGGGGGGGGTGAATTGGAAATTTTAAACTTCTTTAATAAAAAAATCCTCTTATAGTCTTTTTAATCTTAGAAAATTAGCAATTTTAATCAGCGGATGCGGAAGCAAAGTATTTCACAATTGCAAACCAAATCAGAGTTTTTAACCACATAGTAAACCATAAATAGTACAACAATTAAAATATAAAAAAGAAAAAAGAATGAACACACTAGTTTTTATAGTGGTTTGGTCAAATTTAACCCAAGTCCACTCCCCAGAACCCTCCATTTTAAGTATTACACTAAAAGTAGTGTCTCTCCTTTTACTCCCTCAGCAAACCGGAGAAGCCCTTACAAAATCACTTTCACCTTCTCGGTGTGGTGGAGAACCAAAAGCTTTTACACTCTCCCAATGACGGCAGCAAACCTTGAATCTTTTATACCCTCCAGGTGATGGCAAAAATCACGAATCTTTTTTCTCCCTCATGAAGATGGAAGAGAACCACGACCCAGTGCTAAAGAAAGTCTTCATGGAACCTCAAAAGGATCAAGGCAGAAGCTTGAAGAAGATGATAAAGAACCTTATTTGGGGTAACCTTGTGAAGCTCTCATAACTCCTCCTCACAAGCACTCTCCCTTCCTTCTCTCCCAAAGCTCCCCTTAACTCTCTCTCTATGCTCCCGCTCATGACTCTTGGCAGCAAAAGATTTTTTACAAGACAATATGAGAGCTTAAATAAAGAGCTGCCAAGGAAGCCCTAATTTTTAATATGGCGCTTCTGATCGTACAGTATGATCTAAGATCGTCTTGTATGATTAGTTAAAAATAGCATTTTCAGCTAGTACGAGCTGCAGTGGTCTGGATGATTAGTTCAATAGATTATACTAATCAATTTGTATTATCCTATGCTCATTTTGTACAATTAGTTCAAGAGATTGAACTGATCATCTAGTACGATAGCTAGTGATTAATTATCATCCCATGTAGTGATCAGTTCGTACCATATGAAGTTTGTGGATCATCTTGTATGATTAATGAAAAATTATGATTTTTCATCTAGGACGATGGGTAATAATTAATTATCGTCCCAAGCAGAGCTCGGATTGTACCGTATGATCATTCACAATCATCCTGCATGATTTGATTGAGCAATTTAACCATAATTATCCCCTTAATCATAAGATCAATTTAGGATTTGATTGTCATAAATTATTCAGCGCGATGTACATCGTACAACATGATCAGACCAAAATTTGAGTATTACAATATTGCCTAAATTGTGATTGGCGGCTATTTTCATGATCATAAATTATTGTCATATACAATATTGATCGTATAGTATGATGAGTTTAACTAATCTATTTTTTTGAGTTTAACCAATCTAAATTAATAAAATGTTCCCTAATTAGGGTTTTTTGTTTTAACTAATCGTCCATAAAAAACTAGAGATTTTTCTAACTCACCAACTCACTCCTTGAAGTGTGTGTGTGCAAGGTTACTTAGCTTAGTATCCACCATATAGATGACTTGACTCAAGAAATATAAAAGTACATTAAAATTGAAATTATGAACCAACTCAACCCTATTGTACCCAATCTTGAGCTGATTGAAGTTGCAAGTGAACGGTGGACCTAAAATATTAGTGAGCATGGCAACAAAACAGATGTGTAATAAATAACAGTAAGAGAATAATAATATTTGTTATCATCAAAATAATAGTGCTTGGTCCCATAATTACCACACAAACCCCTTAGAAGAAATAAGAGATACTCATCAAACTTTCATGATCTCCCAAGAAAATTTGAGGCCATTCTAATGAAACTTTACAAGGTTATTTGGTGATTATTTAATTTTAATTAATAATACATTCAGTGAAATACACTAATTACCGAGTACAAAAAATGGATCCATTGTTCTTTACCTAAAGCTTGTAATGATGTCACAATTTGAGTAAACCTATTATACATGTCTAAGATCATTTCATAAGGTTTCATGCAAAATAGTTCATAATCATTCATTAAAATATTTAACATAGATTGCTTGACTTAACTAGTACCTTCATATGTAGTGCATAATTAACCAAAATCTCTTTACTAGTAATACATGTAGAGATTCTCATGCAATCTTCAAAATTCAAAGCACAAAAAAAAATAATTAAAGCATTTAGCATTCAATTGAACATTGATTTGTTATGTTCTACTCCGTTCAGTAAAAGGAATATTAGTTTTGACTCCATCTATAATACATGATGGTATAGAATAATCAATTTGAATCATATGCCACATTCGATAATCAATTGATTGTAAAAAATTAGACATGTGAATTTTACAAAAATCAAAAGAAATATTTTCAAATAAAGGTGGTCGTGTGATTGAATAGCCTTCCGTAATGTTACGATTTCCAAAGTTAGCCATTGATCTTTTTTTAAAGTTTTTTAAAATTTACTTTATGATTCATGCTCTAATACCACTTGAAAGTACGTGGTGGTTATTAAACCTTCTAGAACTAGTCCCGAGGCTAACCAAAAGGAGGGGTGAATTGGTAATTTGAAAATTCTTTAATGAAAAGAAATTCCTTTTATAACTTTATACGAAAGCCAAAAACAAAAATTAGATATTTCAACCACAACATAAAGCACAAAAATAAATGCAAATAATAAAATTCAAAAAAATAATTCAAGAACAAACACACCAGAGATTTATAGTGGTTCAGTCAACCTAACCTACGTCCACTCCCTAGAACCTCTATTTTCAAGTATTACATTAAACTCTTTAGTGACTCTCCTTTAGCCCCCACAGCTAGGCGGAGAAGCCCTTACAAATTCTTTTCACCAACTCCGTGCGATAGAGGACCAGACTCCTTTATAGGCCATTTAGTTTACTTCCAAAGCCAAATAACAAAATAACAATATCCCCATAAGAGGGTGAATAAATTACACAAATGCATCAAAGGAAGTGGGAAGAAAACGACATTATTTTTAAAAAATAAAATAAGCATAACTAAATCTGCTTACTAGTGCAGGGAGGCAATGGCGAGCCGTAGAGACATTTGTTGTGAAAATACAAATCCACCCCAAACATAGCCGTGATGGGCCCAACCGGAATCTCACCATAAAGTCAGTTATAACTTACGTTGAATAGAGGAAAGTAAGTCGGGTCCACCTGGTTTATTTGAGCTGGTATAGACCTTGTTATCTTGTTATGATTCAGATCTAAAATCATCACATTCATCAGAAATGTAACCCAGCTAAGATAAAATGTGAACTCATTCCTGCTCAAATCAATATACCGCATCGACTTCCCTACACCAAATAAAAAAGAAGCATCACTGGTCAACTTATTCCGGACCAGATCTATTTTACCCACATTCCGACATGCCGAGGGAGACCGGTAAATTGTCGAAGAGGCTGTTGTGGTTCAGAATGAGATTCAGTGGGGAGGATTGGGGAAATTACTGAATTCAGCTGGGATTGATTCGATTAGGCTGTTGCGGAAGAAATCAAATTGTTGGATAGAAGGAAGCTTGGTAAGTTTAGCGAGGTTTGAGCCAAAGAATTGTTTAAAACAGAGGTTGATGTCTATGAGAGAGGGTATTTGTTAGAGGAACGATGGGATGGGGCCCAAGAGAGCATTCTAGGAGAGGAGGAGGATAGAGAGGCGGGTGAGATGGATGATGGAGAATGGGATGTTACTAATGAGATTAGGGAGTTTATGGAAGCTTAGAGTGGTAAGGAAAGGGAGGTCACCACTAGTAGGGGGATGGAGCCAGTGACATTGGAATCAGTGATGATGAAGAGGCCAGTAACGTGAGAGCCGTTGGAGACACTGGGGTTGAATTCGATGACGTACCATTCACAGCATGCCAAAGAGGATGTCTAGGAGGAAAATTGGTAGGTGTTGTTGAAGGAAGATTTGATGGAGATGAGGGTAAGTTTGTCATACTTATTGCATTTGTCAGAAGTAATGAGGAATGGAAGGAAGAAGAGGAGGTAGATGAAGGTGGAAGACATTAATGCTATGTATGCTGCCCAATTTTGGATAGAGTTATCGATTGAGTAATCACGTGAGGTTCGATATTTATCAGGTAGTAAGTGCATCAAAGAAGTGAGGAGATTGTATACTGCTTCTCATTGTTGGTGGGTTAATGGCCAATGGCGGCAGGAACGGCAGCTGGATTGTATGGGATAACAGCTTTACAGCACATGGGATTTTACCGAGTGTATAGTAATAATACGAAAGTGATAATCTCAGAGGAAGAAAAAAAGAGTAAATTTTTAAGGTAAGCATAAATAAATTTTGTATTAAGAGTTTAAGTATATTTTCAAAAAATTAGAATTAGGAAAAGTTATCCATTTAACAGGTGACTAGGCTTGAGTCAATCAGTCAAACGGTCAAACCTGTCAAAGCTGACAGTGTGGCTTTATGAGTTGACAGAGGAAATCAGCGACTTTGAGCTCAGTAAAAGCCCTACACGATCCTTTCAGTTCTGCTCCCTCATTCGAGTTCCTTCACCGTTTGTTCTTGTCTGACATCGTCGAGCTCTGTTCTTCTGCCACTACGAGGGCGTAGGTGAGTAAGTAATGTATAAATAAGTTGTATAGCTTTATTTAATTGTTGTAAACATATTATTTTTCTTAGAAGATTTGAAGGTGGAGAGAAAAAGAAGAAGAAGATGAGTGATTAGAGTTTTTTTTTTTGCCCAAAAATGGAAGGTTGGTTTCATTTGGCATAAAACAAAAATGTAGGATTTTAGCAATTTTATGACACAGTATCGTAGATTTGAAATATTTTGGTGTGTTCTGTTTGATATCCTAAAAATTTTGTATAGGCTTTTTTAGATATGTTGGAAATTGTTAATTTATATTTGAGAAGGAAAATTTTTAGCGAACATACAACAAGTTCCAGTTCTTGTATGTTATGCATAGATTGGCATAATTTGATTTGATCTTGTATTTGTATTATAGAAAGACAATTCTTATAGTCATAAAAATTTCTCTCTGCATGATTTTTTTTTTTCATTAATTGTTTAATGTACTACTACAAATTTAATGATAGTTTATATTTAAATGACCTCATATATTAAAGGCTTAATTGATAAATACATAACAATATTGCTATTTACATAACTTATATAATGACTTATTTAAGGAAATAACTATGGCGATTTTTAAATTATGTAAAAGGTAGTTTTTTTAGTAGTAGTTAGTTCCGTAATTATAAGTTTCTTATAACTAATCAAAATATAATTGTGAAAATCAATAATTATTTAGATTTACTCTATTTAATTTCTTTATCTTTCTTAGTGAAACATACAAGCTCCATAATGATTGAACGAGGAGTGACCTTTATGTTAATGTATGGAGGTGAGTTACAATTGGATGAAAATATTGCACCGAAAATATTGCACCAACGTATTATGGGAGTATGAATCATCCCGTGCAAGTGCTATAAAACATCAACTTTCAACAGCTTAAGTTAAGGATCCTTAGAGCTCTCAAGTATGATGCATCTAAGGTTTCAGTTAACTTAATTTGTTGAGTGCCTATTGGGAATGAGTTCATCGCTGCACATGTTGAAGATGATGAGGTGTGTGAAGTTCTGCTATGCTAGGCTACTATGGAATTACTTATCGTGTACATGGAAGTTGAAGAGCTGAGTGTGACAAGAAATAACATTGAGCATCTAACTTTCCAAATACATGATTCTTCGAGCTTGGGTGAAAGGTTTAAAGTGCTTTATAGTCCATCAAGGCTCCAAGAAAAAAAAGAGCTTATTGACCAGTAAGTTGCCCATTAAGCATTTTACTAATTGCCAAATATATAGCTTTTTCATTGATTAGCAAGTAAATATGTACGGTTTAAATGTAGTGATACAAAAAACCAACAATGGTAGGAAGATCCAGGCACTTCAACACTATCACTCCATATTGTTGATAATGGTTACGAAACTATAAGTAGTGGGCCTAGCGAGCAGGGTTTTGATGATGCTAATGATTTATTACTGGATTTGAATGAATGAGATGAAGTAGGTAATGAAGAGATATGTAATGTCATCGTAAATTATTTCTCTAGATCTGTCGGTAGTGAGAACTCAATGGTTGCCAATAATAACTATGCTGAGACTTGTAAGACTACACAATAGTGGGATTACAAAGTTTAGTTTGAGGAGGCCTCTCGTGAAATTGTAGTAGATGATAAATTCTCAATTCCTACTGAATTGATCAAAGGAATGTGTTTCACATGAAAGTTGGACTTACAAATTTTTTATAAGGATGGTTAATTAAAATAATATTCAATATGCTATTATTGCATCAAATAAACATAAATTTATGATTTCCTATACAAACCATGATTGCTCGGTGTCTCCTTGTCTATAGCAGCTGCATTCTACTCTAAGTAAACATTTAGGTGATATATTAAAAATCTCATATGTCAAGCAACAACTATGTGTGCCACTCTAATTCTTGATGTTGGGCGCTATCAGTGTAATTCATAGTTCATAAGTTTCAATATACTGCCCTCTATTAAAAAATCGAAGGACGTGAGGCTTATGAAAGTAATTAGTTGAATGGAAGCTAAGTTCAATATCGAAGTTTCCTACATGAAGCCTTGGGATGCTCTCCATAAGGTTATTAAAGCTACTTTTTGTTGGGAGGAGTCCTGCCAGAGTTCGAATTTGTTCATGGATGTTGTTGCTTCTATTATGACACAAATAATGTATAGGATTCATACCATAAACACAAATAGATTCTAATGACTTTTTTGGTTATTCGGTCCTTCTATTAGTGGGTAGAACTTCTGTTGGCCTATTCTTAGCCTTGATGGCACATTCCTGCTAGATAAATATTGATAAACTTTATTAACTACAATGGGCTTAGATGTGAATAATGGCTTGTTTCCACTTGCTTTGGTAATTATTGAGTTAAAGTCTACTAAATCCTTGATTTATTTCCTCAGGTAGATGCATGAGCTTCTCCTGATAGTTACCAACAGGGCTAACCTTTATATTATCTATAACAAGCATGTTGGTTTGGTTCGTGGATGTAGATAAAATTTTCCTTTTGTAGCTCATTGGCACTACATAAGGCATCTATCTGAAAATTTTAGAAAAGTAGTATGATAAATGAGAGTAGGTGCTAGGTGATATAGAATTTATGTGCCAGAATATGTATATAGCAAAGAATACTAATGAGCTTAGCATATTTAATAGTTGCATGATGGACATCAAGAAGGTAAAATATGATATTTATCAGTGGCTAGTAGACCGAGATGTCACACATTGGTGACTAATGCATGATGGTGGTTTTAGATATAGGGTTATGACAACAAATACATAAGAGTCATTCAATGGGGTATTAAAAAGAGCATGGGTTTTACCAGTTCAATCCTTAATCACTACCATATACTATAATGTAGTGGAAATATTCATGTGAAGGATGGAGTTTATTAGAGTTGAGGAGGTCCAAAATAATTATTTGTTTGCTCTATATATTCTAAAACACTCAAAAGGGAGAAGGAAAAGGTAAGGAGATTGCCAGAACCAAGCCTCCTAAATATGCATGAATTTCAAGTTGTTGACTTGTCATCAAGATCATATCATATTAATTTGATTGATGATAGAACATGTATGTGCAACTGTGGCAGGACATTATTTTATTATATGCCAAGTAAACATATTATAAGTTGTGTGGTGATGTTAAGACGAGGCCATTTATTCATCCTTTCATGACAACCAAGGATGACTAAGAATTATGTGGTCCATTTCATCCACTGATATTTTGAGTTCATCAGAAGAATCATCTCATCCTATATATCGTAGTTGATGGTAACGCATCTGGAGGACATGAAAACTAGCAAAATGATGATCATGTGTGTAGAATGTCCTCTCTAAATTTATCTAACCTTGAGTATTTAAGAAATTATTCATCCTATATAAATTGATTTTTTTTAAAAAAAATTGTGCAAGGTCATAAGCATATAATCATGGTCTTATGTCCACTTATGGATGCAACATCTAAATATTTCATTTTTCCTAGCCTTCTTTTCTAAAGAACTATCTGAACATCTTCTCATATATTGGTGCAATCATCTGCTCCTATTCTTCAATAAATCATTAATTGGAATGTCCATAATATTCTCCATAATTGATTAATTCATAGCAAATAAAAAATATCTAACTTTAAACCTAAGTAATGTAGTGAAATCATATGAGTAAAGCAACTCCAATGTATCTTCTTCACTACATTCCTTGTAGCTCTTAGGGAAGGCTTTATACCACATATTTATACCCAAATAAAATATTTATAACTCAAATAATTCAAATTAAAAAAAATAAAATAACTAAAAAAAAATAATGAATATGATGACAAAAATAATAAAGATGACACAAACAAGGCTAGATGATGGAATAATGCAACTTTTTAGCTCAACTCAAAATTTTTAAATGATGTATGTCATAAGTACTTCAGCATCCAATATCATCAATAATGACTCTGCACATATTTTAATGTGTATAGAACTAACTATCCTTATTACTAGTGAAAGTAGTAATGATCGACTAGAGCTCTATAGTAGTATAATAATAAGCACTAATGAATGACTCGGCCTCATTACACTTCGGCATGATATACATTAATCATGTTAATTATATCCCTAAATTCATATAATAACTCATTCTTCTTTTAATTTTCACTAATTATATATTATCTAATTTTTAACACTACCATTGCTAGGTCCCAAGTTTTAGATGAGAAAAGTGAAGGCTTACATTAGGTATATTTGAGATAGAATTATATCCTTAAAGATTATATTTAATGCTAATATTATTAATATTATAAGTGCTTATGCTCCTCAAGAATGTTTGGATATGCGTTTAAAATTAAATATGTTAATAACTTGGAAGAATTAATACAAAAGATATCTCTTGAAAAAATAAATTTTATTGGAGGAGATTTAAATGGATATATTGGTAGAGAGGTAGATGATTTTAAAAATATTTATGGTCACTATGGGTGAAGGTTGTAAGACCATATTAAAATTTTCTTTAGCATAAGATTTATAATTTCTAATATCTTATTTAAGAAAAGAGATGAACATCTCATCACTTATAAGAATGGATATAATAAAACTCAGATTTATTATTTTTTTATAAAAAAATAAATAGTTTATATTATAGAGACTGTAAAGTTATTCATAGTGAATGTTTATGTACCCAACATCGCGTGTTAGTTTTGGACTTTAAGATGAAAGGGAAAAAAATAAAAATAAAGTAAAATATTATTCTAAGAATAGATAGGGGTATTTAAAGAATATTAACACAAATAATTTTGAGAGTAAGATTCTAGATCTTAATATTTTGTGTGTGCATGAGGATGGTAATATTATGTCAAAAAAAAAAGCTATGAATATTAAAAATATTGTAGAAGATGTGCTTGGAGTATCAAAAGAAAAAGCTCCTAATAGTAAAAATAGTCTGTGGCAAAATCAAAATTTGTAAGAAAATATTTTAAAAAAAGATGATTATTATAAAAATTAGTTTAAAAGTAAAAATTCTAATAATTAATATTGATATAAAGAAACCCATAATGAGTCAAAGAAATCAATATGTGAAGCAAAGATTTTTGCTTTTAATGAGTTATATAATAGATTAGATACTAAGGAGGGTGAAAGATATATGTATAAGTTAGCCAAATAAAGAGATAAGAGTAGTAAGGATTTAGTTCATGTATATTAATTATGAAGATCAAAAGTGTTTTTATTTGAAGAGAATATTCAACAAAAGTGGATGAGTTATTTTGCTAAAGTTTTCAATGAAGATTGTGAGAATGTGATTGATATTAGTGACTTTATCACCCTAAATAAAAATTAAGATTTTTATTTTTATTGACATATTAGCAAAATAGAAGTTAAAGAGGTTTAAAGAAAATGAAAGGTCAAAAAGCTATTGGACATGATGAAATTCCAATAGAGGTGTAGAAATGCTTAGGGGATGAAGGGGTTTTGAAAGTCTGATGTAGGATGTTAATCCTCGATGAACTATCTATAGGTACACCAAGAGAGGAGGTGAATTGGTAGTTTTTAAAAACTTTAAACACAAAAATTATATTTTTGTTTTTTTGATAGCTTAAAAGCAAGCCTTACTTCACCCAATGCGGAAGCTAATAATCTTATCAACAGTTACAATAATTGTGATGATAATTTAATCAACTCTATATAATATTAACCATATATTTTCAACATGCAATTTTTAGAAAAATAAATCATATAAAAAATAAAGTACAAGAAATAAAAATTAGAATCAACACACCAGAATTTTATAGTGGTTCGATCAAACAATGACCTACGTCTACTCCCCAGAGTCCTCCGCTCCAAGTATTTTACTAAAACTTTAGTGTCTCTCCTTTAGCTCCTACACCTAGGCGTAGAATCCCTTGCAATCTTTTCATCAACCCGGTGGCAAAGAACTTTGGCATCATTTTTACCCTCCTGATGAAGGCAGAGAACCTCGACCTCTTTTCACCCTCCTAGTGAAGGAAGGGAACCTAGCACTCCTTTTTTACCCTTCTGGTGAAGGCAATGAACCTTGTACTCCTTTTCACCCTCTTGGTGAAAAAAGAAACCTCGCACTCTTTTTTGGCTCTCCTGGTGAAGGCAGATAACCACGCATCACTTTCACCTTCCCCAGTGCGTTGGTGTAGTCAGATCCCTTGACACCAAGAGGTCTTCTGCCCAAAGCTTCCCTCAAGAAAAAACCTTGATAAATGGAGGAACTCATGTGCAAGTTTGTCTGAGCAACGGTATGGAACTCCCTCTCACACTCCTTTGAGACCCACAAGGATCTTCTCCCTCTCTCACAACTCCACATTTTTTCTCCCAAGTTTTAGGCTCTCTCTTCAAGCTTTCTTTAGAAGAAAATAACTTAATGAATACCAAAAAGGCTCTTATAAAGGTTTGTGAGAAAGCTTAAATAGGGGGCTTAAAAAACCCTAAAAGTTTAACTCTATCGACATTGATTGTATAGTACAATTAATTTAAATAGCCCTGTTAGTACTATATAAAGAATAAGCCTATATATGACAAGTTCAAGTATTTGAGCTGATTATCCAGTACTATATAAAGCATCATCCAATATGATTAGTTCAATTTTATTAGATTATCATCCCGTATGATTGGTGGTGAATAAATATCATCTCATGCATAGATCAGGTCGTACCGTATTATTAGTTAAATTATATAGTACGATTTGACTGGATCAATTAATCCAAATTTGATCCCCTAATAACATGATTAATTTAGGCTAGATTTGATTATATCATACAGTACAATACTATCATACGGCACGATTATTATAAATTTTTAATTTTAAAGTATTGCCTAAATTATGGTTGGTGGCTGATATCTTGCTCTCAACTGATCACCCTATACGATTTGGATCATATATTATGATTAGTTCAAATAGATTTAATTATGTAATTAGTTGTTATAATGATATTCCAATTAACTGATCATAGAATATGATCTAGATCGTATAATATGATTAGTTCAGAAAATTACACTTCTAATTTTCTCACTATCTCACTCCCCTGAGTGTGTGTGTATGGTTACGAAGGCTAACATACACCCTTATAGGACTTGACTCAAAAAACTAAAAATAAATAAATGAATATTATTAACTCTTTCAACACACCCTAGTTTAATTGAATGGTGCATGATGTACTTGAAATGTTAATATACGCACAAACAAATATGTACTACAAATACTAGGAGAAACAAAGTGATAATCAATAATATTTATTATCATAAAAAACATTAACTCGGGAGCCAAAGTTACAATAATTTCTTAGCATATTAAACTTTTTAATATTATTTTGATGACTAAAAAGATGCTACACTATAGGAAAATCATCGATTAATGGTAGTATTTCATTATTTTTTGATAGATTATGAATTTACCAGCAGCTTTCTGGTAAAAATTTTTTCATCGATAAAACCCACATTTGAAAAAAAATTCTCGACGACCTTTTCTGGCAAAAAATATTTTTTGCGGCTATCCGACGATAGTAGGACACCAAAAAATTAAAAAAATTTTTAAAAAAACCACTCGCTGCCCTCCCATGGCTGCCCTGATGCATGCTCGCCCACTGCCCAGCTGCCCCGCGTCCTTCCCGCCCTGCCCGATGACCTTCCTGCCTTGATTTCCCGTGCTGCTCGTCTGCTCTTCCCAAGATCTGCCTCCCCGCGCTACCCAGCTGCCCACGAATTGACTACCATGGGATGCGAACTCCTCCCATCTAAAATTTCAAAAACCTAACCATTTTGTTGGGGAGGAAAATGTGTTTAAAACTATACCCTTTTATATTTAAACTATAAGTATATAAAATTTAAAAAAAACTTTGGATTAAAATTAAAAAAATTAAAAAAATAATAAGTTATTAAATTAATAATCAAGTTAAAAATGAGAGTTAAAATATTTAATAAATTTTAAATGAAAATTGAAAATTAAAAATGAATTAAAATAAAGTATTAAAATTAAAAAATATTTTAAAACCACCGGAAAAGCTGCCGGAAAGGTTGTCAGAGATTGCCGGCGGTAATAAGAGCATCAAAAAGTTTGCGGGAAAGGCCGTTTCATCATATGTCGTCGGAAAACTACTGGAAAATTATCTGTCGGAACACCGCTAGAAAGTAATAAATGATTTTCCTAGTAGGTCTATTATGGAAGGTATACACTTATTGAGATTTTTGATGGAGAAGTATAGAGAGAATAAGGAGGATCTATATAGAATATTTATTGATTTAGATAAAGCATATGATAAAGTTCCAAGAGAAGTGCTGTGGAGAGTTCTAGAAAAGAAAGGAGTTATTAATGCTTATATTTAAGTAATTAAGGATATTTATGTAGGAGCTGTTACTTATGTTCAAACACAAGGTGGGTTGACTCAGTATTTTCCTATTTTAGTTGCATTACATCAAAGATCATCCTTAAGCCCATAACTTTTTTCTTTAGTCATGGATGTTCTCACGAGACCTTTCCAAGGGGTTTTACCCTGGTGTATGCCTTTTTGCTGATGATATTCTTCTTGTTGATAAGACTAGAGATGGATTTGAAGGTAAACCTGAATTATGGAGGTCAACCCTAAAGTGTAAAGGTTCTCATTTGAGTGGATCTAAAACTCAATATATAGAGTATAATTTTAGTAATAATAGATCTTGTGGGGGATTGTGACTTTGGGCAATCAAGTCATTAATAAGAGTACACATTTTAAATATCTTAGGTCTATTGTTTAGAGTGATGGTGAAATAGAAGGGGATATTATTAGTAGAATTCATCTATTGTTGTTATGTACATTATCTGATTTTTAAAAATAGGGCTGTTAAATTAATTTCTCATATTGACTATAGGAAAAACATGGTTGTATAATTAGATAAATGGGATAATTTGAATATTATTAAAAAAAATTATATAGTGTAAGTCGCCCATTCGATGGGCGACTTGCATTATATTATTTTTTAAATACGACGAACTACAATATCATTAAGCGTATGTGAGTAGTTTCCTCTTTAAAAAATATTTAATGTAATTTGTCCGTTACGTGGACAACTTACGTTAAATAATTATAATTTCATTAATTATTGAGAGTAATTGTTAGCTAATTCAGCAATATTTAGTCAGCTGCTAGTCACTCATTAAAAGAGCAACTTTTGCCTAGTTCTAAATGTTTTTTTAATGTGCTTAAACTCTTAATATAAAATTTAAATATGATATATATATATAATTTTGGCAGGAGAGAGAAGCCGCTGGTCCAAAAATCATTTTTTTTAGTTTATCTCTTAAGTGAAGAAATTATATATTTTTGAGAGATAATAATTTTAATGCAAAGAAATTATATATTTTTGAGAGATAATAATTATACTAGAAATATCTTTTAGAGTATTTTTCTTGCAAGTTTTTTAGGAAATAAATTTATCAAAATCCATGGGAAAAATAATTTGTTTTTTTCATTTGCTTTTATTTTTAATATATTATTTTAGTTAATTAATTCAAAAAATAATTTTAAGTAACAAAATTATTTGTGAGTTTCTATGGAAATTTAAGTAGAACTTAATTAATTATATAATTGTTAATTAGATAAATAAGTATTCATAGGTCACAAAATTATTTTTGACCGAACACAAATCTCGATGCAAATATTGATCACAAATATTATCTTGATGCTATTTCAAAAATAAATAGCTAGCCGAAAGCATGCATCAAATAAATTTTGATTTTGAAGCCAAAAATTAAAAGTCAAATCACATTCCGTCAACAGTTTAAACACCACCAATAAATCAAGACATCAAAACTCAGGCTTCATTTGGGACAGCTTTTTAACTGCTTCTTGAAACAATTTTGTAGTATAAAAATTATTATTTTTACTAAAAATGAACTTTAAGAAGTAGTAGAAAAGCTGTCTCAAGCAAAACCTCAATAAACTAAAAGCAAAAAAATTAAGAGGCTTTGTTAATCTTAAATAATAAGTCAAATCTTACAGAGTCATATGAAAAATCAAAAAGTATTCTTGGGTTAAATATAAAAATTGAGCTGGAGGGGAAAAAATATAAGAACCCAAGAGAAAAATTACATAAATTGACACTCATATTTCACTATGATGTCGCAAAGAATAAGATTTGAGTAAATCGTTAGACAAATTATTAGCTTGCACTACAATTGGCTTCAACATTATTTGGGTGTACATTTACTTGGGAATATCATACAACAACAACAACAACAACAATAACAACGACATCAAGCCTTTGTCCTACTAGATGGGGTCGGCTGCATGAATCCTTTTTATCCATTGTGTCATGTTAGAAGTCAAATTCTAGTTTAAATCTAATAAAGAAATATCATTTTTAATATTTTTTAACCAAGTCTTTTTTACTTGGGAATATCATAAGAGAAAAAAAAATCATTCAGGCTAACCTGGTCTTCTGATTGCAACTAATTATGTGAGTATGATACTTATCCATACACGTTAATATCAATATAAACCTTTATATAATTTATAACTTTCTTCATGAGTACATTATTGAAGTAGATACTTATTTTGAAGATATGGGCCAAGTTAATGACATGTGTGCTTGTCGGATGTCACCAGGTTGGATAGGTTTTGTAGTGGAAAATCGGTTAGGATTTGCATTCTTATACTATGTCAAGGATCGCTTTGTGAGAATATGTGAGTGTACTAATGAAGCCATGATCAAATGAGGTCGAGGGCAATAGTGGGATGAGTAGGGTATCCTAGATGAGAGACTTCACGTAACCAAGCTTGATCAATGATGCGAATGGAGTTGATGACTAAAGTAGTGGTGTGCAATGACCCAACCAAATATAATCCAAAGATAGAACGAGTCATATCATGTTGGATGGTGACAAACTAAGCCTAAGATATATTTTGGAGAACCTTTAAAATTTTTCAATTACTTATAGATAGCATAAGCACTAATTAACTTTCAATAGATACAAACTAATCATTTACGAATTTCATTTTCATTAATTCTCAATATATATATAGAATCTCTACAATACAATGTATAGCTATAGCAAAGATGAAGTGGAACATAAAATAACCATGACTATATAAAATTAGAAAACTAAAAGAAAACCTATACAGATAAAAATAATGAGAACCTTCAATATAGATACTCAATTAGCTTGTTATGTTTGTCATGACCTAAAATAGAATACATAATAGGTGTGAGTCAACCAGCTCAATAGGTCATAACCAGTGATCTATATTTTTAATACTTAACCCAACATTCATTTAGCTGAATTAAAATTAATTATTAATAGGCTATTATAATGAATAGAGTGGTTTTGATATATTACTAAGATTTTGAAAACTTTGCATAGAATATAAATAAATATGTTCTTCATATATCAATTATAGTCAAGTAGGTATGTTCTGATACCACTTGACAGTTCGATAGGGATGTTAAGCCCTGATGAACTAGTCCCGAGGCTAACCAAGAGGGGGGGTGAATTGGTTATTTAAAAATTTGAGAGCAACAGGAAAACTCTTTTCGATGATTTTGCAGCGAAAATAAGTAAACACATAAACGAAATGATCATCCACAGATTTCATCGAAGCAGATAATTACAGAAAACTAAAGTGCAGAAAGTAATTAGAAAGAACACACCAGATTTTAAAGTGGTTCAATCAACTTGACCTATGTCCACTCCCTGGAGCCTCTCCTCTGGTTATTGCACTAACACAAGAGTGACTCTCCTTTTGCTCCTACAGCAAGGCAGAGAAGCTTGTACAAAACTCCTTTCCACCAACCCGGTGAGACAGAGAACCTGAACTCCTTTTGCTTCCTCCTGAAGCAAGCAGAGAACCCAGACTCCTTTCGCTTCCTCCTAAAGCAGGCAGAGAACCTGAACTCCTTTCGCTTCCTCCTGAAGCAGGCAGAGAACCCGGATCTTCTTGCCGGCGATCCTCCCACAGAAAACACTGATAAGACCAGAGACGACGAGCAGAGATAACTATGATCCTTACTTGGAGCAACCCTTGTGAATCCCTCATAAACTCCCCCTCATAAGATCCTCTCTCTCTCTCCCAAACTCTCTCTCTCTCTAGGGTTTCTCTGTAAAGGAAAGTGGCAAAAGATTTTTCTTTTTGGAAGAAAAAAAAATCTTTTAAAGGAGGGCTCAAAAATTGACCTAAATCGCAACTAGTCGGCAAGAATCGTCTAGAATGATCTAGTGATCTTCCTGTATGATTAGTTAAAAATCACCTGTTTCAACCTGGATGATCTGGCTCTTCTGGATGATTTGTAGAAAAAGTTGTTCATATCGTTCCGTACAATTCTGCGATCGTCCGGGATGATTAGTGTAAATTTAGGAATTTTATCCAGAAGACTGCTATAGTCGTCCAGAGGAACTTGTGCTGGACGATCCAAAAATGACTTGATCGTCCAGGACAATACTGATATCGTCCTGTACGATTAGAATAAAAAGTGCCAAAATCATCCTGAGCACCGCTCTGGACGTACAGCTGAAACACACTGGATGATCATGATCATCCTGGATGATATTGCGATCATCCCGAATGATGTGATCGTATCAATTAAATATTAATTGCTTTCTTTAATCACCAGACTAATTTAGGCATGATTCTACTGGATCGTCCAGGATGATACACGTATCGTCCGGGACGATCAGATCAAATCTCTAAAAATAAAACTTGCCTAACTTGATCTGGCGGCTGAGAGTTTCTGAATTGAGCCTATCATCCCGTACGATGTATGGATCATTCAGGATGATCTGCTTAATCAGACAGACTTAACATGCTCACCCTAATTAGGGTTTCTATTTTCTCTGGATCATCCAGGATGATGTGAATATTGTCCAGGATGATCTGAACAAAAATTGAACAGAAACTCTAATTCACTCAAGCTCTCCCCCTAAGTGTGTGTGTGCAAGGTTACTTAGCTAGGCGATTAGTTACAATACATTTGACTGAAAAAAAAAGAAAATATTACATTTAGACACACTTGGACCCAATCTTGAGTTGGCTTGAGTTACTTTTGATCTTTTGTACCTGAAATGGATTAGCCAAGCAAAACAGAATACAAACATGTTTGTCATCATCAAAATTGTACTTGTTGAAACCAGATTTGCAGCAATCTCTCCCTTTTTTATGATGGCAAATATTAGTACAGTAGTTTAAAATAAAATAATTAGGATTTAACTAGAGCATATATGAAAAATAAATATCTTTTCAAATTTTACTGAATAACTAGAACAATACAGAAAAATAACTACAAATAAAATAAACAACACAAGAAGAACAAGATTAGTACATAAAACAAAAACTACTAGTCACTCAACTAACTCCCCCTTTTGACATCATAAAAGGGAGGAGGAACAAAAACAACAGACAATAAAATGAAAAATAAAGACAGAGTAAATAAAACTCGAAACACAAAAAATAACAATTTTTTTTTGTTATTTTTTTTTGAATCGATCTGCTGCAGTAAAAAGAATTTCTCCTAATTTTCAATTCAAAAGCTAATAAGAAGAAAATTGACAGTGCTGAAATCCAGAAAAGTTAGAAAATTGACTCTCGTAACTCCCACCTCAGACACCTTATAGATGCAAATTTCTTTCAAAATAAAAATCCAATTCAGAAGAAAAGAAATTAGATTCGAAAAGAGATCCTTTCAAGCCTCGTTCCAGAAAAATATCTGATATAATAGTATTACAAAATAAGAAATCAAAAATCATGACTTTTCGTCTCAAGCTTTGGAAAATATTAAGGGTGCATGGATTTTTCTAAGACATTTAAAGATCTGAAAGGGAAGAAAGCTTGGTTTGGGCTCATTTTGTGCCTCTTTTGCAATTTATCTGGTGCTTTTCGCATCTTTTGATTTTTGATACACTTTATGTATCTTTTAGTTTGGTGACATTTCGCATCTTTTCAGCTTTCGGCTCATTTTGTGCCTCTTTTTCAATTTGTTGGGCGCACTGCGCATCTTTTGTAAGCTTTCTTCCTTTTAAAATTGTTAAAAAATCTCAGCTAAAAAATTACCTTTCAGATATAAGAGATGA
Source organism: Dendrobium chrysotoxum (assembly GCA_019925795.1). Taxonomy (NCBI): domain Eukaryota; kingdom Viridiplantae; phylum Streptophyta; class Magnoliopsida; order Asparagales; family Orchidaceae; genus Dendrobium; species Dendrobium chrysotoxum. The sequence continues at coordinate 32,821,401 of CM034302.1, read as the reverse complement.
CAAAACTCACTCTCTATAATAAGGTAGAGTAATTCACAAAGCAAAAACCATACATCATATGATAAGTGCAATCACTTGGTTCAGAAAATCATAACAATGACTTAAAACTTTGAAAACACTAATCATATGAGGTAGATTACTGTAGGAAGATAAAACAGATCTCTATTTCAAAAACCAACTTTTTAATTTTGAAGAAGATTTTTATCCAAAAGAAATAATACACCATTTAAGGGAGTTAGAGGAAGAAAAACAATCATCAACGTTTCTTCCCTTTAACAGATCCAGTAGAATCAATCACTGCTTACAAGCTTCCAAATAAAAACAAGGCAAAACTCTTAGTCAGAAATCCTTTTTTTTCAGTAGTAGTGAGTTGTGATCTAATTTTGAAAGGAATAAAACAGTAAATAAAATAGCAAGTAGGAAATCGCATCAAATTAAATACTTAGATCAAACTAACATGACTAAAATGAAAATCAGCAGAAAAATAAAAATTAACATAAAACAAATAATCAAATCAAACAACTAACTAACAGAAACAGAATAAAAAATAGACACATCAGAAATTAGAAGTCATCAGAATCATACATTTATATCAATTACACCAAATATGGTCCTCAAAATGCTGAATGAGTCAAAGGCCAGTGGTTTAGTAAATATGTCAGCCAACTGATTTTCAGTTGCTACATGATGTAGCTTAATATCCCCTTTAGATATCTTTTAGGCACCCCAAACCTAGGAATCTGGTACCCTAGGAATAGCACCTCTTTTGAGATTATTGGATATTCTGATTCTGACTTTACAGGGTGTAGGGTGGATAGAAAAAGCACTTCAAGAACTTGTCAATTCATAGGATAGTCTTTAGTCTCCTAGTCTAATAGAAAATAGAACTCAGTTGCGCTTTCCACTGTTGAAGCTGAGTACATTGCCTTAGGAAGTTGTGTGGCCCAAGTTCTTTGGTTGAAGCAACAAGTCTTGGATTTAGGATTACAGGTGGGCACAATTTCTGTTCTATATGATAATATTAGTGTCATCTGCATTTCTAAGAATCCAATCCAACATTCTAGAACTAAACACATTGATATAATGCATCACTTTATTAGGGACCATGTTACAAAGAATTCTCTTAATAGAAATCAGGTGGGACTCTTTAGGATCAACCTGATACCTAGCATAAAGACAAACACTAAACATAATATAGGGTCGGGTAGCAGTCAGGTAAAGCAGTGATCTAATTATTTCTCTGTACTTCTTCTGATCGATAGATTTGCCACTTGAATCCTTATCTAACTGAACAGAGGAGCTCATGGGAGTGTTGATTGGCTTGGCTTTGTCCATTTCATAATTCTTCAAAATGTCTTTAGTGTATTTAGATTGATTGAGAAATATTCCATCATCCAATTGCCTGATGCTAAACCCCAAAAAGTAGGATAATTCTCCCATCATACTCATCTCAAACTCCTTACTTATTATTTTAGAAAACTCATCACATAAATATTTATCAGATCTAAAAATTATATCATCAACATAGATCTGGACAATGAGTAAATCATCCCCTACTCTCCTCAGAAAAAGGGTGGTGTCTATGCTCTCCTTAACAAACTCTCTTTCTAACAGGAATGTGCTAAGCCTCTCATACAAAGCTCTGGGTGCCTATTTCAATCCATATAAGGCCTTTTTTAATTTGTAAACATGATTTGGATATTGGGAACTCTCAAAACCTAGGGGTTATTCTATAAAAACATCCTCTTTTATTACCCCATTTAAAAAGGCACTCTTGACATCCATTTGAAATATCTTAAATCCCTTATAACAGACAAATGCTAGTAGCACTCTAATGGCTTCCAATCTAGCTACAGGGGAAAAGGTCTCCTCAAAATTAATCCCTTCAATCTGATTATACCCCTTAGCTACCAATCTTGTCTTATTTCTAACCACCACACCAGAATCATTCATCTTATTCTTAAAGACCCACTTGGTTCCTACTATACTTTGATTCCTAGGTCTTTCTACTAACTCCCAAACATCATTCCTTATAAATTGATTCAGTTCTTCTTGCATAGCTAAGATCTAAAACTCATCAGAAAGGGCTTGATTGATGTTGGTGGGTTCAGTCATTGAGATAAAGGCAGAGTGGTTTACTTCCTTCCTAAGTCCATGCCTAGTCCTAACACCTTCAGAAGGGTCTCCTAAGATCAGTTCTTTAGGATGACTCGAAGAATATCTCCAATCTCTAGGCAAAGTGGTTTGAGGTTCTACCCTTTCCTCCAGATTTGCATTTTCAACTCCATGGGTAATCTCTCCTACCTCTTCTTCTTCCTTAACTCTAGTCACATTAGGATCAGATTCATCAAACACCACATGAGTTGTCTCTTCCACCACCAAAGTCTTCTTATTAAACACCCTAAAGGATTTTCCCACACTAGAATAGCCTAAGAACACTCCTTCATTAGATTTGGGTCAAATTTTCCTAAGGATGATTTCCTATTGTTCAGAATAAAAACCTTACAGCCAAAGACATGGAGGTGGGACAGGTTTGGAGTTTTACTCTTAATGATCTCATAAGGTCTCTTGTTAAGATTTGATCTAACATTCATCCTATTCAGCACATAACAGGTAGTGTTCACCACTTCAGCCCAAAAGTATTTTAGAAGTGAATACTCAACAAGCATGGCTCTAGCGGCTTCCACTAAGGTTCTATTCTTCCTTTCAGCTATCCTGTTCTGCTGAGGGGTCCTAGGAGATGAAAAATGGTGACTAATCCCTTGGTCCTCACAGAAACTTTCAAACTTCACATTTTCAAACTCTCCACCATTATCACTATGAATAGTTAATATCTCATAACCTAACTTCCTCTGAATTCAAGTGGAGAAAGACTTAAATTCATCAAATGACTTAGATTTATGTGACAAAAATTTAATCTAAGTGAACCTCGAGTAATCATCAACAATCACAAAACCATAGACTTTCCCCCCTAAGCTGGCAGTGCTAATGGGTCCAAAGAGATCCATATGAAGGACTTCTAAAGGTCTAGAGGTTCTAATGTCCTTAACATAGTGAAAGGAGGTATGGATTTGCTTTCCTAATTGACAGGCATCACACAGGTGATCCTTAGTGAACTTAAGCTTGGGGACACCTCTAACTAAGTCCTTCTGGGTGACTCTCCTAAGGGTTTTCATACTGGCATGACACAATCTCCTATGCTACAACCAAGACTCATCAGCAATAGTTTTTAAGCAAATTGAAACATCAGCTTTAAAGCAACTTACATTTAGCATATAGACATTATTGATCCTTTATCCTGTAAATTATTTTATCATTTAAGCTTATAATACAGCAAGTGGGCAGGAATTTAATGTTGTATCCTTTGTCACAGAGTTGACTAATGCTCAGTAGGTTATGTTTCAGTCCTTCTACAAGCAAAATATTATCAATCATAAAATTCTTTGAATCACTAATTGTACTTGTACCTACCACCCTCCTGGTGGTATTATCTCCAAGTATAACCTTGCCTCCAGCCCTGGCCTCCAACGAAATTAACTGATTTGCATCTCCAGTCATGTGTCTTGAGCATCCGCTGTCCAGGTACTACATGCTCTCGCGAGGTCTTGTGTGAGAGCACACCTACAAAATCATCAAACATCAGATTTAGGAACCCAAATAGGTTTGGGTTCCTTCTTATGAAAAGAAGAATATAATGCATGTGTGCTATGCTGTGAAATAGGTAATTTGGGCCTCCACACCCAATGTGTACTATGGTGAACAGTGCAGATGTTGGAGATGTGTCCTAACATGCCACAAGAAAAACATCTAACACTAGGAAAAGGGTTAACTAATCTACGTGGGTGATAGTGCCTCTTCCTAGGGTTGTATGAAACATGCTTTATTTATTTTGAAATAGATTCTTCTAAAGGTGGAGGTGCATAAAATTTTGCAAAAGTAGGAGGTGATTCATTTTTCTCAAAATCACTGATTTTAACTTTCAGAAATTCATTCTCCTTGTTAAGACTTGTAATTTCAAATTTCAAAGCTCCATTACTACTCTCCACTTCACATGCAAGATTATCTAATTCTTTAAAAGCTTTCTCTAAATCAACATGTGAAGTTTTCAATAAATCATGTTCAACGATTAAATCAGAATGCTTTTTGTTCAGCTCATCAAATTCATCAAGTAAAGACATATAATTGCTATCACGTGTGGAATGATCTTTAACTACGGAATCATGGTCTTTTTGTAAATTCAGAAATTCTAGTTTCAGGCTAGCATGAGTTTTCTTAAGCTTCCTATACGATACATGAAATCTTTCAGACACTTCAAATAATTGATCGTAAGTAAGCTCACATACCTCTTCCTGGTTAGACTGACCAGGATGATCATTAGCCATCAGACATAAATTTGCAGTCTCCTCCTCAACTTCAGTCTCAGAGGAGTCGGGAGTAAGTATTCAAATCTTTAGATTCAGTGATCGCAGTTATCTTAGCATCATACGAAGAAGGCAAACATCTAAGAATTTTGTTCACTCTTTCATAATTTGTAAGTTCTCTTCCTAAAGCATGCAAAAAAGTGATAATTTGAGTAAACCTAGTATACATTTCAGAAATAGACTCAGTAGATTTCATGCAAAAAAGTTCGTAGTCATGCAGTAATATATTTAACCTAGAGTGTTTGACTTCAATTGTACCTTCATAAGTGATGTACAATCTATCCCAAAATTTTTTTTCCAGTTGTACTAGTAGAAACACGCATGTAATCCTCAGATTTTAAAGCCAGAAAAAATAGTTCAAACATTTGGCATTCAGTTGGGCTAAGTCACGATCATCAAAAGTCCAATCAGTGAAAGGCAGTTCAGTTTTAACATTGATAATTATTCTAAATGGGGGTTCATAGCCATCCTTAACAAGCATCCACATGCGATAATCAATTGATTGAAGAAAAGTGGACATGCGAGTTTTCCAAAAATCAAAAGGTATGTTATCAAATAATGGCGGTCGTGTAATTGAATAACCTTCAGCAGTATTACGATTACCAAAGTTAGCCGTGGATCAAATTTAAAAGTTTTTAAACTTAATTTATGAATCCCGCTCTAATACCACTTGATAGTCAAATAGGTATGCTATGATACCAAGAGGGGGGGGTGAATTGGTTATTTAAAAATTTGAGAGCAACAGGAAAAATCTTTTCGATGATTTGCTGCGGAAACAAGTAGACACATAAACGAAAAGATCAAACATAGATTTCACCCAAGCAGATAATTACAGAAAACTAAAGTGCATAAAGTAATTAGAAAGAACACACCAAATTTTATAGTGGTTCGGTCAACTTGACCTACGTCCACTCCCCGGAGCCTCTCCTCTGGGTATTGCACTAACACAAGAGTGACTCTCCTTTTGCTCCCACAGCAAGGCGGAGAAGCATGTACAAAACTCCTTTCCACTAACCCGGTGAGGCAGAGAACCTGAACTCCTTTTGCTTCCTCCTGAAGCAGGAAGAGAACCCAGACTCCTTTCACTTCCTCCTGAAGCAGGCAGAGAACCTGAACTCCTTTCGCTTCCTCCTGAAGCGGGCAGAGAACCTGGATCTTCTTGCCGATGATCCTCCCACAGAAAATACTGACAAGACCAGAGACGACGAGTGGAGAAGATAACTCTGATCCTTACTTGGAGCAACCTTTGTGAATCCCTCATAAACTCCCCCTCATAAGATCCTCTCTCTCTCCCAAACTCTCTCTCTAGGGTTTCTCTGTAAAGGAAAGTGGCAAAAAATTTTTCTTGTTGGAAGAAAAAAAATCTTTTAAAGGAGGGCTCAAAAATTGCCCTAAATCTCAACTGGTCGGCAAGAATCATCCAGAACGATCTAGTGATCATCCTGTACGATCAGTTCAAAATCACCATTTTTAGCCTGAACGATCTGGCTCTTCTGGATGATTAATAGAAAAAGTTGTTCATATCATCCCGTACGATTCTGCGATCGTCCGGGGCGATTAGTGTAAATTCATGAATTTCATCCAGAAGATCGCTCTGGTTGTCCAGAGGAACTTGTGCTGGACGATCCAAAAATGACTTGATCATCTAGGATGATACTGATATCATCCTGTACGATTAGAACAAAAAGTACCAAAATCATCCTGAGCACCGCTCTAGACGTACAACTGAAACACACTGGATGATCATGATCGTCCTGAACGATATTGCGATCGTCCTGGATGATGTTATCGTATCAATTAAATATTAATTTATTTCCTTAATCACCAGACTAATTTAGGCATGATTGTACTAGATCGTCCAGGATGATACACGTATCGTCTGGGATGATCAGATCAAATCTCTAAAAATAAAACTTACCTAACTTGATCTGGCAGCTGAGAGTTTCTGAATTGAGCCTATCGTCCCGTACGATGTATGGATCATCCAGGACGATCTGCTTAATCAGACAGACTTAACTTGGTCGCCCTAATTAGGGTTTCTATTTTCACTGGATCATCCAGGATGATCTGAATAAAAATTGAACAAAAACTCTAATTCACTCAAGCTCTCCCCCTGAGTGTGTGTGTGCAAGGTTACTTAGCTAGGGGATCAGTTACATTACATTTGACTCAAGAAAAGGAAAACATTACATTTAGACACACTTGGACCCGATCTTGAGTTGGCTTGAGTTGCTTTTGATCTTTTGTACCTGAAATGGATTAGCCAAGCAAAACAGAATACAAACATGTTTGTCATCATCAAAATTATACTTGTTGAAACCAGATTTGCAACAATCAAATGTTAATTTAACATATTTATAGTAAGCTCTTATACCTTCCAATAGAAATAGATATCCAAATTCAGGCCCTTATAGCTTCCTATCCTAGATTATTAAAAAATAGACCCTTATAACTATGAAACTCTTAGTTTATTAGATATTTAGACATTCAAGCCCTTATGACTCTTAGTGCTTTTTGCATAATATAACTTCCTCCCAACACCAAAACTCTTTAGAATTATACACTTCAAATAGATAATTACATATACAATTCAATTTCAATAAAATGTTTGGAGTTAGTCTAATAAAAAATTTTATAGAATATTATACTAGCATCAAAAATATTTAGTAGACTAGGTAGATATTTTATATTTTTAGATTGTACCAAATTACTAGGGATTGCTTATAAAGCTATTTTGGAGCCATATGTGTACTATAATATTATTTTATGATGTCAAAATTATCTTTTGTATAGCTAAAAATTGCACTCTTCTTAGTCTTCCCAATGGAAATTAAAAAAAAAAAATTTAAATGTCAAGAATATTCATATCTATAACATACAAAAGGTTAAACGATAAATGTTTAGAAGATATTATGTTACCCCCTTCTTCATACTGTGATATTAAAAATTCAAAAACTCTTGTAATATTAAAAATTGAAAAAGTCAATTCAACCTACATTGATCGGTATAACTTCCTGAACTAGATTGATAGATAAAAATAGATTTAAGTTGCTCAAAATCAACTTTCTCACTCTAAAATCCTCTCTCTCTATAAGCAGGCCTAATGGGATGTTTTCTATCAAATGAATAATTATTATAAAATATTATTCTAGCACTGTGATCGTGTTAATAAAGAGCATGACACAACAATGCTTCCCAATATTATAGTGTCGATCTTAATTCTCTTAAATTTTGATTTATATTTATAGAATGATTTAAGATTTAGACAATCCTCCTAGTTAAGAGATTTAGACAAGTGTGCATAGTAATAACCAGGTTTAAACAGTTCAACACAACAAGCTCTAATCAAATGGGAAGTCAAGCAGGCGAGTGGAATCATGTAGATGAGTGAAATCGAGTAAAGTGAAAGGGCGCGAGAAGTGCTGGCGGAGTCAGATCGTGCGATTGAGCGAGAAAATGAATTTGAATGAAAAATGAAATGCCTCCTCATGGAGTATAATTATGATTCACTCCCACCTTTTGAACCGAAGGGGCTATGAATGAGAGCAAGTTGTGCCAAGAGGAAGAAGAAGGAGAAGGGAAAAAATAGAGAGAGAAAGCAAAGGAAAAAGGGGGGAAGAAGGAAGATGCATGCCTCCAGGTTAGGGCTTAAGATTTATCAGCAAGTGAGGGAGGCGAGCTTGGGTGAGGGCTTCGTCGAATGGGTGAAGGTAAGATTTTTATTAAAATTATTTTGATAAAAGATGATGATAAGAATTTTTTTTTTAAAAATTAATATATTAGAAAAAATTAATAATGATATATATATATATATATATATATATATATATATATATATATATATATATATATAAGATGATATAGTATTTTTAAGTTAGAAAATGTATAAATTAAATTTTTATAAACTTGATTGAGAAGAATAATGAATTAGAATAAATTGTATAAGAAATAAGATATTTTATCAAATATAGAAATAATAATAATAATAATAAATTTTATTTTTTCTCAACTATAAATGAGAATTTAATTATGATGTTATCCAAATTTAAATAATGTGAATAAATTTTATTGCTAAATTAAAATATAAGAACCGATTGGATATATTTAATAAATAGTTAATTAAGAGAGTGAGAGAAGTTCTAATCAATAATATTTGAGATGTTGATTTGAAATTAAAATTATAATAATTAATTATAAATAACAAGTTAGAGCAATTAAAGAGCAAATGATAAATTAAATTTAATGAAGTGATCTTTTATAGGATTTAAATCTACTATCATTGGAATAAGGACTAAAAATAAAACAACGCATTTCCTAAGTTACAGGTGAGTACTTATGTTTTTTTAATTATAATAATAATTTTGTTCTTTCTTAAATTATATGCATCGAAAAGATAGTAATACCTTTTTATTAAGTCTTTATTGTAAGCTAGATCATGATGTGTCTTTCTCATATCCAATGATTGATCATATTAAGTCAAATGAAAATTAAATTATTATGTTTCACTTTATCATTTAAATTTAATAAATACTATTTGCATGAAATGACTAGATAGATATGCTTGTATATACATGTTGACTGATGGAGCACACCCCCTTATGCTACTGGTTAGGGATGTAATGTGTTGGTGTATATAAATGAAAAGGTTACAAAACATTAAAGGAAATGAATTAGAAAAGGAGTACCTTCATTGGTACTAAATTAGACGGTGGATTCTTTAATGGTTGTATATATTATTTATGAGAAAAAAGAAAGATATAAATAAATATATTATATATGCATAATATTGAATGTTTTGAAATAAAATAATTATAAATGGAATTACTTTAAGATATGAATTGAAATAATCATGCATATTGTTCTAAGTATCTTGGGTTACTGTAATTTAGAAGCATGTTTTACTCACTAAGTTATCTTACTTTTAATTACTCTAATATTTTTAGGTATAATTTAATATAATCCAAATGAGTATAAGAGGTGAAAATGTGTACCATAGATATGACGCACCAAATGAAAGGTAATTAATTCATTTTATATTAGTTTATATATTTTTTTGAAGTATTAGTGGCTCTTTCAGTATATTAGAGATAGATTTAGAAAATAAAAATTTAATCTATCATCTGACCGCTTATTCCTGCCTCGTTAATTCAAGCCTCCAGCCCGGGTCGTAATAAAAGTGGCATTAAAGATCAGGGAGTATCTTAGGAATGTGAATCGTAATGAAAGAGTCATAGGAATAATTTATGAACTTATTTGAGAAGAATTTAGATATTTGATTAGATAATATAATTAATTAATTTATAAATATATCAGGTATGCAAATGATTAAGAGGAAATATTTGATAAAAATATTGAGAGAGAAGAAGTACCACCTAAAGTGGCTGTGAACACCAATACTTTTACCTGGATCGCAACCTCGAGTTTGAGTGGATAAATATTTGAAGTTTTCTAGGATATGCAACCACCATTATTTAAAGGAAATTAAGGACCAATTAAGGTAGAGAGTTGGTTGCTTAGTGTAGAGAAGATATTCGATTGTCTGTCATATCCTGATGAATGGAAAGTGCCACTCACTATATTTGCTTTGGACAGAGAAGAATAAAGTTGGTGGAGAGGACAATATAAAGATAAGCTAAGAGATATTCCAAATTTCTTGGTCAACTGGGAAGACTTTATGGAAATTTTTAGAGAATGGTTCACACATATGTCAGTAAGAAGGCAAATGTAAGACAAATTCATAAGACTAGTACAAGGAGATAAATCATTGATGCAATATGAAGCATAATTTACAACTCTATCCAGATATGAACTGCAGTTAATTGCAACAGCATATGAGAAATATTATCAATTCCTATATTGTTTAAAAGAAGCAATTAAAAAACCTTCAGTGCCTTTAGGAACCAAGGATTATTCAGTGTTGGTGAAAATAGATAGAAGGGTGGAGATTGACTTCCAAATCACTCAGAAGAGAAGGGACCATCATAAAAGGAAGAGTGTTAAAGAAGATATCCAAAGAAATCAGATTAAAGGAATAAATATAAAGAAGCCCAAGCCTAGTCCTAGAGGAGTTAGTAGTGCAACTATTAGTAAAGTCATGAAAGCTTGTGCTAAGTGTGGAAAATTACATAAGGGTGAAAGTCTGATGGGTTCTAACACTTCCTATTAGTGTTATCAACCTGGACACATATTAAAATATTTCCCTATATTGGTTCAGAGGACTTCAGGAGAAATGAGATCATGTGAAGCACCTTTACGGAGGAGCCTTCGTAAAAAAAGATGATAGAATCATCAGTTTCAGCTCTAGCACAAACTCAATCAAGGTAGAATGTTTGGCTACGAGTTTATTCTTTGACCCAGTAGGAGCCTAATGAATAAATAAATGTTAATAAATATTGATGAGATGCTTTTAATATAGTAACTTATTATGCTATATAAAATATTTTAGGTTTATTAGGTTACTTGTTATGTTATATCAAATGTTTAGTTTTATTCAATTATGTATCCAATGTTGAACTTTTTGTTGAATAACATTAAAGCTGTTATTTGCTTATATAACTATAAGTTATAAGTAAATTTTGAGGATAAAATTTTTATAAGAAGGGGAGATTATAAGAATCGGGCTTAATTAGTTCAGTAAAATAGCTCTAATCAAATGGAAATGCAAGCAGACGAGCAGAACCGTGTAGACTGTTACAACTCAGGCTTCTGAGTATATTATTTTGAGGATAACAATTATTATTGATTGCCTCTTTATTTCTCCTAGTATTTTTAGTACATATTTTTGTGTGTGTTAACTAACATTTTAGGTACAACAGGCACCATCATTCGAAGATTCAAGGCTCAAGATGGGGTAGAATAAGTTATGCTGAAAGGCATTATAATTTTTATTTATTTCTTTTTAAATTCTTGATTCAAGTCCTATAAGGGTGTATGCTAGCCTGATGACCGTACACACACAAGGGGAGCAGAAAAATTTTAATTTTAATTTTTGTATATATTATACTGTACAATCCGTATCGTACTAGATGATTAGTTATTATAAAAATTAATTAAAATATTTATTTATCTATAAAATATTTTTGAAATATAACTATTTGTACAGTATGAACACCACATTATATTAGATGATTTATTCAAAATAGAAACCCCATTGTTCATTAAATTAGGTAAAAAATTAAATTTGAAAAGTTATTCTATTCATATTGTACGAACCTAGTCGTACTATACAATATTTAAAATATTACCTAATTTAATTCTATGATTAATCAATTGAATATACTTAATTTTAAGGTTTTGATCGTACTATATGAACTATATCTTACTGTACGATCAACCGAGATGAAATTTGGTCGTCCCATGATTCATCCTTGATGAACTGCATTTTGGTTGAACTAATTGTACTGTACGCTTGATCATTTATACTGATGATCATACAACACTAGCAAGTAAAATTTGAACTGTTTGTATTGTACTAACTGGTGATCGTATAGTACTAATAGGTCAAATTCTACACATTGTACTGGACAATCCTGCGATCATGTTATACGATTTTTAATGACTGAATTGAATTTTTAGGGTTTTTTTAAGCCCTCTTTTTAATCTTTCTCATAAGAATTTATAAGAGTATTTTGAGCATTCATTGAGCTATTTTCTTCTAGAGAAAGTTTGAAGTGAGAGCTTTGGGCAAGGGAGAGAAAGGGTGGAGTCTTTAAGATAGGGAGAAGATCCTTGTAGGCTTCATGGGAGTATGAGAGGGGGTTTTCACATGGTTGCTCTGGCAAAATTGCACCTGAGTTCCTCCAAGAGTCACGGTTTGTCTTGAGGGAAGCTTTGGGAAGAAGACCTCTTTGGTGTCAAAAGACTCAGCTACTCCGCCACATTAGGAAGGTGAAAGTGATTCAAGTTCTTTGCCTCACCAGGAGTGTAGAAAGGAGTCAAGGCTCTCTACCTCACCAGGAGGGTGAAAAGGAGTTCAGGTTCTCTACCTCACCAGTAGGGTGAAAAAGAGTACAGTCCTCTGCCATACTAAGTTGGTGGAAGATAGTTTGTAAGGGATTCTTTGCCTAGCTGTGGGGGCTAAAGGAGAGTCACTAAAGAGTTTAGTGCAATACCTAGAGAGGAGGACTCTGTGGAGTGGACGTAGGTCATGGTTTGACTGAACCACTATAAATCTATTGTGTTTATTCTGATTTTTACTTTCACAATATATTTTCTTGCAATTTATTTTTATGATAACTACTTAGTGAAAATCTAAGATCAATGTTCTGTTGTGCAATTTAGAATTTCATCAACATCACTAAAAGTATTATTAATTTGTTAGCTTTCACATCAGGTAATTAAATTACCTATTTTAAAACTCTAAAAAATCTTCAAAAATAGTATTCCTGTTTTAGGATTTATTTTTAAAAGTACCAATTCACCCCCCTATTGGCTCATCTCAAACTTTCAAGTGGTATCAGGGCGGTACTAAAAATAGTATTTTAGAAAACCTAGGGGAAAACGATCAATGACATAATTTGGAAATAGGAATATTGTAAAAGGTTATTCAATAACCTATCCACCATTGTTTGAAAACATATCTTTTAATTTTTCGAAAATTTGCATGTTTACAATTTTACAATCTATTGATTTTAGAATGTGGCATATGATTCAATCTAGTTATTCTACACCATCATGTATCATTGATGGAGTCAAAACAAAAAATTCTTTTACTAAATAGAGTAGAGAAGAAAAAAATTATGCTCAATTGAATGCTAAATCTTTGAATTATTTTTTTTAACTTCTGAAGATTATATGATTATTTCTACCTATATCACTGGTAAGGAAGTTTGGAATAAATTATACATTACATATGAAGGTAGTAGTGAAGTCAAACAATCTAGATTAAACGTATTATTGCATGACCATAAACATTTTCGCATGAAATCTTATGGGACTATCTCAGGCATGTATACTAGATTTACTCAGATAGTGACATCTTTACTTGCATTAGGAAGAGTACTTTCAAACTTTGAAAAGGTTAACAAAATTATATATTCTCTACTTGAAAAATTTGATGCAAAAGTTACGGCTATATGTGAATTGAAAGATTTTAATGCTTATTCTATTAACAATCTAATTGGCTCACTCATTGCCTATGAGTAGAGTATGACTCAAAGACTTTTGGATGCAGATGATGAGAAGATTATAGTGCTAAAAGCCAAAGACATGGATGAATGTAGCTTAGTAGATGATGAGAGTAAGGAGGTAGCATTGGTAACAAACAAATTTGAAAGTCTACTGAAGAATAAGCATAAGCATCAACAAAAGTGGAGTAAAGGTAAAAATGATAAAAATGTTAAGTTTTCTTTTGACATTATTTGCTTTGGGTATAGGAAATCTGAACATCTGAATTATGAATGCCCAAATTTAAAAACTTATCCTATAATGAAAAAGGGTGAAAATAAGAAAAACGTATAAGAATATTCTAAGGTTGTTAACCAAAACACCCATGGTAACCCTTAAGTTACCTTTGAAAATAAATTAAATTATCCGAGGTAAGGCGGGATGAAATTAATGGCTGCCTACTCCCTACCCTAAGCACAATCAACACACAAACAATCAGATCCTAATTCTCGTTGGATATACCATTAGGTTAATTTGAACTTAGGAGTCAAACCATAACCCCTAAGTTTAAATTAAACTAAATATGCCATTAATTAAATTAAATAGAGGGGGAAATTTTTAGACATGTCAAAGACATGTCCAAAATTGATTCCCCAAAGTCTCAACCTATGATGAGTTTTATCAATGCTAAAATTAAAAAAATACCCCTAGGGCTCTAATTGTAATAACTTTGGTTTCATGCAGATTTAGGGATTGAGACCATAGAGCTTTGATATATCTCTTCAAGATCTTTCTAATGATCCTAAGAAAACCTAAAATATATAATTACCAAGTCATCCGCACTTTTCCACATGGTCAGCACGTGATTGTAAAACTAATTATTGGCAACTGATTGGTGTGGGTCTTCGAAATGATTCTACTTAGCGGGGTCAGAATGCAAAGAGTATAATCACACTATCCTATAGGATAAAGCAGTTGTAGGCCTTTACATTCTATGCAAGTAGGCCAATGAAAGAGCAGATTAGATCATATATATGATTAACCATAGATGATAGTGGCTTTCACCTGCACACCTTGATGGGTAATAATATAGATAACCTGATCAAAGTCATGAGATTTCTCCCATTCGATACATCAGCTCGAATGGGGTTTATTTGATGTGAGGATCAATTTTTCACAGGCGTAAGGCCCCATGGTTAATTACATCTTTGGCCTTAGCCTAAGAAAATGCTTGATTAAGGATACTAAATTATTCTCTCAGAGGGTTTGACACGTTAAAAAATTTCTAGGATTTTCTTAATACAGGGAAAATATAGGCTCAACTTGGTTTAATCAACATACTTGGATGATATCATCACCCGACCGGTAAGAATAAGACAAAGTGGAAAAGAAAAAATTGCACTCAAACATACATGAGAGAAAGATGGAGGTGGCATCATCCATGTGACGCAGATGGGTGGGGTTTATAGCCTCTAAAAGATAGAAGACTTATCCACCAATAAGGCATACATCAGTACACTAGTACTGCCAACCTTAATCCTAAATCTATAAAAGATGTAGTACTGTATACATAACACTAACATCCACTACCTAACTAATACAATATGGACTTATATCTTACCTGAAAAGAAAGCCAACTAAACAACCTAGTCATATAAAATCCATGTTGTCCGGTCTTTATGAAATATATGTGGGAGGTTAAGTTTTTGGAATTTAAAGCAGATGTCTAGAGAAGTTCCTAAGAGGCATTGTACTTATGAGTGATATTATGCATCTAGGACTAATGCAATTAAATTTTAATTTTAGTTAGTTACTAATACAATGCATGCTAGTTAAAGTCTCCAAATCAAAAATACATAAAATTTTAGAAAGGCTTATAAAATAATATTTTAGAAATGTAGGCTTCCCTAGGTTCAGCACTTCATCCTCATAGGTCGAATTATCTGAACTCTACTCACAGGTGAGAATGTGTTTAAATAAAGAAAGAGAAATACAATAATATGCATGTGACCCTGGACGACCTATAGCTTATTCCCTAGAATGTTATCTTCCTATGCTATTTAATTCCTAAAATTTAAATTTTAATTACGATTAGAAAAATTTTATTCCTAAAGAGCCTAGCAAAATTCAAGCACATGCACATGTAGGAATGAAACCTATGAAAAGCATGCCATTTCTGCTGTGCAAGTAAAGTAAACAAATCATCACATCAAATCAACCAAAGTAGTGTCCAAAGTCCATGGCAAGTGCCATATAATATACATCCCATGGTCTGCAGAAAAGTAATGGTGGCCAGGCTCCACCGACAACAACCTAGATTCTACTCTTATAGAATGATGCAAATCTTTAAATAAGGTATTTTTATCTTAATCTTGGTCTTCTGGTTCTTCTTTTGGTCTCCTTCCTTTAATCTCCTTGCTGTATGTCCTCTAGAAGGATATCCAAATGAAAAGAAACTCCCTTAAAACCCTAAACCCTAAAACCCTAAACCGTAAACCCTAAACCGTAACCCCTAAACCCTAAACCCTAAATCCTAAACCCTAAACCCTAAACCCTAAATTCCTAAAAACCCTAAACCCTAAACCATAAGCGCTAAACCCTAAACCCTAAACCATAATCCAAACCTCTAAAAATCCTAAACCCTAAACCCTAAACCCTAAACCCTAAACTCTATACCTTATATTTAAAAATGCCTTATTTTAGACTTTCACAACTCTATAGTTTGAATACATTACATCAGAATTATAAATAAAATCCAGACTCTTCTGTAAGGTTATCCTAAGCAATTATTATCAAACATCCTAAATAATTATAAAATAAAATAAAAATACTCAAACCAACCACACTAGGCTACGCTAATATTTATTTGGGGGCTAAATAACTAAATCACCTATAATAATTATATATTATTTATTTATTTTTATCCCCATTTTAGCCCTATATAAGCATGGCCACCTACAGAAAATATCGTGACTACTATGATCACTCCTAACCTATGGGTAATCTATCGCCCATCACATCATTGAAAGAAACTAATAATCATCACAGAAAGCTAAGACAAATAACAAATCAACAAGTACACATTTCATATGAAATTTGCCACATCACAGTAACAAAAGGAAAGAAAACACCAGCCTAACCTAAGGCTAGAAGTGGTGTCCTAACAAATAAGTCTAAGTGTGCGTAGTACGCTGTGTGGTTTTGGATATTCCTATGAAGGATAACTTATTCAAGTTGTTTGTGATTTAATTGTTAAAGGGAAAATGAAGATTTTAGTTTAAGTTTATATATTAATGTCTTAAGATTGATTTTAAAGACTAATTTTAGCATTTAGTGATTACTACCTTTGTTGCTCACCGAGGCCGTGAGGTTTATTTCAGTCTCCTTGGGGCTAACTTAATAGCCTCATAAGCCTGGGTTACCCAGTAGTAATCAATTTTGTTAAGTTAATTTAGTTGGTTAGAAATTAAAAGAGATATGAATTAAATAATTTATTATCAGGTTAGGGGATTAATTAATTAGATTTGCTATCAATTAGTTCGTGGCGTTGTGTTATCAGACTTAAGGTCCAGGCCTCCTTAGGACACATAGCCCCGCAGCCTGAAGTAGTCCATCCTAAAAACAAAGTTGATATAGTTATATTAAGAGTTTTTATTTGATTAAATCATTAACTATCAATTGATTTTGATGTTTTGACACACCCTTGAATCCATTCTTGGCATTGTGCCGTCAGGCTTAAGGTCCACGCCTCCTTAGGACACTTAGCTCCATAACCCGAAGTAGTACATCCTAAAAATATTATCTTTGAAGTGCTTGTTATATATTAAGGGGTCGGTTGATTGATTTTAGAAGATCGATTTAGAACTTGATTAAATTTTAGGTGAGTTATTGAATTCTAAAATTTTAAGTTATGACTCAGTTAATTAGGTTCTAATTTGCTTATATTCAACATTAGAGGTATTTTAATTTAGGTGTATAACTAATTAGAAATGGATTTAATGAATTTGGAGTTTGGGTTTTAGAAGTCTTTTATTTTAACAAGTTTAAGTTTAGGTTTATTCTTTTGATTTAGCTCATCTCTTTCAAAGTTAGGTTTGTTAGAAGGTGATTAATGGATTGATTAACTTTAGTTTAGGGATCTACAATAAAATAAGAAAAGAAACTAAGCCTAAGAATTGAAGTTTCTACCCGGTCCAAGGTTAAGGGAACGTGCACACAGAAGGGCTCCATAAAGGCTATCTAAGTTTTAAGAAAACTTACAACACCGGGGGCTACGACCTGATGGTTTCGCCCGTAGCGCCCCTACTGGAATAAATGGGGGCGACTGATGCTGTGATCCATTTGTCCAAGCTCCCTCATCTATTTTTCCCAAAAGCTCATTCTTCTTTGCTTTCCCAAAAGTACCTCGCATAGATCACAGAAAAGAAAGAAGATTGTTTTAGAGCTAGTGATATTTAAGATGCAAATAATTAATCTGAAATGCAATTAAAATAATAACGTTCCTTTTTCGAGCTTAGATACCGGTTGAGCCACTTTCCTTTTGAATCTTTCAATCTTTGCAAGATCTTTATCACATTTCATTTCAAAACATAATTAGTAAAAGAAGTAGTAGAAAGAGAAAGAGGTAGAGAGGTAGAAACAAAGCTTTAATATGCTTGCCAACATTCCACTTCCCAACAATCACCTAATGAACAGATCTTTCCAACATACTTTACCCTCCAAAATTCATAAGAAAATGCTTCATGCCACATATAAAAAGACAATGCAAGCTTCCTTCCCTAACCACTATATGAAACATCACAAATCACCCTACACTCACTTTCATCACCATGAGCTATAAATACATATGATAAACTTTGCCAAATATCTCAAATCACTTTCCAATCAACTCAAAATACCTCTAAAATATATATATATATATATATAGCAATCTAGCATTTGGAAATGGATATTCAGAAACTGAAACATAAAGATGACTAAAATGTCTAACATCATTACCAAACCTTACACATCACAATGCTTCAATCCAAGCAAAATACACATGTAATATTTCATTTCAAGAAGATAAAGTAAAATAAAATCATCCAACACCATACTACATCATTGAATCAGCTTTATAGAAAATTCACATGTGGAACATAAGGCATGACAAACTCTCCAACAACTTCCATTTGATGCAAGTCATTGCTCCAACCCCATCCCCAAAATGTTCTGTAATAAAATTTGAAAAAACTTACAAGTGAAAGAGAGAACACATGATTGCTCACCATCATTCGAAAGAAGCCTTTTAATTCAAATTTGTAAACATGCCTTTTGTGCCAAACATTCAACATTCCAATTCAGGAACTCGTCATAAAGAATAGCTAGTGAAATATAGAAAATATGTTTTGGAAGGTCACAAGTAAAGCTTTAAATACTTGCCAAGTAATTTCTCTTAACTCCACCTCAACCATGATAATGAAATCCTAAACTTTTTAAGGACGAAAATCAAGATTATTCCTCTCCAGAACCAAGCAACAACCAAACAATTCCCTTGATATTGAATCTCAATTAAGTTGTAATTATAATAAGGAATGTTTGATGCAAATTCGATCTCCCACAGTTCTAACGAAAACATTCTGATGCAATTACCAACATGCTTTTCACCTAAAACTCCAATGAGCAAAGAAAAAAATCTAGATATACTTATGGTCCAACCAAACATCATCATCCAAATGAAGTTAAAAGCATTGAAATAATTCGATACCATTTCATTCTTCCCAAAGTTCAAGAGAACACTCCCACTAACATTAGATGATCTCATATTTGGGTCTATGCCAAACTCACATTTAAAACAAATGAATGTTCTCCCATGCTTTTGTAAAGGTGCTTTATAAAAACCTTATGAATGTTCACCATTCCTCTTTCCCCAAATCACAACACATGACTACTCATATTACAAATGTACAGAAAATTCGTCAAAGTTTTCTCATGTATGAATATCAAATACAACAAAACATAGAAAATCCTTCAACGTGATTCATAAAGCCAATGTAATTCCAAAAGCACCAATGACTTTCCTTTCAGAACACCACATGAGAGTATGCAAATCACTTAGTTTATCTCTACAAAAACCTTGCCTTAACTTGAATATCTACACAAGGTTGAATGAAAGAGGCAAATGCAACAAACTTCTTTCCAAAACTCAAAGGATGCTAGCAATGTAATGGCCCAACTATTTTAT
The DNA here is from genome assembly GCA_019925795.1 of Dendrobium chrysotoxum. NCBI lineage: Eukaryota > Viridiplantae > Streptophyta > Magnoliopsida > Asparagales > Orchidaceae > Dendrobium > Dendrobium chrysotoxum. The sequence goes on along the minus strand of CM034302.1, from coordinate 32,801,652 downwards.
ATCACATGGAAATAAAAAATTAAAGTATAAGACACATGTGCATGCATATTTAATCCAACCGCATGCTATTATATTAAAGAAAACCATCATCGTTGCATATGAGCCCCCATGAATTCTTCAAATAATGATAATGAGAAAGAAAATTTGATGCCAAACAATTTGGGGAAAATAATGTTTGAGCTAAACTTGTGCAAATTTGAAGACTTACATATCTAGACTCCCATCTTAACATTTTTGAATATACATGCATGTATGGGCATCATTGAAGAGTATAATCGGGATGTATAGTCGAGTAAAATCTTCCCAATGATTTCATAAACCTTCAATGTTGAATTTGTATACATGATGATGAGTTGTAAACATGTGTGTAAGCTCTTTTAATAAATAAACTTCATTAAACACACACACACCCTTCTTTCTAAAGTTAATATAACTATCACAAAGGTGCTTGCTAAAAATGTCACATTCTCTATATAATTTATCAAAACACAAAAGAGGCATCGTCACAAGTCATTTTCATTCATGACCACTCCAATATCTCACACAAATCCACCCACAAGTCTTTGTTAATATATGCTCATACATATATGATTCAACCCAATGCACGTGTCAAACGAAACAACTATAATAAAGTGGACAAAAGTAACTTGCTTCTTTCAAACAAAAGAAAACTCATATTCCACCAATACAATGTGAATATAACCTATGTAATGGTTAAATCAAACATACACATGAGAGAACCCTTGCACATGAAACGACCAAATTAAATAACCCCTCTCAAGCTCTATTTGATGATAAGGGGATGATGGAATACAAACATGCTTTCTCAACCATCACACCTTTGAAGCATACAACATTCATTCACAAGCATTGAGTTTAAAGAAGAGACATTCATGAAAGAAAGACCTATGTCTCTACACATATCTCATCAAATAAACAAGTTCATTTTCAGATTTTTGTTGATAAGTCTCTAGACAACGCATTGAGGAAACTTCCATATGAACAAGCTGACTACACAAGGCCTCAATGCAAGAAAACACTTATGACCTTCTTTTGAGGCATTTCATCGAACACTTAATATGCAATGGTTGTAAATTCATGCTAATCAAATCATCATAAATGTCATGATTTATACACCTATTCGATTGAAGCCATCTTAGTGATTTATAAAAGAATCTTCATGATCCATATAGTAATGACCTCAACTAGAAGATAAGTATGCATATATAAATAGAAAAAGAAAACTCAAGCAAACCTCATGGTTTAAAAATCATTTTCACAAAGCCAACCATATACCAAGAAATCCACACACCTCATAATCATTTATGTAAGACAAATTTTTGCTTTGCGCCAATCAAATCTATTTCCTCATGACATTGAGAAAGATTTATAGAAGGAAAATAGGAAGAGAAGAAGAAAAAGAAGAGGGAGTATAAGTAAATTATGAAGGAAGAAATAGGGAATGACGGAGAAGAATAGGAAGTTATAGAAGAAGAATGAGAAGCAGGAAGAAGAAGAAAGGTAGAAGAAGAAGGGATAATGAAAGAAGAAGATTGAAATGTGGAATAATAGTAGGTTGAGAGCAATCTGAAAGAAGAAGAAGGAGGAAAGGAAGAAGATCACCTATAGAGAGGAAGGGGAAAGTGGGCGTCGAGTTTGGCTAGGGCAGGGGGTCCATCGGCTTCAATTTTGGTCAAGACATGTGAAACTGAGAGAGGGAGCGAGGGTCTTCCACCTAGGATGTGCAAACCAGAGGGGATCGGAGGGAGAGAGACCATAGGAGGGAGGGTTCCGCCTCCTGAGACTTGCGAATCCAGGGGATTAAAATAGGGGGAGGGATTCGCAAATAAGAGAGCTCTTCTTGGGTTTTTTAATGCTCAGGGAAGGAATAAAAAGCACAAATTGAGTGCTAGGGTGCGAGTGCCAGAGAACCGAGAGAGAGTCAATGCCTTAGACGGAGCCAGCTTTAGTAGAAATGCACCTCGAAACTCAAAAGAGGGGGCCCTCCTTTTGTTGTTTCTTGCTACAGTCGCTTGAATACACACGAATGGAAGTTTCCTACTGTTGGAAACTTCAGACGTCTAGAGAAGGACATCACGAAGCTACTGATTTAATTTCAGTCATTTGATCAGATTTCCTAATCTAGGAGAAATTTTGAATTATCTAGAAAGTAAATTAGGGTTTAATTAAAATTAGATTGAACTCATAGAGCTAAAATCAAGTTTGAATCAGAGTTGACTTGACTTGATTCGGGTCAACTTGGGTTTGACCCGACTTGACCAAACTAACAAAATTAAACACAAATTAATCAATGACTCAAATCAAATCAAACTCAACACGGCTAAAATGTAAAGATCTAGGAAAATTAAATTTTGTCAAAATGTAATTTGACTCGATTCGAGTCATCCTGAGCTCAAATTACACTCGTCGAGGTCCAATTAAGTCAATCGAAGATGCTTGAGAGCACTCTCACAAATATTGAGGTCAACAAATGGACACCAAATAGGTACGACAAATGATAAGTGAACTACACATGTTGGTGTTGACCTCCCTAAATCTAAGAAGATGCAACCCTATAATCAACTAATGAAAATAAGTAAACACTCAATCACACAATTATCATAAAATCATGCGACAAGTATCCCACAATGCGATGATCACACAATCACACAATAACCATTCTGCCATGCATCGATTACATAATTATACAATCAAGCAATCGTATGATGATCATCAAATTTCAATACCAAATAATCAAATAAATGTCACATACCCATGCTACAATCAACTAATTATATAGTAATAATCTAGTCACACCTTAATCATGCGATCACATAGTAACCACACAACCACGTGATAAATGTATGATAAACCTCTAATCATATCAAATCACATGCTAACAAATAAAAGATCATCCAATAACCATATAATAATCATATAATTATGCAATGATCAGGCACTCATTCAATCAATCATTTAGTCACACAATGATCACACAATAATGTAATTATCATCTAATCATGTAATGGTCACATAATCATGCAACAAACCCAAATATGCAATAATCACTTAACTATGCAATGGGCACTCCAACATATAATGGTCATCTCATAATCACACAATCATGCAATGACCATACACACATCCAACCAAGCACTCAATAATGCATTCATCAGATAACCATGCAGACATAGTGGGACAAAAGGAGAAAATAAACTCAGCATTTTCCTGACCAGATCGAAATAACGAATGAAGGGGACTCGATACTCACTTGACTAAATCAGAACAATGAGAAAGAGTAAGGAAAGAAGAATAACTATCTATATGACTATATCAAAATAGTAGAAAAGAAGAAGGAAGAAGAGAGATCTCACACTCACATGAGTAAATCAAAATAATAATATAAAGAACTAAAGGAGACTCAATGATCACCCAAGACACATGTCTAAAAAGATATGAGGAGAAAGGAATTCAACAATCACTGGATCAAATCAAAGCATTAAAGAATAATAGTCAAAGGAAAGTAAGAAGGAAGAACAATCAAAGAAAAGGAAAGAGATCATCTATCTGTCTGACCACATCACAACAGCAGAACAGAGAAAGGAAAAGGGGTCCCACATTCACCTGGCCATATTCAAAAATGGTGAATGAGGATGACTCGATGTTTTTCAGGCCTTTAAAAACCGCTAAATAAAGAGTAAAGAGAAAGGGAGTTCAGCATTCACCTCACTGTATTTAAAAATGGCAAATAAGAATAGTTCAATATCCACCTGATCATATTCAAAAAAGGAGAATAAATAATACCTTAATACACACCTGACCATATTCAAAACTAGTGTGTAAAGAGCTTCCTAGAAATCTAATGCCTACTTGATTATATTCACAAATAGCAGAGCAAAAGAGAAAGAGTCTAATATTCACCTGACCGTATTCAAAAATGGTGAATAAGAATGACTCAATGTTTGCCTGACCAAACTCAAAAAGGGGCTAAACAAAGGGTAACTAGTAAGCTAAATAACTCCCAAATAGGAAATAAAAATAGGGGGAATGAAGAGGCGATGAAGTATGCCTCCTAGGGACTCTATCGGGCATCCAACCGGAAAGGGGTATTCAACATTCATCTGACCTATTCAAAAATGGTGAATGAGAATGGTTCAATATCCACCTGAATATATTTAAAAAATGGTGAATAAAGAACAGCTCAATACACACCTAGCCATATTTGAAAATGACATGTAAAGAGCTTCCCAGAATCTAATGTCTGCTTGATCAAATTTAAAAATGGCGAGACAAAAGAGAAAAAGTCTAACATTCACCTAACCGTATTCAAAAATAGTGAATAAGGATGACTCAATGTTTGCCTAACCAAATTTAAAAATGGCTAAATAAAGAGTCACTAGAAAACTCAATAACCCCCAAACAGGAAATTAAAATAGGGGGAATGAAGAGGCGATAAAGTATGCATCCCAGGGACTCTATAGAGCATCCAAGCTGAAAGGGGAGTTCAAAATTCTCCTGACTGTATTCAAAAATAGTGAATGAAAATAGTTTAATATCCACCTGACCATACTCGAAAATGGAGAATAAAGAATAGCTCAACAACACCTGACCATATTAAAAAATGACATGTAAAGAGCTTCCCAGAATCTAATATTCACCTGACCAAATTTGAAAACAGCAGGACAAAAAAAAGTCCAACATTCACCTGACTGTATTCAAAAATAGTGAATGTGGATAACTCAATATTTACCTGACCAAATTTGAAAATAATGAAACAAAGAGTTATAACCACCTTAACAACCATCCAACGCATACGTACATAGTGACGTGAGGGTGAAAGAGAGGTAAAAGGGAAAAAATCCCAAATGATTTACTATCTAAGAAATCCCATGCTCGTATTTTAATTACCACATGGTAGAGGACAAATCATCATGGCCATGAGTATTAAAATGCTAGTGGAATATCTTAGATAAAACTAGAATAATATCACATAAATCTATCAAGTTAGACAGGAGACCACTGAATTATACCTATTTCCTAAAAATAGGGAGAAATATATAAACAACAGAGCGAGAAAGTGATCCCACCCTAGGTGGAACACAACTGAAGTAGTGAGGGGACATACTCGTAACCAAGATAAAAGTTTTGTTTAAAAAGCAACAATCACTAAAGAATGTTATGATTTGGGTGAATCGTTTTTGTTCATGAGAATTCTAATCCAAGTTTATATTTTTTGATGATTACAAAAGCTTATTGTTTGTCTATTTCATCCTCCAACATATATTGGAGTTTTTGTTATGTGTACAAAAGTTTTTTTTTCAGGAAATTCACACTCTAGATTGTTGAAGACTTCAAGCTCACTTGTCCACTGTACATAAAGTCTATAAATTTTCTTTTTCTTTAGTCTGAGAGAGTGTGATTGTAAGTTGGATAACTGTGCACACACACATAATGGGGGAGTTAAAAGTTTAAATTTTTAAACTGATCGTACAATACGATTTTAGATTATACGGGACGATCTGTATAACATGTCCTCTGAAAAGAACCCACATATAAAGAAAATTTTCTAAGGCATGTTCGTATAGTACGAATACGGTTCGTACATGGGTTTTGCTGTACGAACTAGTCAAAATTGAGTTCATCCATATGTTTGTATGGGGCGAAATATTCGGACAAAGCTTACTGACTTGATCATCCAAGCATTCATACGGGATGAAATGTTCGGACGAAGCTTACTGACTTGATCATCCAAGAATTCGTACGGGACAAAATGTTCGGATGAAGCTTACCGACTTGATCGTCCAAGCATTCGTATGGGATGAAATATTTGGATGAAGCTTACTGACTTGATCGTCCAAGCGTTCGTACGGGACGAATTGTTCAGACGAAGCTTACTGACCTGATCGTCCAAGTATTTGTACGGGACAAAATATTTGTACGAATGGCTCTGACTTGTTCGTCTGATGAGTCGTACGGGATGGAGCGTTTAATTTTTTGAATTGTTCGTACGGTACGATCTGAGGTCATCCGGGACGATCGACATGGACTTAACTTGAAATTTCAGTTTTTGGACGGTTTTTTCTGTCCCAAGAATAAAAATGACTCAAAACTGTTTGAAGGAAAAATCCTTCTGCGAAAATCCTTTTGGGAAGTGAAAGGAGAGTGATTAGGAGAGTGTTTGGGAGTGATTTTAGAGAAATCTTTCAAGAGAGAATTGTGAGGAGATTCACAAGGTTATCCAATTGAGAGTATTTCTTTTACTTGTTCTTCAAGCATCTTCCTAGTTCCTTGGAGGCTTTTGTAAAAGGATTGTTCGAGAGGATTCTGGTTCTCTACCGCACTTGGAGGGTCAAAAGGATGATGGTTCTCTGCCGCAGTTGGAGGGTGAAAAGGACGATGGTTCTCTGTCGCACCGGGGTTGGTGGAAGAGAGTTTGTAAAGGCTTCTCCGCCTTGCTGTGGGGGTAAAAGGAGTCACTTGGTTTTAGTGCAATACCTAGAGAAGGAGTCTCTAGGGAGTGGATGTAGGTTGTGTTTTACCGAACCACTATAAATTCTGGTGTTGTCTGTTCACTGTTTATATTCTGTATTTTTATTTTTCCGTAGTATATTTTCTCAGTGGTTGAATTTCTGTGTTGAACAAAAGAGCAAAAATTATCTCTATTCGTACTGTACGAATTTATATCGTACTGTACGATTAACATTAAAATTTTCCAAAATATTCAGCATTTTTTAAAGGGCCAATTCACCCCCCTCTTGGTTAGCCTAGGGACGTGTGCAATAGGTCTAACAACCTATTCGAACTTTTAAGTGGTATCAGAGCCAATTTCAAAATAACTGTTTTAAATACTGTTTGAAATTTCGATCATGGCTAATTTTGAAAATAGAAATACTATGGAAGGATACTCGATCACTAGACCACCGTTGTTTGATAATATCCCTTTTGATTTTTGAAAAACTCGCATGTCTACTTTTCTGAAATCTCTTGACTATCACATGTGGATGTTAGTTCAGGATGGTTATACTGAACCTACTAGGATTATAGATGGAATAAGAGTTCAAACACCTTTTACAAACTGGACTGTAGAAGAACGTGAATTATCTCAACTAAATGCTAAGTGTTTGAATAGTTTCTTTTGTGCTTTAAAGTTAGAAGATTACATGCGTGTGTCTACCTGTAAATCAGGAAAAAAAATTTGGGATAGACTTTGCATCACATATGAAGGTACTAATGAAGTGAAACAAACTAGATTGAACATTCTCTTACACGACTATGAACTTTTTTGCATGAAACAGAATGAATCAATTTCTGACATGTACACTCATTTTACACACATAGCAACTTCATTGCATGCTTTAGGTAGGGAGTTGACAAATGCAGAGAAAGTTAACAAGATATTACGTTGTTTACCTCCTGCATATGATGCAAAGATAACTGCAATAACTGAATCTAAAGATTTGAATGTTTATTCTGTTGACAATCTTCTTGGATCACTAATTGCTTACGAGCAATCGGTGACTCAAAGACAGATTGACGCAGGTGAGAAGCGAAAGGAGAAGAATATTGCTTTAAAGGTGGATGACTCTGAAAGTGATCAGCCACTACCTGAGGATGAAGAGGATATTGCCCTGATGACGAGGCAATTTAGAAGTTTCCTAAAAAGGAAACAGAGAAGACACCAGCATTGGAACAAGGGTAAGTTCCAGAAGAATGTTAAGGCTTCAAATGAAGTCATTTGCTATGAGTGCAGGAAGCCAGGACACATCAAGACAGATTGTCCCAATCTTAAAGGAAATCCTAGCAAGGAAAAGACTGAGGAGAAACCAAAGGATAGAAGGGGTAAAAAGAGAGTACAACGAGCTTTCTGGGCAGACTCAGCTTCAGATTCATCAGAAACAGCACCAGAAGAGGAAGTTACCAATTTGTGCTTAATGGCTGATAATCTCGACCATTCAGATGAGGATGAGGTATGTGATTTAAGCTATGAAGAATTATTTGAAGTTTCTGAACGCATACACTCTGCATATAGGAAACTTAAGAAACTGCACGCTAAGTTAAATTTAGATTATATAGAGCTGCAGAAAGATTTTGAGATCCTTAGAAAAGATTATGCATTAATTGACAGCAACCACATGACTTTGTTGGATGAGTATGATGATTTAAACAAACAGCATAATCTTTTAAAATCATCAAATGCTGAACTTGAAAAAGATTTTAAGACTTTTATGGATGAATCAGATTCTAGAGAGCATGAGTTGAAAATTAATAATTCGATTTTAGAAAGTGTCAATGCTTATCTTGAAGTTCAGATGAAAGCACTTAAGGAAAATGAAATACCACCTAAACTTGAAGAGTTTCATGAATCTTACCACAAGAACATTGACTCAAGATCTAAAAAGAAAATTTTTAGGAAGAATAGATTAGTGAATCCCTTTCCAGGGATAAAGTGTTTTTCTTGTGGTAGTTTAGGACATATTTCCCATACCTGTACTTTAAACTATAGAACACATTTAGTATGGAGACCTAAGGTGCATAAACCACAGCATATCACACATGCATCTGGTTTAAAGTTGTCAAGAGGTGAACCCAAACTTATTTGGGTTCCCAAGGCTAACGTTTGATCATTTTGTAGGAACACTCTCACAGAAGACCTCGTGAGAGTATTTGGTACCTGGACAGCGGATGCTCAAAGCATATGACCGGAGATACAAATCAATTTATATCGCTGGAAGCCAGGAATGGAGGCAAGGTCACGCTTGGAGATAATACCACCAAGAGAGTGGTAGGTACATGTATAATTGGAAATTCAGAAAATTTTATTATTGAGAATGTACTGTTAGTTGAAGGCTTGAAATACAATCTATTGAGTATTAGTCAATTATGTGACAAGGGCTATCATATTAAGTTTTTACCTACAAGTTGTGTTATTAGTCTAAATGGAACTGTTATTTTGTATGGTGATAGGGTGAACAATGTCTACATGCTAGATTTTAATTCTGTTAAACCATCTACTGCCTTGTGTTTGAAAATTGTATCTGATGAATTAAGGTTGTGGCATAGAAGGCTTTGTCATGCTAGCATGAAAAATCTAAGAAAAATCACTCAAAAGCAACTAGTTAGAGGAGTACCCAAATTAGATTTTACTAAAGATCACTTGTGTGATGCATGTCAACTAGGAAAACAAGTGAGATCCTCATTCAATTCTATCAAGGAAATTAGGACTAGCAAGCCCTTAGAAATTCTTCACATGGATTTATTTGGACCTGTTAGTACCTTAAGTTTAGGAGGAAAAAGATTTGAGTATGTTATTATGGATGACTATACTAGATTCACCTGGATTAGATTTTTGAATCATAAGAGTGAATCATTTGATGAGTTTAGAGATTTTGCCACTTGAATTCAGAGAAAACTTGGTTTTGAAATAGTTAGTATCCAAAGTGATTATGGGGGAGAATTTGAAAATGAAATGTTTAATGATTTTAGCAAATCTCTTGGAATTGAACACAACTTCTCAGCACCGAGGACACCTCAATAGAATGGAGTTGTAGAAAGAAAGAACAGGACATTAGTTGAAACTGTTAGGGCCATGTTGGCAGAATATTCTCTTCCTAAATACTTTTGGGCTGAAGCAGTTAGTACAGTATGTTATGTATTAAATAGGGTGTACATAAGGTCTAAATTGAATAAGACACCCTATAAACTTCTTAAAGGTAGAAGTCCCAACCTCTCGCATCTACATATTTTTGGATGTAAAGTGTTCATTCATAATAATGATAAAACTCTTCTAGGAAAATTTGATCCGAAATCAGATGAAGGAATCTTTCTAGGATATTCAAGTGTTGGAAAATCCTATAGAGTTTTTAATAAGAGAACATTGGTAGTTGAAGAGACCACACATGTTGTTTTTGATGAATCCTACGATAGTAAAGGGTCAAAGTTGGATGAAGATGAGGTTGAGGTGCAAACCCAAAAACTTGAAAATCAAAAAGTTAAAGAAAGGTTTGAAAAGAAGAGGAAAACCAATTGCCTAGAGAATGGAAATTTATAAGGAGTCATCCTAAAGAATTGATTTTAGGTGAATCAAGTGAAGGAGTTAGGACTAGGCATGGTTTGAGGAAAGAAGTGAATCATTCAGCATTTATTTTAATGATAGAACCCACGAACATAGAACAAGCACTTTTAGATGAATTTTGGATTTTGGCCATGCAAGAGGAGTTGAATCAATTCAAGAGAAATGATATCTGGGAATTAATAGAAATGCTAAAAGATCAAAGTGTGTTGGGACTAAGTGGGTGTTCAAAAACAAGATGAATGATTCAGGAGTCATTGTGAGAAATAAGGCTAGATTAGTAGCTAAGGGGTACAATCAAATTGAAGGAATTGATTTTGAGGAGACATTTGCCCCTGTAGCAAAACTTGAAGCAATAAGAGTTTTGTTAGCCTTTGCTTGTTTTAAAGATTTTAAATTATACCAAATGGATGTTAAGAGTGCCTTTCTAAATGGGGTGATAGAAGAGGATGTGTATGTTGAGCAACCCCCTGGTTTTGAAAATTCTAAATACCCTAATTATGTTTTTAAATTAAAAAAGGCATTATATGGATTAAAACAGGCACCTAGAGCATGGTATGAGAGGTTAAGCACTTTCTTATTAAACAGATCATTTGTCAAAGGAAGTGTGGACCCCACTCTGTTTTTGAAAAGAGTTGGAAAAGAAATACTCATTGTACAAATATATGTGGATGATATCATTTTTGGATCAACTGATAAAGCTCTATGTGATAAATTTTCAAAAATAATGAGTAGTGAATTTGAGATGAGTTTGATGGGTGATTTGAGTTATTTTCTTGGCTTTAGCATAAAGCAAAATGAGGAAGGAACTTTTCTTTGTCAATCTAAATATGTTAAGGAAATCCTCAAGAAGTATGAAATGGATAATGCTAAACCAGTCACTACACCCATGAGTTCCTCAGTCCTATTAGATAAGGATCCTAAGGGAAAATCTGTTGATCAAAAGAAGTTTAGAGAAATAATTGGATCTTGGCTTTATTTGACTGCTAGCAGACCTGATATTATGTTTAGTGTTTGCTTATATGCTAGATTTCAAGTTGATCCAAAAGAATCACATTTGACAGCAGTAAAAAGGATCTTAAGATATCTTTTGGGAACTCAAAATTTAGGAATTTGGTATCCTAAGAACAGTTCTTCTTTTGATATTATTGGATACTCAGATTTAGATTTTGTAGGCTGTAGGGTGGATAGGAAAAGTACTTTTGGACATGTCAATTCATTGGAAATTCATTTGTATCTTGGTCCAGTAGATAACAAAATTTAGTAGCACTTTCTACAGCTGAAGCAGAGTACATTGCCTTAGGGAGTTGTGTAGCACAGGTGATTTGGTTGAAATAATAATTGAGTGACTTAGGATTTGTACTTGGCACCATTCCAATATTTTGTGACAACACTAGTGCCATTTGTATTTCAAAGAATCCTATTCAACATTCTAGAACCAAGCATATTGATATAAGGCATCATTTTATAAGAGATCATGTAGCAAAAAGAGAAATTGAACTACATCATGTCGCTACTAAAGATCAGCTTGCAGATATTTTCACAAAACCCTTAGCCTTTGACACATTTAGCATGTTGAGGACAAGGCTAGGTGTGATAGATCTAAATGCTTGATTGAAATTTCTGGAAATATTTTTCTATTTGTTTGTGTTTGTTAATTTGTTCGTTGAGTTTTTTTTTTAAATAAAAAGGTGAAGAGAAAAATCAAAATTTTATTGTAGTGTTTTTGTTCCTTGTTTGAATGTTGAAAGGCACGCAAGTTTTTAAGTGATGGGAGTTTATAGTGTCTATTCGTATTGTACGATATGTCATCGTACTGTATGATCACATCATCATACCCACACTTCATCTGTACGAACGGAGAGAAACACGGTTAGGAGCAGTTATTATTGGTGATCATACGTACGAATACGTCATTCATCTGTATGATCCACATGTCATTTCACGTGAGGGATGAACCTAACCGTCGCCTGAACGATCTTAAATTTTCTGATCGTCCTGGACGAACACGTCATCGTCTGTACGATCAGGAAGTCAAAAAGCATGTACGAAAGAACGCCTCAGGACGAGCAGTTTACGAAAAACCGTTTCATTTTGACTGCTTTCGTTCGTCTCGGACGAACTTTCATTCGTCCCGGATGAATCAAGGTTCGTCTTGTACGAACTTGATTCGTACAGTACGACAGTAGATTTTTCTATATAAAGGCGGGTCATTTTCTTTCATTTCACTTTCTATCTAGAACCTTTAGAGCCTTGAGAGAAAATGTCTGGCAGTGGAAAAAGGGCACGGGTTGCTAGGGCTCCAGCGTCTAAAAGGAACTAGGATGATAACTTTCTTAGTGAAGAGAATGAGGAAGCATACCTTAGGTATGCATCATCTAAGGTTACTCCTTCCCGCATACTACTGTAAGAAAATATTCATTTTGCAGTTATGCCCCTCTTTGACTCGACCCACTTTTGTTTTCTATTGACCTTGATTTATGCCTTCAATAAGGATTTGTTTCATGTGTTCCTAGCCAACATGACCTTTAACGAGGATCACACATCTATTTCTTCTTTGGTCCTTAAACAAAAAGTTGTGATAATTAAGGAGGATCTAGGAGAATATGTTCATCTTAGAACTCAAGGGACTAGAGCTCATACCTTCTCCACAAGACCTGAAAACGGTTGGTCTGTAATTAACCAAGTTCTTAGAAGTGCAAGCATACCCACACATGTTGCTCGGGTAGATACATTGAATCAAAATGCTAGGATAATCCAACATGTACTTAGGACATCAATTATTCCTAAAGCAGGAGATAGAGTTAATATGACTCCACTTCTTTCCTCAACCACTTTTCTAATTATGACTGGTCAACCCATTGATGAAGCACAATTGATCTTAGACTACATCTATTATCTTTCAGATATTGGTTTGGCTAGTGTAAAGAGGAAGAAAAATATTACTTTAGGACATATTATGTGTTACATTCTAGAGAGGAAGTACAACCTAGTTCATCCTTCTGGTCCTTCTGAACTCCCACTGTACTTCACTGACACTTCCTTTTGAGCGTTATTTGGGAAAGAGGGTACAGCAGATCGCTCAGATGATGAGCCTCCTTTAGCTTCTGCTCCTTCAAGTGCACCCTCAACTGCATCTGGATCTTCACAGGATTTCTATCAAAATATGGTCCAACATTTTGATAGAATGGACAAAAGGTTTGATGACATGGAGGCTCATTTGAAGAGGCAGGATGATCAATTTGATGCTATAAACATAAATATTGCTACTCTGAACAGCTACTTTGTGTTGTTTGGTACTCCACCACCTCCTTCGGATCAGGGCCCTTCTCAGTTATAGCTTGATTTGTTATGGTTTAGTTTGAATGTGATTGTGTTACTCTTTGTATGTTTTAGGCTGTTTCTATGTTGTGGTGAGTTTTTGTTTTGGATATGATAGCAAGTTTTTTTTAGATGTGCTTCAATGTATAACTTGCTATGTTGTATGTTATAAATTGATTAGTAATGTAATGTTCCAGTGTTTCTGTGCTTATCCTTTTTATGTTAGTGAATGGCCTTGTTGTATTTTTTTTTCAATTCACTTGACTATAGTTGATTATTGATCTAGAATGTTATTTGAGTTCATATTACAATTGAAAATACTATGCATAACTTTAAATTTTCAAATTTTTTTAGATTTCATTATGTTTTGGTGTGGATTAGAAGATCTTACTTAAATCTTATTTAGACATGTATTATTAAGTCTAAATTTGTGTATGTTTGATGTTTAAACATTATTCTCACTGTCTAAATCTTTGTGTTTATTATTATATTTGTGACTAAGAGATAATGTTCTTGGAAAGAATCTTACATTTAAAGCAAAGCTTGAAAAGATAAACAAAATGTGCCACACAAGAAAAGATGCGCAATGTCGCCAAATATGAAAAGACACACAAAGTGTGTCATTCAATAAAAGATGCGCAATGACGCCAAATTTTAATAAGGCACAAAATTAGCCTACATTTTGAAAAGATGCGCAAAGTCGCCAAATTTTCTTTCCTTTTACATTTTTTTTTCTCTTTTTTCACTAATCAATACTTGTCACTATAGACTTTGACTTTTGATAATGTTATCTCATCTTCTGTACAAAATTGAGACTACTAATATGTCTAATACATTACTACTTTAGATCAACTTCTCTTCTCCTTAACATTCTATGTAATCTAATATTTTTGAGTATTTAGTTTTTGCATCTCAATTGAATATTGTAGTTAAACTTCATTTAACTTTTTTTTTCTTTTCTCAACTATTTTTAAGTGACCTTTTTGCTGTTGGCAAAAGGGAGAGAGTTTTCTTGTTTGACTTATGTTATGTATAGTTCTATTTGTTTGACTTATGTATATTATGTGGTGTTTTGTATGTGTTATTCTATATGTTATGTACATGTGTTTTGCTATTTGTGTTTGTGCTATTTGTTTGTTTGAAAATTTGTCTGTTTGTTTGTGCTGCATGTGTTTGTGTTATAATTTCTACACTCTTTCCACTCTTTCCTTCCCTTCCATTATGTATTCCATGTAAAATGCTCTATCCTCATATATCTTGATTAGTTTTTAAGGGGGAGCTTAGGGATAGGATGAGTCACTTTAGGGATCTTTTATTTAGGGGGAGTGTAGTTCTTTTATTTAGGGGAGTAGATTTAGTGGATGTTTGAAGATCTATTTTTATATATTTCATTTCAAATAATAGTTATTTTGCCATCATAAAAAAGGGGGAGATTGTTATGATTTGGGTGAATCATTTTTGTTCATGAGAATTCTAATCCAAGTTTATGTTTTTTTATGATTACAAAAGCTTATTGTTTGTCTATTTCATCCTCTAACATATATTTGAGTTTTTGTTATGTGTACAAAAGTTTTTTTTTCAAGAAATTCACACTCTAGATTGTTGAAGACTTCAAGCTCACTTGTCCACTGTAGATAAAGTCTGTAAATTTTCTTTTTCTTTAGTCCGAGAGAGTGTGATTGTAAGTTGGATAACTATGCACACACACACAATGGGGGAGTTAAAAGTTTAAATTTTTAAACTAATCATACAGTATGATTTTAGATCGTACGGGATGATCTGTATAACATGTCCTCCGAAAAGAACCCACATGTAAAGAAAATTTTCTAAGGCATGTTCGTACATTACGAATACGATTCGTACATGGGTTTTACTGTACGAACTAGTCAAAACTGGGTTCGTCCATATGTTTGTACGGGACAAAATGTTCGGACGAAGCTTACTGACTTGATCGTCCAAGCATTCGTACGGGATGAAATGTTCGGACGAAGCTTACTGACTTGATCGTCCAAGCATTCGTACGGGATGAAATTTTCAGATGAAGCTTACTAACTTGATCGTCCAAGCGTTCGTACGGGACGAAATGTTCGTACGAACGGCTCTGACTTGTTCGTCTGATGAGTCGTACGGGACGGAGCGTTCAATTTTTTGAATTGTTCTTACAGTACGATCTGAGACCGTCCGGGACAATCGACACGGACTTAACTTGAAATTTCAGTTTTTGGACGGTTTTTTCTGTCTCAAGTATAAAAATGACTCAAAACTGTTTGAAGGAAAAATCCTTCTGCGAAAATCCTTTTGGGAAGTGAAAGGAGAGTGATTGGGAGAGTGTTTGGGAATGAGTTTAGAGAAATCTTTCAAGAGAGAATTGTGAGGAGATTCACAAGGTTATCCAATTGAGAGGATTTTTTTTACTTATTCTTCAAGCATCTTCCTAGTTCCTTGGAGGCTTTTGCAAGAGGATTGTTCGAGAGGATTCCGGTTCTCTGCCACACTTGGAGGGTGAAAAGGACGACGATTCTCTGCCGCACTTGGAGGGTGAAAAGGATGACGGTTCTTTGCCGCACCGAGGTTGGTGGAAGAGAGTTTGTAAAGGCTTCTCTGCCTTGCTGTGGGGGAAAAAGGAGAGTCACTTGATTTTAGTGCAATACCTAGAGAAGGAGTCTCTAGGGAGTGGATGTAGGTCGTGTTTGACCGAACCACTATAAATTCTGGTGTCTTCTGTTCACTGTTTATTTTCTGCATTTTTATTTTTCCGCAGTATATTTTCTCAGTGGTTGAATTTCTATGTTGAACAAAAGAGCAAAAATTATCTCTATTCATACTGTACGAATTTATATCGTACTGTACGATTAGCATTAAATTTTTCTGAAATATTCAGCATTTTTTAAAGGGCCAATTCACCCTCCCTCTTGGTTAGCCTAGGGACGTGTGCAATAGGTCTAACAACCTATTCGAACTTTCATAGAACCACAGTGGTAACACCCATACTAAATAATGGGGCCCTATGAGAAATGTAAATGACATTGATACATCCACCGGACCGCACTTGTAGCTAAGAGCAAGATCTCAATGGGAAACTATATCGCTAAGGAGACAAGAGATTAATTTTCTACCAAAAAACTAGAATCTTCTAAGAAATGATGTTAACATCTAAAACAAGATGCACTACATCAAAGGCAAAGAAAACATCACTCCTGCTATGGGAGAAAAATTATAATGGAAAAATGAGTGCAGGGTCATCTCCTAAGCAATCGTAAAGATGCTTTAAAGGAGAGAAATAAAGAAAATTTTGGAGGAGCTTGGGCTCTTGGAGCATAAAACTAAGTTTTTCCTGTGACAAGGGCAAATAATTCTGTTTGACTAAGAGCTTCCCTCTCTTTTATCCTCAACTTTTTTTTTGTATATATTCTTTGGTAGCATTCATAGTTATAGATTGGGCATATCCCATACTATCAAAGATGACACATGGCAGAGGGAATAATCATCACATCCATGAGTCACTCCTGGTATAAAATATCCTCTTATAATTGGAACACAAAGAGAAGGAGATATGGTTGGCTTTGGTAACCCAAGCCATATTCGCCACTGTTGCAAATCTGGTTTCAAAAAGTATAATTTTGATGATGACAAACATGTTTGTATTCTGTTTTGTTTGGCTAATCCATTTCAGGTACAAAAGATCAAAAGCAACTCAAGCCAACTCAACATCGGGTCCAAGTGTGTCTAAATATAATGTTTTCCTTTTCTTGAGTCAAATATAATGTAACTTATCTCATAGCTAAGTAACCTTGCACACACACACTCAGGGGGAGAGCTTGAGTGAATTAGAGTTTCTGTTCAATTTTTGTTCAGATCGTCTTGGATGATATTCACATCATCCTGAATGATCCAGTGAAAATAGAAACCCTAATTAGGGCGACCAAGTTAAGTCTATTTGATTAAGCAGATTGTCCTGAATGATCCATACATCGTACGGGATGATAGGCTCAATTCAGAAACTCTTAGCCGCCAGATCAAGTTAGGCAAGTTTTATTTTTAGAGATTTGATTTGATCGTCCAGGACGATACGTGTATCATCCTGGATGATCCAGTACAATCATGCCTAAATTAGTCGGGTAATTAAGGAAAGTAATTAATATTTAATTGATACGATCACATTGTCCAGGATGATCACAATATCGTCCAGGATGATCATGATCATCCAGTATGTTTCACCTGTACGTCTAGAGCGGTGCTCAGGACAATTTTGGCACTTTTTATTCTAATCGTACAGGATGATATCCGTATCATCCTGGATGATCAAGTCATTTTTGGATCATCCAGCACATGTTCCTCTGGATGACCAGAGCGGTCTTCTGGATGAAATTTCTAAATTTACACTAATCGGCCCGGATGATCACAGAATCGTACGGGACGATCGGAATAACTTTTTCTACTAATCGTCCAAAAGAGCCAAATCATCCATACTAAAATAGGTGATTTTGAACTGATTGTACAGGACGATCCATCGATCATCCTGGACGATTCTTGCCGACCAGTTGAGATTTAGAGCAATTTTTGAGCCCTCCTTTAGAAGATATTTTTCTTCCAATAAGAAAAATCTTTTGCCACTTTCCTTTCCAGAGAAACCCTAGAAAGAGAGAGTTTGGGAGAGAGAGAGATGATCTTGTGAGGGGGAGTTTGTGAGGGGTTCAAAAAGGTTGCTCCAAGCAAGGATCAGAGTCGTCTTCTCCGCTCGTCGTCTCTAGTCTTGTCGGTGTCTCTTGGGAGGATCGTCGTCTCTGCCTGCTTCAGGAGGAAGCGAAACGAGTTCAGGTTCTTTGCCTGCTTCAGGAGGAAGCGAAAGGAGTCCGAGGTTCTCTGCCTACTTTAGGAGGAAGCGTAAGGAGGTTAGGTTCTCTGCCCCACCGTGTCAGTGGAAAGGAGTTTTTGTACAGGCTTCTCTGCCTTGCTGTGGGAGCAGAAGGAGAGTCACTTTGGTTTAGTGCAATACCCGGAGGGGAGGCTTCGGGGAGTGGACGTAGGTCAAGTTGACCGAACCACTATAAAATCTGGTGTGTTCTTTCTGATTACTTTCTGCACTTTAGTTTTCTGTGATTAATTGCTTGGGTGAAATCTATGTTTGATCTTTTCGTTTGTGTGTTTTACTCGTTTCCGCTGCAAATCATCGAAAAGACTTTTTACTGTTGCTGTCGAATTTTTAAATAACCAATTCACCCTCCTCCTTGGTTAGCCTCAGGAATAGTTCATCAGGGCTTAACATTCCTATCGAACTGTCAAGTGGTATCACAGCATACCCACTTGACTTTTTAAAAACTTTTGAATTTGATCCATGGCTAACTTTGGTAATCGTAATACTGCTGAAGGTTATTCAATTACACGACCACCATTATTTGATAATATACCTTTTGATTTTTGAAAAACTCGTATGCCCACTTTTCTTCAATCAATTGATTATCACATGTGAATGTTTATGTAAGGATGGTTATGAACCACCGTTTAGAATGGTTAACAATGTTAAAACTGAACTGCCTTTCACTGATTGGACTTTTGATGATCGTGACTTAGCCCAACTGAATGCCAAATATTTAAACTATTGTTTCTGTGCTTTAAAATCTGAAGATTACATGCGTGTCTCTACGTGTACAACTGGCAAAGAAATTTGGGATAGATTGTGCATCACTTATGAAGGTACAACTGAAGTGAAACAGTCTAGGTTAAACCTTTTGCTTCATGACTATAAATTTTTTAGCATGAAACCTACTGAAACCATTTCTGAAATATATATGAGATTCACTCAAATTGTCACTTCTTTGTATGCCTTAGGAAGAGAACTTACAAACTACGAAAGAGTGAACAAAATTTTGAGATGTTTGGCTTCTTCATTTGATGCTAAGATAACTGCAATCACTGAATCTAAAGATTTAAATACTTACTCTATTGATAGCTTACTTAGATCACTCATTGCTTACGAGTAAGGGGTGAACCAAAGATAGCTTGATGTAGGTGAGAAGAAGAAGGAGAAAATAGTGGCACTGAAGGCCAACGATAGTGATACTAGTACTTCCAGGTCTGATAGCGATGACATTGCCTTAATCACTAGGCAATTCAAAAGCTTTCTAAGGAAAAAACACAAGAACTTTTAGAAGTGGAACAAGGGTAAGTCCAGCAAGAATTTTAAAGGTTCATCTGACATTATTTATTTTGAATGCAGGAAACCTGGACACATTAAGGCTGATTGTCCTACACTTAAAGCTCACCCAAGCAAGGAGAAGGGTGAGGAGAAACATAAGTTTAGGAAGGACAAGAAGCGGATTCAGAAGGCATTCTGGACAGATTCTACATCCGACTCCTTTGAGACTGAAGCTGAGGAGGAGACTACAAACTTGTGTCTGATGGCGAATGATCATCCTAAATAATCTAATCAAGAAGAGGTATATGAGTTTACTTACGAGCAATTATTTGAAGTGTCTGAAAGAATTCATGCATCGTATAGGAAGCTTAAGAAAACTCATGCTAGCCTGAAACTAGAATTTCTGAGTTTACAAAAAGAGCATAAAATTTTAATTAAAGATCACTCTACTGTTGATTGCAATCATATGTCTTTGCTTGATGAATTTGATGAGCTGAAAAAAAACATTCTGATTTAATTATTTAACATGATTTACTGAAAATCTCGCGTGTTGATTTAGAGAAAGCTTTCAAAGAATTAGACAATCTAGCATATGAAGTGGATAGTAGCAATGGTCCACTGAAATTTGAAATTGTGTCTTAACAAAGAAAATGAATTTCTAAAAGTTAAAATCAGTGCTTTTGAGAAAAATGGAAAACCTCCTACTTTTGCACAGTTTTATCCACCTCCACCTTTTGAAGAATCTGTTGCAAAATTATCAAAGCATGTTTCATACAAACCTAGGAAGAGGCACTATCACCCACGTAGATTAGTTAATCCTTTACATGGTGTTAGATGTTTTTCTTGTGGCATGTTAGGACATATTTCCCACACTTGTACTGTTCACCGTAGTACACATTGGGTGTGGAGGCCCAAATTACCTTTTTCACAACACAGCACATATGCATTGCATTCTTCTTTTCATAAGAAGGAACCCAAACCTGTTTGGGTTCCTAAGTCTAACATTTGATGATTTTGTAGGAGTGCTCTCATAAAAGACTTCGTGAGAGCATGTGATACCTAGACAGTGGATGTTCAAGACACATGACTGAAGATGCAAATCAATTCATTTCACTGGAGGCCAGGGCTGGAGGGAAGGTTACACTTGGAGATAACACCACCAGGAGGGAGGTAGGTTCAGGTATAATTGGTGATTCAAAGAATTTTATGATTGACAATATTTTACTTGTAGATGGACTGAAACACAACATATTAAGCATAAGTCAACTCTGTAACAAAGGATATAACATCAAATTTCTGCCCACTTGTTGCATTACAAGCTTAAATAATAAAATAATTTTGCAGGGATAAAGGATCAATAATGTCTACATGCTGGATGTAAGTTGCTTTAAAGCTGATGTTTCATTTTGCTTAAAAACTGCTACTGACGAGTCTTGGTTGTGGCATAGGAGATTGTGTCATGTTAGTATGAAAACCCTTAGGAGAGTCACCCAAAAGGACTTAGTTAGAGGTGTCTCAAAGCTTAAGTTCACTAAGGACCACCTGTGTGATGCCTATCAATTAGGTAAGCAAGTCCAGTCCTCCTTTCACTCTATTAAGGATATTAGCACCTCTAGACCTTTAGAAGTCCTTCATATGGATCTCTTTGGACCCATTAGCATTGCCAGCTTAGGGGCGAAAGACTATCATTTTGTGATTGTTGATAATGTTGCAAATCTGGTTTTGATGATGACAAACATATTTCCAGTGTGTTTTGCTTGGCTAATCTATTTCAGGCACAAAAGACTGCGAGCCACTCAAGCCAACTCAAGATCAGGTCCAAGTGTGTCAAATATATGATTTTTCTTTTTATTGAGTCAATTATAATGTAACTGATTCCCTAGCTAAGTAACCTTGCACACACACACTCAGGGAGGGAGATTGAGTGAATTAGAGTTTCTGTTAAAAATTTTGTTCAGATCGTCCTGGATGATCTCCACATCGTCCTGGACGATCCAGTTAAAACAGAAACCCTAATTAGGGCGACTAAGTTAAGAGGGTCTGATTGAGCCGATCGTCCTGGACGATCTACGGATCGTACGGGACGATATGCCCAAATCAGAAATTCTCAGCCGCCAGATCAAGTTAGGCAAGTTCTTATTTTTAGATACTTGGTCTGATCGTCCCGGACGATACGTGTATCATCCCGGACGATCCAGTACAATCATGCCTAATTTAATCTGGTAATTAAGGAAAGCAATTTATTTTTGGTTGATACGATCATATCGTCCTGGACGATCGCAGGATCGTCCCAGACGATCATGATCGTTTAGTACATTTCAGCTGTACGACCTGAACTATGTTCAGGACGATTTGGGGCCTTTTTGAACTAATCGTACCGGACGATGACCCTATCGTCCGGGACGATCAAGTCATTTTTTGGTCATCCAGCACAGATTTCTCTGGACAACCCGAACTGTCTTCTGGACGATTTCCCTCAATTTGCACTAATCGTCCCGGACGATCGCAGGATCGTACGGGACGATATGAATAACTTTTTCTACTGATCGTCCAGAAGAGCCTAATCATCCAGGCTGAAACAGCTGAATTTGAACTGATCGTACAGGACGATCTACCGATCGTCCTGGACGATCTTGGCCGACCAGTTGAGATTTAGGGAAAATTTTAAGCCCTCCTTTATAAGAACTTTTTCCAATTTTTGGAAAAATCTTTTGCTGCCTTCCTTCCCTGAGAAATCCTAGAGAGAGAGAGAGAGTTGGGAGAGAGAGAGAAGATCTTGTGAGGGGGAGTTAGTGAGGGATTCACTAAGGTTGCTCCGAGCACGGATCAGAGTTATCTTCTCCGCTCGTCGTCTTTCGTCTAGTCGGTGTTCGTCGTGGGAGGATCGTTCGCAAGAAGATCCGGGGTTCTCTGCCCGCTTCAGGTGGAAGCAAAAGGAGTTCGAAGGTTCTCTGCCTGCTTCAGGAGGAAGCGAAAGGAGTTCGAAGGTTCTCTGCCTGCTTCAGGAGGAAGCGAAAGTAGGTTGGGTTCTCTGCCTCACCGTGTGGTGAAAAGGAGGTTTTTGTACAGGCTTCTCTGCCTTGTTGTGGGAGCAAAAGGAGAGACACTTTTGTTTAGTGCAATACCCGGAGGGGAGGCTCCAGGGAGTGGACGTAGGTCAAGTTGACCGAACCACTATAAAATCTGGTTTGCTTTTCTGATTCAGTTTTGCACTTTACTTTTCTAATATTAACTGCTTGGGTGAATATCTGTGGTTGATCTTTTTATCGTTGTTTTAATTCGTTTTCGCTGTATGTTATAAAAAGATTTTCATTGTTATCGTGAAATTTTTAAATAACCAATTCACCCCCCCTCTTGGTTAGCCTCGGGACTAGTTCACTAGGGCTTAACATCCCTATCGAACTTTCAAGTGGTATCAGAGCGGGATTCAAAATTTAGGTTTAAAAACTTTTGAATTAGATCCATGGCTAACTGTAACAATCGTAATACTGCTGAAGGATATTCTATTACAAGACCACCGTTGTTTGATAATATTCCTTTTGATTTTTGGAAAACACGCATGTCTACTTTTCTACAGTCTATTGATTATCGCATGTGGATGTTAGTTAAGGACGGATACGAACCACCTTTTAGACTGATTAACAATGTGAAAACTGAACTGCCTTTTACTGATTGGACGTTTGATGATCGTGATTTAGCACAGTTAAATGCAAAATGCTTGAACTGTTTCTTTTGTGCTTTAAAATCTGAAGACTATATGCGTGTTTCTACTTGTACAACGGGAAAGGAAATCTGGGATAGACTATGCATAACATACGAAGGTACAACTGAAGTCAAACAGTCTAGGTTAAACATCTTGTTACATGATTACGAGCTTTTTCGCATGAAACCTAGTGAGACTATTTCAGAAATGTACACAAGGTTCACTCAGATTGTTACCTCTTTGCATGTTCTAGGTAGAGAACTTACTAATTACGAAAGAGTGAACAAAATTCTAAGATGTTTGTCTGCTTCTTATGATGCTAAGATTACTGCTATTACTGAATCTAAAGATTTAAACACTTACTCTATTGACAGCTTACTTGGATCACTCATTGCTTACGAGCAAGGGGTGAACCAAAGATAACTTGATGCAGGTGAATGCAAGAAAGAGAAGACAGTGGCACTAAAGGCCAAGGATTCAGATGCTAGCTCTTCCATAAGAACTATCAGAAGTGGAACAAGGGTAAGTCCAATAAAAATTTTAAGAGTTCATCTGAATCTGTTTGTTTTGAATGCAGGAAGCCTGGACACATAAAGGCTGAATGTCCTACACTTAAAGCTCACCCAAGCAAGGAGAAGGGTGAGGAGAAACCAAAGTTCAGAAAGGACAAGAAGTGGATTCAGAAGGCGTTCTGGGCAGACTCTGCATCCGACTCTTCTGAGACTGAAGCTGAAGAGGAGGAAACAAACTTGTGTCTTATGGCTGATGATCACCCTGGTCAGTCGGATCAGGAAGAGGTATGTGAGCTTACCTACGATCAATTATTTGAAGTTTCTGAAAGAATTCATACATCGTATAGGAAGCTTAAGAAAACTCATGCTAGTTTGAAATTAGATTACTTAACTTTGCAAAAAGAGCATGATTATGTAGTTAAAGATCATTCCACACTTGATTCAAATCACATGTCTTTGCTTGATGAGTTCGATGAGTTGAATAAAAAATATTCTGATTTAGTTTCTGAGCATGATTCATTGAAAACTATGCATGTGGACTTAGAAAGAGCTTTTAAAGAATTAGATACAATGGCATGTGAAGTAGAAAGTAGCAAGGGAACCTTGAAATTTGAAATTGCAAGTTTAAAGAAAGAAAATGAGTTTTTGAAAGTAAAGATCAGTGCTTTTGAAAAGAATAAAACACCGCCTACTTTTGAACAGTTTTATGCACCGCCACCTTTTGAAAAATCTGTTGCAAGTTCTTCAAAGCATGTTTCATATACATCTAGGAAGAGGCATTATCATCCACGTAGATTAGTTAACCCTTTTCCTGGTGTTAGATGTTTTTCATGTGACATGTTAGGACATATTTCTCACACCTGCACTGTTCACCGTAGTACATATTGGGTGTGGAAACCCAAACTGCCTGTTTCACAGTACAGCACGCATGCATTGCATTCTTCTTTTCATAAGAAGGAACCCAAACCTGTTTGGGTTCCTAAGACTGACGTTTGATACTTTTGTAGGTGTGCTCTCACACAAGACCTCGTGAGAGCATGTGGTACCTGGACAGCGGATGTTCTAGACATATGACTGGAGATGCAAATCAGTTCATTTCGCTGGAGGCCAGAGCTGGAGGCAAGGTTACACTTGGAGATAACACCACCAGGAAGGTGGTAGGCACAGGTATAATTGGTGATTCAAAGAACTTTATGATTGATAATGTTTTGCTTGTAGATGGACTGAAACACAACCTGCTGAGCATCAGTCAACTCTATGACAAGGGATACAGCATCAAATTCCTGCCCACTGGCTGCATTTTAAGCTTAAATGATGAAGTTATTTTGCAGGGGCAAAGGATCAACAATGTCTACAAGCTGGATGTAAGTAGCATTAAATCTGATAATTCAATTTGCTTAAAAACTGCTGCTGATGAGTCTTGGTTATGGCATAGGAGATTGTGTCATGCCAGTATGAAAACCCTTAGGAGAGTCACCCAAAAGGACTTAGTTAGAGGTGTGCCCAAGCTTAAGTTCACTAAGGATCACCTGTGTGATGCCTGTCAGTTGGGGAAGCAAGTCCAGTCCTCTTTTCACTCTGTTAAGGACATTAGCACCTCTAGACCTTTAGAAGTTCTTCACATGGACCTCTTTGGACCCATTAGCACTGCCAGCTTAGGGGGGAGAGTCTATGGTTTTGTGATTGTAGATGATTATTCGAGGTTCACTTGGGTTAAGTTTTTGTCACATAAATCTGAGTCATTTGATGAGTTTAGATCCTTCTCTACTTGGATTCAGAAGAAGTTAGGATGTGAGATTATTACCATCCATAGTGATCACGGAGGGGAGTTTGAAAATGAAAGATTTGGAAGTTTTTGTGAGGATCATGGGATTAGTCATAATTTTTCAGCTCCTAGGACCCCTCAGCAGAACAGGGTAGCTGAAAGGAAGAACAGGACCTTAGTAGAAGCCGCTAGAGCCATGCTTGCCGAGTATTCACTTCCAAAATACTTTTGGGCTGAAGCGATGAACACTGCCTGTTATGTGCTGAATAGGGTGAATGTGAGAGTTAAACTGAACAAGACACCTTATGAAATCATTAAGGGTAGAACTCCAAATTTGTCCCACCTCCATGTCTTTGGCTGTAAAGTTTTCATTCTAAACAATGGGAAGTCACCCTTAGGAAAATTTGACCACAAATCTGATGAAGGAGTGTTCTTAGGATATTCAAGTGTGGGGAAATCCTTTAGGGTGTTCAATAGGAGGACTTTGGTGGTGGAAGAAACAACCCATGTAGTGTTTGATGAATCTGATCCTAAGGAGTCTAGATCTGAAGTTGAAGATGAAGAGATTATTGAGGTTACCCAAGGAGTTGGAAATACAAATTTAGAGGAAAGGGTAGAACCTCAAACAGAGTTGCCTAGAGATTGGAGATATTCTTCGAGTCATCCTAAAGAACTGATCTTATGAGACCCTTCTGAAGGTGTTAGGACTAGGCATGGACTTAGGAAGGAAGTAATTCATTCTGCCTTTATCTCAATGACTGAACCTACCAACATCAATCAAGCCCTGTCGGATGAATTTTGGATTTTAGCTATGCAGGAAGAATTGAATCAATTTGTAAGGAATGATGTTTGGGAGTTAGTAGAAAGACCTAAAAATCAAAGTATTATGGGAACCAAGTGGGTCTTTAAGAATAAGATGAATGATTCTGGTGTGGTGGTGAGAAATAAGGCAAGATTGGTGGCTAAGGGGTATAATCAGATAGAAGGGATTGATTTTGAGGAGACTTTTGCCCCTGTAGCTAGATTGGAAGCCATTAGAGTGCTACTAGACTTTGCCGGTTATAAGGGATTTAAGCTGTTTCAAAAGGATGTTAAGAGTGTCTTTTTAAATGGGGTAATTAAAGAAGATGTTTTTGTAGAACAACCCCCAGGTTTTGAGAGTTCCCAATATCCAAGTCATGTCTATAAATTAAAAAAGGCCTTATATGGATTAAAATAGGCACCCAGAGCTTGGTATGAGAGGCTTAGCACATTCCTGTTAGAAAGAGAGTTTGTTAAGGGGAGCGTAGACACCACCCTTTTTCTGAGGAGATTAGGGGATGACTTACTCATTGTCCAGATCTATGTTGATGATATAATTTTTGGATCTTCTGATAAATATTTATGTGAAGAGTTTTCTAAAATGATGAGTAAGGAGTTTGAGATAAGTATGATGGGAGAATTGTCCTACTTTTTGGGGTTTAGCATAAGGCAAACGGATGATGGAACCTTTCTCAATCAATCAAAATACACTAAGGACATTTTGAAGAAATATGAAATGGACAAAGCCAAGCCAATCAATACTCCCATGCCCTCCTCAGTTCAGTTAGATAAGGATTCAAATGGAAAATCTGTTGATCAGAAGAAGTATAGAGGGATAATAGGTTCACTGCTTTACCTGACTGCTAGCCGACCTGATATCATGTTTAGTGTCTGTCTTTGTGCTAGGTTTCAGGCTGATCCTAAAGAGTCCCACCTGACTGCTGTTAAGAGAATTCTTAGATATCTTTTAGGAACCCCAAACCTAGGAATTTGGTACCCTAGGCACAGCACCTCTTTTGAGATCATTGGATATTCTGATTCTGATTTTGCGGGGTGTAGGGTGGATAAGAAGAGTACTTCTGGGACTTGTCAATTCATAGGACAGTCGTTAGTCTCCTGGTCCAGTAGAAAACAGAACTCAGTTGCACTTTTCACTGCTGAAGCTGAGTACATTGCCTTAGGGAGTTGTGTGGCCCAAGTTCTTTGGTTGAAGCAACAAGTCTTGGATTTAGGAGTACCTGTTGGCACAATTTCTATTCTGTGTGATAATACTAGTGCCATCTGTATCTCTAAGAATCCAATCCAACATTCTAGGACCAAACACATTGATATTATGCATCACTTCATTAGCGACCATGTTACAAAAGGGAACATTGAGCTACATCACGTAGCAACTGAAAATCAGCTGGCTGACATATTCACTAAACCACTGGCCTTTGACTCATTCAGCATTTTGAGAACCAGATTAGGAGTGATTGATATAAATGCTTGATTCTGATGACTGCTGATTTATGATTTTTCTGATTGGTATTCTGATTTCTGTTAGTTAGTTTTCGTATTCTGATTTCTGATTTCTGTTAGTTAGTTTTGGTATTCTGATTTCTGATTTCTGTTAGTTAGTTTTGGTTGGATTATTTGCCTTTAGTTGATTTTATTTCTTCTGCTGATTTCTGTGTTAGCCTTACTATTAGTTTGATTTGAGTATTTACTTTGCTGTGATTTTCTACCTGTTTTTATTTATTTACTGGTTCATATCTTGCACTTACTGTTTTATACTTTTCAAGATCTGATCACCGCTCACTACTTCTGATGATCTGAATTTTTGACTGGGAGTTTTTACCTTGTTTTGGTTTGGAAGCTGGTAAGCAGTGATTGACTTCGCTGAATCTGTTAAAGGGAAGAAACATTGATAATTGTTTCTCTTCCTCTAACTCCTTTACTAGTGTGTAGTTTCTTTTGAATAAAAATCCTCTTCAAAATTAAAATATTAGTTTTTGAAATAGAGATTATTTTATCTTCCTATAGTAATCTGCCTCATATAAATAGTGTTTTTCAAAGTCTTGAATCATTAGTTTGATTTTCTAAACCAAGTGATTGCATTTATCATATGTTGTATGGCTTTTGTTTTGTGAATCGTTCTTCCTTACTGCGGAGAGTCATCTCCTATGTCTGAAAGATAATCTCACAGCTGAGACTCTTTAATGATTATGAAAAGGAGAAAGCTTATAAAAGATGCGCAGTGCGCCAGATAATTTGAAAAAGAGGCATAAAATGAGCCCAAAACTGAAAAGATGTGAAATTGCCAAATTGGATACACAAAGTGTATCAAAAAATCAAAAGATGTGCAAAACGCCAACCAAGTTGAAAAAGAGGCACAAAATGAGCCCAAAACAAGCTTTCTTCCCTTTCAGATTGTTAAATGTCTTAGAGAAAT
Source organism: Dendrobium chrysotoxum (assembly GCA_019925795.1). Taxonomy (NCBI): domain Eukaryota; kingdom Viridiplantae; phylum Streptophyta; class Magnoliopsida; order Asparagales; family Orchidaceae; genus Dendrobium; species Dendrobium chrysotoxum. Next base: position 32,772,911 of record CM034302.1, on the reverse strand, counting down.
CTGTACGCCACTTAATATTTTCAAAAGCTTGAGTTTTTAAAATCCCGATTTCTGATTTTTTACTTTGTAACACTATTATATCAGATATTTTTCTGGAACGAGGCTTGAAAGGATCTCTTTTCAAATCTAATGTCTTTTCTTTTGAATCGGATTTTTGTGTTGAAAGAGGTTTGCATCGATAAGGTGCACGGGGTTGGAGTTACGAAAGTTGATTATTTCCAACCTTTTCTGGATTTCAGCGCTGTCAATCGTCCTGTCATTGGTTTTTGAATCTAAAATCAAGGAAAAATTCTGATTTTCCTGTTTTGTAGTTGTTCTATTTATGTTTTATTTCCGTGTTCTGTTTTTCCTCCTCCTTTTTGTGATGTCAAAAGGGGGAGTCAGTTGTAGTCGTGTATGTTTCTGTATTCTGAGTCATGTTTCCTGTATTGTTTTAGCTGTTAAATGAAAATTTAAAAAATATTTGTTTGTTTGATCTCCTAGTTTACTTTTATTTTCAGACTACTTTACAAATGTTTGCCATCATCAAAAAGGGGGAGATTGTTGCAAATCTGGTTTTGATGATGACAAACATGTTTCCAGTGTGTTTTGCTTGGCTAATCTGTTTCAGGCACAAAAGACCGCGAGCCACTCAAGCCAACTCAAGATCGGGTCCAAGAGTGTCAAATGTATGATTTTTCTTTTTATTGAGTCAATTGTAATGTAACTGATTCCCTAGCTAAGTAACCTTGCACACACACACTCAGGGAGAGAGATTGAGTGAATTAGAGTTTCTGTTAAAAATTTTGTTCAGATCGTCCTGGACGATCTCCACATCATCCTGGACGATCCAGTTAAAACAGAAACCCTAATTAGGGCGACTAAGTTAAGAGGGTCTGATTGAGCTGATCGTCCTGGACGATCTACGGATCGTACGGGACGATATGCCCAAATCAGAAATTCTCAGCCGCCAGATCAAGTTAGGCAAGTTCTTATTTTTAGATACTTGGTCTGATCGTCCCGGACGATACGTGTATCGTCCCGGACGATCCAGTACAATCATGCCTAATTTAATATGGTAATTAAGGAAAGTAATTTATTTTTGGTTGATACGATCATATCGTCCTGGACGATCGCAGGATCGTCCCGGACGATCATGATCATTTAGTACATTTCAGCTGTACGACCCGAACTGTGTTCAGGACGATTTGGGGCCTTTTTCAACTAATCGTACCGGACGATGACCCTATCGACCGGGACGATCAAGTCATTTTTTGGTCGTCCAGCACAGATTTCTCTGGACGACCCGAACTATCTTCTGGATGATTTCCCTCAATTTGCACTAATCGTCCCGGACGATCGCAGGATCGTACGGGACGATATGAACAACTTTTTCTACTGATCATCCAGAAGAGCCTAATCGTCCAGGCTGAAACAGCTGAATTTGAACTGATCGTACAGGACGATCTACCGATCGTCCTGGACGATCTTGGTCGACCAGTTGAGATTTAGGACAAATTTTAAGCCCTCCTTTATAAGAACTTTTTTCAATTTTTGGAAAAATCTTTTGCTGCTTTCCTTCCCTAAGAAACCCTAGAGAGAGAGAGAGAGTTGGGAGAGAGAGAGAGAAGATCTTGTGAGGGGGAGTTAGTGAGGGATTCACTAAGGTTGCTCCGAGCACGGATCAAAGTTGTCTTCTCCGCTCGTCGTCTTTCATCTAGTCGGTGTTCGTCGTGGGAGGATCGTTCGCAAGAAGATCCAGGGTTCTCTGCCCGCTTTAGGTGGAAGCAAAAGGAGTTCGAAGGTTCTCTGCCTACTTCAGGAGGAAGCGAAAGGAGTTCGAAGGTTCTCTGCCTGCTTCAGGAGGAAGCGAAAGGAGGTTGGGTTCTCTGCCTCACCGTGTGGTGAAAAGGAGGTTTTTGTACAGGCTTCTCCGCCTTGCTGTGGGAGCAAAAGGAGAGACACTTTTGTTTAGTGCAATACCCGGAGGGGAGGCTCCGGGGAGTGGACGTAGGTCAAGTTAATCGAACCACTATAAAATCGGGTTTGCTTTTCTGATTCAGTTTTGCACTTTACTTTTCTAATATTAACTGCTTGGGTGAATATCTGTGGTTGATCTTTTTATCGTTGTTTTAATTCGTTTTCGCTGCATGTTATAAAAAGATTTTCATTGTTATCGTGAAATTTTTAAATAACCAATTCACCCCCCCTCTTGGTTAGCTTCGGGACTAGTTCACTAGGGCTTAACATCCCTATCGAACTTTCAGATAATTACTCGATGTTCACTTGGATTAAATTTCTGTCACATAAATCTGAGTCATTTGATGAATTTAAGTCTTTCTTCACTTAGATTCAGAGGAAGTTAGGTTGTGAGATATTGATTATTCATAGTGATTATGGTGGAGAGTTTGAAAATGTGAAGTTTGGAAGTTTCTGTGAGGAGCAAGGGATTAGTCACAATTTTTCAACTCCTAGGACCCCTCAGTAGAACGGGATAGCTGAAAGGAAGAACAGGACCTTAGTGGAAGCCGCTAGAGCCATGCTTGCTAAATATTCACTTCGAAAATACTTTTGGGCTTAAGCGGTGAACACTGCCTGTTATGTGCTGAATAGGGTGAATGTTAGAGCCAATCTGAACAAGAGACCTTATGAGATCATTAAGGGTAGAACTCCAAACATGTCCCACCTCTATGTCTTTTGCTGTAAGGTTTTTATTCTGAACAACAGGAAATCACCCTTAGAAAAATTTGACCCCAAATCTGATGAAGGAGTTTTCTTAGGCTATTCTAGACTTTGGTGGTGGAAGAGATAACTCATATGGTGTTTGATGAATCTGATCCTAAGGTGACTAGAGTTGCGGTAGAAGAAGAGGTAGGAGAGAATACCCAAGGGGTTGAAAATGCAAATCTGGAGGAAAGGGTAGAACCTCAAAACACTTTGCCTAGAGATTGAAGATATTCTTCGAGTCATCCTAAAGAACTTATCTTAGGAGACCCTTCTGAAGGTGTTAAGACTAGGCATGGGCTTAGGAAGGAAGTAAACCACTCTACCTTTATCTCAATGACTAAACCCACCAACATCAATCAAGCCCTTTCTGATGAGTTTTAGATCTTAGCTATGCAAGAAGAACTGAATCAATTTGTAAGAAATGATGTTTGGGAGTTAGTAGAAAGACCTAGGAATCAAAGTATAGCGGGAACCAAGTGGGTCTTTAAGAATAAGATGAATGATTTTCGTGTGGTGGTTAGGAATAAGGCAAGATTGGTGGTTAAGGGGTATAATCAAATTGAAGGGATTGATTTTGAGGAGACCTTTACCCCTATAGCTAGATTGGAAGCCATTAGAGTGCTACTAGCCTTTACATGTTATAAGGGATTTAAGCTATTTCAAATGGATGTCAAGAGTGCCTTTTTAAATGGGGTAATAAAAGAGGATATTTTTGTAGAATAACCCCCAGGTTTTGAGAGTTCCCAATATCCAAATCATGTTTACAAATTAAAAAATGCCTTATATGGATTGAAATAGGCACCCAGAGCTTGGTATGAAGGCTTAGCACATTCCTGTTAGAAAGAGAGTTTGTTAAGGGGAGCGTAGACACCACCCTTTTTCTGAGGAGAGTAGGGGATGATTTACTCATTATCCAGATCTATGTTGATGATATAATTTTTGGATCTTCTGATAAATATTTATGTGATGAGTTTTCTAAAATAATGAGTAAGGAGTTTGAGATGAGTATGATGGGAGAATTATCCTACTTTTTGGGGTTTAGCATAAAGCAAATTGATGTTGGAACCTTTCTCAATCAATCTAAATACACTAAGGACATTTTGAAGAAATATGAAATGGATAAAGCCAAGCCAATCAACACTCCCATGAGCTCCTCTGTTCAGTTAGATAAAGATTCAAGTGGAAAATCTATTGATCAGAAGAAGTATAGAGGTATAATTGAATCACTGCTTTACCTGACTGCTACCTGACCCTATATTATATTTAGTGTTTGTCTTTGTGCTAGGTTTCAGGCTGATCCTAAAGAGTCCCACCTGACTTCTATTAAGAGAATTCTTAGATATCTTTTAGGAACCCCAAACCTAGGAATCTGGTACCCTAGGCATAGCACCTCTTTTGAGATTATTGGATATTCTGATTCTAACTTTGCAGAGTGTATGGTAGATAGAAAAAGCACTTCTGAAACTTGTCAATTCATAGGACACTCTTTAGTCTCCTGGTCCAGTAGAAAATAGAACTCAATTGCACTTTCCACTGCTGAAGCTGAGTACATTGCCTTAGGAAGTTGTGTGGCCCAAGTTCTTTGGTTAAAGCAACAAGTTTTGGATTTAGGATTAGCTGTTGGCACAATTTATATTCTGTGTGATAATTCTAGTGCCATCTGTATTTCTAAGAATCTAATCCAACATTCTATAACCAAACACATTGATATAAGGCATCACTTCATTATGGACCATGTTATAAAAGGGGACATTGAGCTACATCATGTAGCAACTGAAAATCAGCTGGCCGACGTATTTACTAAACCACTGGCCTTTGACTCATTTAGTATATTGAGGACCAGATTTGGTGTGATTGACATAAATGCTTGATTCTGATGACTTTTTATTTCTGATGTGTCTATTTTTCATTTTGTTTCTGTTAGTTAGTTGTTTAATTTGATTAAATGTTTTCTGTTATTTTTGTGTTTCTACTGATTTCTATTTTAGCCTAGGTGTTAGTTTGATTTGAGTATTTATTTTGATGCGATTTCCTACTTACTTTTTGATTTACTATTTTATTTCTTTCAAAATCAGATCACTGCTCACTACTGCTAAAAAAAATTGGATTTCTGACTAAGAGTTTTGCCTTGTTTTTATTTGGAAGCTTGTAAGCAGTGATTGATTCCACTGGATCTGTTAAAGGAAAGAAATGTTGATGATTGTTTCTCTTCCTCTAACTCCCTTAAATAGTGTATTATTTCTTTTGGATAAAAATCTTCTTCAAAATTAAAAAGTTAGTTTTTGAAATAGAGATGTGTTTTTTCTTCCTACAGTAATCTACCTCATATGATTAGTGTTTTCAAAGTTTTAAGTCATTGTTATGATTTTCTGAACCAAGTGATTGCACTTATCATATGATGTATGATTTTTACTTTGTGAATTACTCTTCCTTATTGTAGAGAGTGAGTTTTGTCATCTCTTATATCTGGAAGGTAATTTCACAGCTGAAATTTTTTAACAATTTTAAAAGGAAGAAAACTTACAAAAGATGCGCAGTGCGCCAAATAAATTTAAAAGGAGGCACAAAATGAGCCCAAAGCTGAAAAGATATGAAATGTCGCCAAACTAAAAGATACACAAAGTATATCAAAAATTAAAAGATGTGCAAAGCGCCAAACAAATTGCAAAAGAGGCACAAAATGAGCCCAAACCAAGCTTTCTTCCCTTTCAGATCTTTAAATGTCTTAGAAAAATCCATGCACCCTTAATATTTTCAACAGCTTGAGATGAAAAATCATGATCTTTGATTTCTTACTTTGTAATACTATTATATCAGATATTTTTCTGGAACGAGGCTTAAAAGGAACTCTTTTCGAATCTAATTTCTTTTCTTCTTAATTGTATTTTTGTTTTGAAAGTAATTTGCATCTATAAGGTGTCTGAGGTGGGAGTTACGAGAGTCGATTTTCCAACTTTTCTGGATTTCAGCGCTGTCAATTTTCTTCTTATTGGCTTTTGAATTGAAAATTAGGGGAAATTCTTTTTACTAAAGCAGATCGATTCAAAAAAAAATCATTATTTTTGTGTGTTTTGAGTTTCGAGTTTTATTTACTTTGTCTTTATTTTTCATTTTATTGTCTGTTGTTTTTGTTCCTCCTCCTTTTTATGATGTCAAAAGGGTGACTTAATTGAGTGACTAGTAGTATTTGTTTTATGTATTGATCTTGTTCTTCTTGTGATTTTTATTTTGTTTGTAGTTATTTTTCTGTATTGTTCTAGTTGTTCAGTGAAATTTGAAAAGATATTTGTTTTTCGTATGTGCGCTAGTTAACTCCTGGTTATTTTATTTTAAACTACATCACTAATGTTTTCCATCATCAAAAAGGGGGAGATTGTTACAAATCTGGTTTCAATAAGTATAATTTTGATGATGACAAACATGTTTGTATTCTATTTTGCTTGGCTAATCAATTTCAGGTATAAAAGATCAAAAGTAACTCAAGCACACTCAAGATCGGGTCCAAGTGTGTCTAAATGTAATGTTTTTCATTTTCTTGAGTCAAATGTAATGTAACTGATCCCCTAGCTAAGTAACCTTGTACACACACACTCAGGGGGAGAGCTTGAGTGAATTAGAGTTTCTGTTTAATTTTTGTTCAGATCATCCTGGACGATATTCACATCATCCTGAAAGATCCAATGAAAATAAAAATCATAATTAGGGCGACCAAGTTAAGTTTGTATGATTAAGTAGATCATCCTGGATGATTCATACATCGTACAGGATGATAGGCTAAATTCAGAAACTCCCAGCCGCCAGATCAAGTTAGGCAAGTTTTATTTTTAGAGATTTGATCTGATCGTCCAGGATGATACGTGTATCGTCCTGGACGATCCAGTACAATCATGCCTAAATTAGTCTGGTGATTAAGGAAAACAATTAATATTTAATTGATACGATCACATCATCCTGGACGATCGCAATATCGTCCAGGACGATCATGATCGTCCAGTGTGTTTCAGCTGTACGTCTAGAGCGGTGCTTAGGATGATTTTGGCACTTTTTGTTCTAATCATACAGGACGATATCCGTATCATTCTGGATGATCAAGTCATTTTTGGATCATCCAGCACAAGTTCTTCTGGACGACCAGAGCGGTCTTCTGGACGAAATTCCTGAATTTACACTAATCATCCCGGACGATCGCAGAATCGTACGGGACGTCCAGAATAACTTTTTTTAGTAATAGTCCAGAAGATCCAGATCGTCCAAGCTGAAATAGGTGATTTTGAACTGATCGTACAGGATAATCCATCGATCATCCTGGTTGATTCTTGCCGACCAGTTGAGATTTAGGGAAATTTTGAGCCCTCCTTTAAAAGATATTTTTCTTCCAACAAGAAAAATCTTTTACCACTTTCCTTTCCAGAGAAACCCTAGAGAGAGAGAGAGAGAGTTTAGGAAAGAGGGAGAGGATCTTATGAGGGGGAGTTTGTGAGGGGTTCACAAAGGTTGCTCCAAGTAAGGATCAGAGTTGTCTTCTCCACTCGTAGTCTCTGGTCTTGTCGGTGTCTCTTGGGAGGATCGTCGACAAGAAGATTCGGGTTCTCTGCCCGCTTCAAGAGGAAGCGAAAGGAGTTCAGGTTCTCTGCCTACTTTAGGAGGAAGTGAAATGAGTCTGAGGATCTCTGCCTGCTTCAGGAGGAAGCGAAACGAGGTTAGCTTCTCTACCTCACCGTGTCGGTGGAAAGGAGTTTTTGTACAGGCTTCTCCGCCTTGCTTTGGGAGCAGAAGGAGAGTCACTTTGGTTTAGTGCAATACGTGGAGGGGAGGCTCCGGGGAGTGTACGTAGGTCAAGTTGACTAAACTACTATAAAATCTAGTGTGTTCTTTCTGATTACTTTCTATACTTTAGTTTTCTGTGATTAACTACTTGGGTGAAATCTGTGTTTGATCTTTTCGTTTTTGTGTTTTACTTGTTTCTGCTGCAAATCATTGAAAAGATTTTTTACTGTTGCTGTCGAATTTTTAAAAAATCAATTCACCCCCCTCTTGGTTAGCCTCAGGACTAGTTCATCAGGGCTTAACATCCCTATCAAACTGTCAAGTGGTATCACAACATACCCACTTGACTTTCAACCACATGAATAAAATTGGGACAGATTGATACTACACACAGGATCTTTGAAAGAATATCACATTGGCTTTGATAACCCATATCACATTAAACTCAAATGAATGAATTGGGGAGAGAGAGAAATTATATATATGATTTTTAAAAGAATATTATATTGGTTTTGATAACCCAGGCCACATTCAACTCATATGAATGAACTAGAGCCCACAACTATCATAACAAAATTTGTAGATAAATGAAATTTACACTATGATAGTGGGTCAATATCACCACACCTGACTAATCATAGGTTGGGTGTTTACCTAGTATTGAATTCCATAAGGGATCTGAATTAATGGTTTTAATATCCCAGACCATACTTAGGGGTGACAAGTGAAACTAGCGAGTTAAAACTTATGGTAAATTCAAAGGCATATGAATACCATGAGTTTATACTGAGCTAGGCAAATCATAAAACTTGAATATACATGAATCGTATGATTTACACTAGAGGAACAAGAAAAGTCTAAGAAGATCATACATATTAGTTTTGATAACCCAGACCACACTCAGGGCGATGAGCAAAATTGGACAAAGTCAACCCTCGGAGGGGGGCCAATAAGAAGACCTCATGCAACAACACCAAAGTGATTGGCGGGCATAGACATAAGTACAAATATCCCTATGGTGTATTTACATGCAACTTTTAAGGGCGACCTTATACTTTGCATGATGAACATCATGTGGTAGAGGAAAAATTATTGTGGCCATGGACTGCTGTAAAGTAGGAAGAAATTCATTCAAATTATATATATACAGAGGGATATTTACAAGTGTTGGAGGGATCCCCCCCTACGATGTGCAAACTCAAACATAGTACTTTCTCAAGTACTTACTATTAATGACAGGCATGGGATGAACACCATTTACATCAATTAACAGATAAGAGCCACCTTCATATACTTGCTCTACGGTGAAGGGGACTTCCCAAATGAGCTTAAACTTACCATCTCAACTACGATGCGAGATAATAAGCCTACGTAAAATAAGAACTAACTCACCGACCCAGAAAGTATGGGGTCAAACAAGGCGATCATGTTCCTGGGCCATATGGGCCTGGTATAACTTAAGGTTCTCATGAGCTTATAGATGATGCTCTTCTAAACCATCAAGTTCTTCCAATCATAGTCGAGCATTATCCTCATGATAAAGATTGTAGCTAACTGCCACACACAATGAGGGAAGCTCAACCTCAAGAGGGAGGATGACTGTGACCCTGAAGGCCAAAGCATATGGGGTGGACTAAGTGGGAGTACAATATGTAGTCCTGTAATCCCATAATGCTTTAGGCAATTTATCATGCCTTTCTATTTTATTTGTCACAAGTATTTTCCTTATTAATTGGACCAATATTTTATTGAATGCCTCAGCCAAACTGTTGTCTCTAGGATAGTAAATAGAGGAGTAATACCAATTGATATTATTTCGATGGATAAATCTAGCAATTTTGGTGCTTCTAAATAACGGGCCATTATCAGAGATTATACAACACGGAACACCAAAATAGTAAATGATGTGATCGTGAAAGAAGAACATCACATCTTTTGATTTAACTTCCTTAAGTAGGATGACTTCTGCCCACTTAAAGAAGTAATCAGTTGCAGCTAGAATAAACCCATGACCCCTAGAGGAAGGAGGGTCAATAGGACCCACTACATCTGTACCCCAACTCTTAAATGGCCAGGAAGATACAGTAGGGTGCAACAGATTAGGAGATTGGTAGATAAATGTACTATGAATTTGGCATTGATGGCACCATCTAGCGTGCTCTATAAAATCATAGATCATGGTTAGCCAATAATAGCCAAGGAATTTAATTCTGACCTTCATCTTAGGTTTGAACTAATGAGCACCACTAAGCCCCTCATGTATCTCATCCATGACCTTGCGCGCCTCCTCATTGTTGAGGCAATGTAAACACATCTGGCCAAAAGAGCATCGATACAAGGTTTCATTCACGTAGGAGAAAGATAAAGCCCTCTTCCAAATGTGAGTGACAAGCGAATGATCATCTGGAAGCCTACCATATTTCAAATACTCAATAATGTGGATTCTCCAATCTGACTCTTCCTTTACAACAAGCACTGTAGGGGTCTGATCAGGAGAAGATAAATCTGCAGGGAATAAGGCTTGATGATATTGAATAATAATGGACACTGGATTTCCAGTTGGGTCGGCCAACTCCTTAGAAAGTTTAGCTAGTGCATTCACTCTACCATTCTCAGATCGAGGGATTCTAGCTCAAGTTTCTTCAAGGATTAAACACAAGAGCTCCATTTTCCTATTATAATAAGGCAAGAGATCAGATTTGAGAACTTTTAATATTCCAGCTACTTGATGAATGATTAGTTGGGAATCTCCAAAGATTTTCACCCGCATAATACTCATCGGAAGGGCCAACTCAAGTCCCAAAATCAGAGCTACTTACTCAGCTTCATTGTTAGTATGAGGTTTTGAAAGACTATTAGAGTAAGGAAGAGTGTAGCCTTCAGGAGACAAAAAAATGAGGCCCAAACATACCCTAACTATGAGAGATTCATAAGGGCATAGTGATTTGACAGAGGATGCACCATCAAATTAAAACTACTAGGTAGGGGACTCCTGTTCTTCCACACTCATGATTGGTTCAATAGGTAAGTTATCATTGAGTAGGGAATCTGTAGGGATCGGGTGAGCAGCAAGAAAGGTAGGTAGAGCCTATCCTTTGATGGCTCACTCAGGGACAAAGGTAATGTCAAACTACAGCAAGATCATAGACCAACATGCTAGGATACCTGACAAAGTTGGATGGGTCATCAAATACTGCAAAGGGTTGACTCGAGAAATCAAATTGATCTTGTGTGAGAGTATATAGTGTCTAAGCTTTTGCACAGCAAAGATCAAATCCAAACATTACTTTTCCATTGTTAGGTATTTTAACTCTACAGAATCAAATGTCTATGAAGGTAATATAAGGTATTTTCTTTACCATCTTTATTTTCTTGAGCTAAAAGCGCACCAAGTGACTCATCCAAGGCCGTAGTGTAGAGAATTAATGGTCATACTTTGGATTGGTACAGCTAACACTAGGGGACTTGTCAGGTAGCGATTTATGCTCTCAAACACCTCCTTACAATTCTTATATAAATGAAAGAAGTTATCCTTCTTCATGAGAGTAGCAAATGGATGACATCTACTAGTATGGCTGGAGATAAATCTCTTTAATAAAGAAAGCTTACCCTGAAAAGACCTCAACTAGGTAAGACTCTTAGGGGTTTCAAGTCTACTATGGCTTTGATCATGAAAGGATCAATCTCAATGCCACGATAGCGAATAATTGAACCAAGAAATTTCCCACAGTAATACCAAATGTGCATTTTAAGGGATTCATTTTTATGCTATGCTTGTGCAAGCATTCAAAAATGATTCATAGATCTCGGAGGTGATCACTATGGATGTTGCTTTTCATTATGAGGTCATTCACATATCATTCAACTTGCTCATGAATTAGAACATCAGAAATGACAGTCATAGTATGTTGATAGGTAACCCTGGCATTCTTGAGGCCGAAGGGCATCACCTTGTAACAAAATACACCTCTAGGGGTGTGAGAAGTAGTTAATTTCTCATCTTTAAGGGTCATCTTTATCTGGTTATAACCAGATGAACCATCCATGAAGGAGAAAATGCTATGGGATGAAGCAATATCAACCATAAGCTCAGGGATGGGAAGAGGGAAATCATACTTAGGACATGCCTTATTCAAATCATGGAAATTGATATAGACACGAATCTGACACTCTTCTTCCGGACTGGAAATACGTTAGCAAGCCAAGTAGGATACTTCTCTTCCCAAATAAAATTAGCTTCTTAGTCTCAGTGATCACCTATTGTTCAATCTCCAACCTCATCCGATAAGGTGACTATTTAATAGGGACTACATCAGAGCTAATGGCCAACTTATGGATTGGTACTATTGGATCTAAACCAGGCATCTTAGTATAGTTCCAAGCAAAGCAATCTCTAAACTCATATATGAGTTTAATATGCTCTTAGGCCTCTGACTCAGATAATAAAGCACTATGTAAAATGGGATGAGGATCTGATTTAGTACCTAAATTGATCTCTCATAATTTATCCATGACAGAAGTGGCACCATCTTTGAACTCACGTCAAGCATCAAGAACCCTGTTCTCCACATCATCTAGGTCTTCATCATAAAAGATGAAAATAATCGGATAAGAGTGGGAGATAACATAGAAATTGACAGAAGAAAAGTGATATTTCTTAAAATAGCCTACACCCCATTAAGTTTGAGGTAGATCACTTCGCCAAATATGAATTTGTTATGGGGCTTATACATCCATCCAAGTCGAACGGACAACACCCCACTCAACACAGCTATCCATGAAGGGGGAAAAGTATCGAGGGATGTGTGTGACCTCGTCATCCACAGTGGATTCCATAGGGCCTTGTACATCGGTACTCTGTGGGATACCGACACTATGGAATAATGATATATTCCAACCAGACTGTGGTGACACATAGAGAGTATGTAGCTCTTGTATAGAGTGACTATTAGAGTGTAGTGCACCACGAGCACTAGTGCTAGGTATAGGGGAGGGCTGAAGACTGGATTCCTTGACTCTCATCCCATATATATAACTAGAAAGGGATTATCAGCTAGTAGTCTGACATCTAGGTCGTCCAAGCCACTATCAATGACTAAACCACCTTGAGGTAATAGATAACTATAGAATGTAGTATATGAATTGTAATCAGCAACACTAAAGGCAGGAGAAGGAGCTGAATGTTGAGGAGCATCGGTCATCTCATCATCAGACTCAAACTCGACTGTCAAAGGGGAAGCGTAAAGGTGCGAGGGAGGAGGAATTCGAGTATCAAAGTTTCATGAAGGATGAGCTGACTCTGTACCTTGACCTCTACCATGCCATCCCCTACCTCTACTAGGGGGAACATCATACCCAACTACAAATTGAAAGGAAGGTCTAGCAAGATCTGCAGTGTAAACTTCTGCCTCAATACAAATCTGTGATGGACCCTATACTAATGGTTGTATACGACCCTGTATAGGTGGCTACATAAGACCATGTATAGTGCTAGTAGGTATCACTGGTGATTGGGTAGTGGGAGGTCTATGATCCTTTCGAGGCATGTAATACTCGACTTCAACGTAAATAGAGACCACATGCATGATAAAAGGTTATGTATCTCTAGGAATAGAGAACTCCACATTGTTCCTCATATATTTCATGCACTAGTGCAACGTAGAGGGCACCATCCCGTGTTCATGAATCCAAGGCCTTCTTAAGAGACCCTTATACGAGGTATCTACTTCAATAACATGAAACTTTACCTCAGTCAGGAGATCTCTAAACTTTAAAGGTAGGATAATGGCCCGTAGAGCACACTATCCTTGATCATTAAAACCTTCCAACATAATCCTATCTAAAGTCAATTTTAGATGACCAAGGGCAAGACTCTGTAGGGTGGCATGAGTGAGGATATTGACTAATGCTCCTTGGTCAATGAAGACCCTGTTCAACTCATAACCATTTACTTCAGTAGTGACATATAAGAGACGATTGTGCTCAGAAGTCCCTAAGAGAATATCCTAATATGAAAAGGTAATTCACGGTATCTTTCTCAAGTAACATGCATCCTTAACAAACTCAGTGGCAAAGAAGGCTTGATAAGGCTCTGGTTCTAGTAGGGCTTTCACCAAGGTCTCTCTTAAGTCAGGGGACATCATAAGTGCATCATAAATACTGAGAAGGGAAGGAATTTTTCTCAGATGAGGCAACACATTATATTCAACATCTAACTAAGTGCCTTTTACCCTCTCCTTAGCGAGTGCTTGAGGACGGGGAATAGGATTATCCTGTTGGGTAATGATATTTCTATCTTTTTTTTATTATTTTTAGCCATTTTGGGTGGAAGGATCTTTCCTGAATGCAATTGAATCTCTTACAGTGAGTCAAGCTCAATAGAAGACTCATTTGGTTCAGAGGCTATGACTTAAGTTTTCTTTACAAAAGGTGATTGGAGTGTGTTCTCGGACTATCTCTGGAGTCAATATAACAACCATCCTCAAGAATAGTAAACACAGGTTTTCCCTCACACTCAAAATCTTCTCCATAGGAGGGATTATCATCATTACCAGAAATATAAAAAGAATGAAAAGAACAAGTGATAGGAAAGTAGAACTAGAAGGAGCAAGAGATCAAAAGTAGCCAGAATCATTTTCTTCTATTAATTCATTATCAATAAAAGGTAGAACGAAATTCTTCACTATAAGTGCTAGAAGAGATCCAATATTTCCCTCTAAAGTTACAATAAAATTTTCTCTTTCAAACATTTTTCTAGTACAAGAAGTAAAAGAAATGTGCTCTGTAGGCACTATAACAAAAGAAAAAGGAAGAACATGTAAAGTAACTATGCTAGCAACTATCGACTTGGCCTATCATGGCCTCCTCTCACCTGCCTCTGAACTCTAAACTATTTGATCATGCCCCTTATCTTACGAGAGAGTGCAAGCTTCCACTCCTCCCCAGAACTAAGGGGTGCTCTACTATCACTGCTCTAACCGCCACCTTGATTGTCATATTGACTGGAGCCTATAATCATCTGAACCACCTGAGCAATCTTACCTCGAAGCTATACCAAATCATTATCCTATAGATAAATCTCCCCATTAGCTATAAGGCTCTCCACCCTAATTTTGAACATATAGCAATCTTCAATGATTTGACCAATATGCCTATAAAATGGATAATACAATAGATAATCTGTCTGACCCTCCTCTTCCACCTTCCTATTTATAGGAAATATCAAAATATTTTTCTTAACAAGGAATTTAAAATTTTTTTTACACTTCCCCTTTTAAAGGGATATTCCTTACTAAGGTTCTCCTATTGATACTATTGACTCTCTAGAGTCCTGTGAGAGGGTCTAAACTACTGAGTCTAGGGTCATGGCTGAAACTATAGTAGAGGCTGTACCGATGGTGGCATCTATGGTTATGGTTAAAACTGTGGCCGTGGCCATAGTGGAGGTGGTCGTTGTGGTGCTGAACTAACCATGGGTCTCATGTCCCTATCCTAGGACTTAAAAGTATTGTGTACCTCCACCTTCTGAGGAGGTGGTGCCCCTGATAACTCTTGCCTTTGAGATCTACATGGGGGTTAACTCTCAACCTTAGGAGGGCTACAGCAGGAATGTTTTCCAACAAACTAATGACCTTGGTCAACAACTTTTGAAAGGTTCGAATACTAA
This sequence comes from Dendrobium chrysotoxum, assembly GCA_019925795.1. Taxonomy (NCBI): domain Eukaryota; kingdom Viridiplantae; phylum Streptophyta; class Magnoliopsida; order Asparagales; family Orchidaceae; genus Dendrobium; species Dendrobium chrysotoxum. The sequence goes on along the minus strand of CM034302.1, from coordinate 32,757,772 downwards.
AACCCTTCAGGTATGGAGCGATAGGACAATCTATATTCTTTAACAGAATCTCAAATGCATGCTGCTCCTTTAACTGAGGTTTTCTTTGAAGACTAAGGTTCTTCCACTAAATAATATAGTTAGGTAGAGGCTCGTGAGGATGCTGCCTAGTCACTACCAACTCATCAACTGCAACCCTGTGCTTAGTACTAATGAATCTCTGAATGAACAACTACTCCAGCTTAGTAAAGGTATATACTGAATCATTGGGGAGATCAGCAGACCACTCAAATACCACTCTCACCATATTACTAATGAATAATTTCAATATTAGTGCATCATTCCCTCCAATGTTGCAACATATGGCCCGATACTGAGCCAAATGCTATCTTGGGTTCCCTAACCCATCAAACACCTAAAAATCATGAGGGCAAAAACCTACAGGGCACGTCTCCTACTCGTACTCTATCGGGTATGGATGACCCCTACTGATTAAATCTCCAAACTTTCGAGATAAGATAGCCTGCTCAACCCTCTGTGTAATTACATCCTGAATATGTCTTGGTGATAATTAAACTAACTGACTCAAGACTGACACACAAAATTATACTATTAGGGGTGCTACTGAAACTGCCTATGAACTTTATCCACTGTCACAACTTTGGCACTACTACTTGTGGCACCGCTGGCTCATCTCTGGATGTAGTAGGGGTGCCTACATCCATGACTTAGGGTGTAGCCCCCAATACTATTAACTGGGCGGTCATCACCACCATAACTCTTACCATCTCAGCCATCTGAGTATGCAACTACAAAATTATTGCATATGTATCCACTGATCAAGGAGGCTCGCCCTGTGCTGAGGTGGAAGCACATTAGCCTCTCCCTGCTCCTCCATACAATAATTCAAATCTCTATGATCATCTGATGTACCTTGCCTCATAATAACATAAATACTATGGACAGGGATGTCCTCGTTTGACTCTCCTCTAAGTAAGTCCTCACCAGAGAAGGTCTGACAAAGGCATCAATATATGGTCCCATAAGAGAGGTGATCATACAGGGACTAAAATAAGGCACTGACTCTACTCGATCTAGGAAACTATCCAAAGGAACAACCTCCTCAACCTCTCTTGACTCATCGTAAACCAATGACACTATGCTGATCCCAAGGGAACTATATCAATATGCTAAATCTTCCCAACAATATGCTCTGTCTCGACAGGTCGGTCCACCTATCGACGCCTCCATACCCATCTACTACGATGGGATCTAACGTGCACATCTAATTGCGTAGTGGGGATAATAATAACTGAACTAAGCTGCGGCCAAATAGGCTCCAACTTTGGGTGACATCCATGATGATGTGGGCATTGTCCAATAGTAGGGACACTTGCTTGGGGTCTAACTGTAGGAACTGGGCTAACCTGCTATCGTGGTAACTGTCCTCTCTTCCACTGGTAACTTTGTCTGACATACTACCTTTGCAACGGAGCATGTACCCGAGAGATCTAGTAAAGTAGCCTCTCCTCACTAATACGGCCTTTACCCCACTTCGTATAGATAATGCTCCTAATCCTCTGAGTGAGGGCTCTAACAGCACTGTCCTCAGGGACTTTGGCACATGGAGGAGTAGTGGTAATAGGAGGGGCTGCTATAATGTGAACAATGTCCTCCTCATCCCCACTATGTACTACCGGGGAAAAGTATCCTCCCTAGATGGCGTCAATCTTGGGTGTGATAATAACATCAAGAAACTGAACAACTATGGCATAGCTCCCACTACAAGGGAACCACCTTCTACTGAGCTAGATCCTATTGAGCCACTGAGTCTACCATCTATTGCGTTACTGCCTAAGCGTAACCTCCTATTCCTACTCCTCCAGGCCCTTCTCCCAAGGCTAAAGGTGGAGGAAGATGCTACATCTGTACTAACAAACTAAATCAAAGGGACATGAACTACTAGAATTGGGCCTATCGGGGTCTGCCCAGTTGTCTCAGGGTGAGAAAGTTGAGCAAAATTGAAACCCGGTGAGTAGGAGGTGAAGGAATCTCGACCTGGGCACCCCTCTTCCTTGCAGAAGTAGGAGAAGGGGAAACTCGAGCTCGAGCAGCCTCTACTGGGGTAGCAGGAAGGGTAACTACTTATTATCGGTGCTTAGGGGCCAGGGACATCCAAATAATTGGTACTAGAGGCATTGACTGCTTAACAACTAGATAAATGGGCTGAACAGGAAGTCGCCTAGGCACTGGCTACCTAGCCATTGGGCGCACTACATGCACGCAAATAGGTGCAGGACAAAAAGGTGCCCGGGCTGGCTGCCAAGCAACTGGGACATCTAAAAGGATGCATGGCTGCACGGCCTCTCCTCTGTGGGGGAGAAAATGTGGCTACCTTAGAGGGGGTCAGCTCGCCAGCGGTGACATAGGCCGAGTTAGAGAAGGAACAAAAGGAGATCCCCCCGCAGGTAGGCTCGAAAGCAGGGACTCAGGAAGTGTCACCCATGAGTTTGAGCCAAAATAGAAGGTAACAAAAGGATTGAAGAATGTTATGGTACTGTCTACTAATGAAAACTAAATCAATTAGCACAACACAATACCATTTGAGAGAAAGAGAAGAGAAAGGATGGAATAGCCTAAAAGGCTTGGAAGAAAAGAACATAACTATGGAACACCAAACCTAGAGTACACACAAGAGATAATAATATAGAATCTAAAGGTGGAGAGAGAAACCTGTCCCACTGTGGTCGCCAAAAAATTGTGGGTCCCCAAAAAAATTTGGGAATTTTTAGGATTTTAATTATTTTTAATTAATTAAATTAATTAAATAATAACTTTAACTTAAAATGAAATTATCCTTAAAATTTAAGTAAAATTAAAGTGATTTTAATTTTCTTTAATTAAATACTGAATTATAGTTAATTTGATATATTATTTGAAATTTTTGGATCTAATTTGAATTAATTATAATTTTTCAAAGTTTTGTTATTTAATAGATATTTTAAATTACTTAATTATGGAGATTTTGATTGTTTTGATCCAAACTTATTCTAAACTGCATAGAATTATCCCCAAAGGTCAAGGATGACTCATGGGAGTGTTTTTAGGTGTTTAAAATTTATTTTACATTTTTAGTATTTTTTAATTATTTTATATAATTAATTATTAATTTTCACTAAAACATAAATTAAAGTTAAATTGAAAGTCCAGTGATGAGGCTTTTATTTTTCCTAGATAGAGGATCAAATTATAATCAATTTAAGATATTATTTGTAATTTTTTATTTTAATTTTGATTTATTATAATTTTTAAAGTTTTTGGGTCCTAAAAGGGATGGATTTTTACTTGCTTAATTTTCTAACCTAATGACCTCCAAATCCATTGAAATTTGGACCTAAGGTATGAAATGTTACTAAGTTCAATGTTCTAATGTTTCATTTCCATTAGATTTGTATACAATTTTCTATAATATTTCTACTTTAACTAGATCTTTTCCTTAATTATTTTCCCTAGGTGTCTCTAGTGTTCAAATATGTTTGAAATTTTAGTCACCTAACCCTGGAACATATAAAAGCATACCACAACAATTAGATAACCTAATTTTATCAATTTGGAAAGTTATAAATTTTCAAAGTTTTGGGTCCAAAATAGACCAATTACCTTAAAAATTCACATCACAACAATCCTTTAAGCATCTAGACCAAGGAAAAATGTAGGGAATGCATAAGATGCTCAAAAATATTTTACCAAAATTTGGGCTCAATTTGATCACTGGATTATGTGGAAATTATAAAATTTAGATTTTATACAAACGCAAATAACTCATTATACCGTGGTGAAAATACTTTAAATTTAATTTTAAAAAATAGTATGGCTCAAGCCCTTTTCGATGAGCCCAAAAACACTAAATTTGATGAAATATTGGATTTTCTATGAAAATTTTAAGTTTATGGAATTTAAATTGAATTTTTAATTCAATTTTGAATTAAATAAGTTGGCAGGAAACATGGCAAGCACGTAACACAATGCATGGCCGACGCGGCAACTAGACAGCACGCGGGACATGTGGCAGCATCGACGCGCCATGCGTCGTGCGATCTGGGATCACATAACTGAATCAGCACTGGATCTGGCTGTTGATTCAAAAAACAGGTGATTGACGACCCTGATTGAGCCATGTCGCCTACAGATTGATTGTGTACGAACAGTTATGGGACCTGTCGGATGAGTTATGCTGTCTAATGGTCTCTGGGCCATCCGATCGTGCGTGCATCATGATCGGAAGGCTCTGCTCTCACCAGAGCTTATTAGTTTATTTTGAACTAAATTTTCAAATGGCCATAACTTAAAAAATTACTCATCCAAATTTAGTAAAATTTGAAACACAGACTAATGATAGTCTAATCTTTCAACACCTGATGTTTGAAGATTTCATGTGCTGTAGATTTTCTAAAGTTTCAAATTGAAGTTTTAGAAAAAAGTTGAGATATCTTACAATCCTGTGGATGGATTTTGGTGTTCTTGGGCTTGTTGGAAAGGTATTTGAATCCTCTAGCTCTTCCTTCAAGGATCTAAGAACTATTTGTGGCTGGTTTAAATCTGCTACAGCAATTATCCTTTCTCTCTCTTTCTCTCTCTCTCTCTCTTCTCAAACAAGGCTCTCAAACTTTCAACAACCATTTCAATGGTTGGGGCACCTTATTTATAGATGGTGGAGCTGAGGGATGGCTGGGAGATGATAAATGCAACTGGAATTGATCATTTGGATGGTTAGAGAAGATTCTAAGGATTTGAGTTGAGTAAAGCTTGGCAAGCCTAACCTATGATTGCTAGCCTTGATTAATGCATGAAATGAGCTCTAGGCTACTTCCATGTAATCCTTATAGCCACTAAATATATATATGAAAATGTATTATTAGGGGATTTCACTTTGCCAAGGTGGCAAAGCCACCTAAGCCTTCCCTTTGACCATTTTTTGCATATTTTGACTAGTCAAACTAGTCAATATGCTTATGTGGCATGGGAGAAGGTCTTGTGAGCTAGTTTGATTAATTTAAATATGACTTGAGATTAAGGACTCAAGATTTGAATGCATGTGTGTGTATGGAAAGAGGTTTGACTAAATTTTGGCAAGTTTGACTTGGTCAACACATGGTGATATGGGTTTAGAAATATTCAAGGCATTAAATGAAATAGATTTAAGGGGTTGAAGATACTGATTTGATTTAAATGGGTCGGATAGGTTGAATGGGTTAAAATAACCCATCTAAACCCTTAATGTACTTTTTAGTCAACCTAGGTTGACCCAAGGTCTAGATTTGGGGTTAACCCATTTGAAATGATATTCTGAGTCTATTGAAGGTGGTCCTAGGGTTGGGAGAATTTAATTTAGTCAAAATGACTATTTGGACCCTTAAAGGGCATTTGGGTTAACCATGGTTGACTTGGTCAACCAACTTAACCCAGGGTCTAGAATTAGGTCCAACAGGTTTGTTTTAACATTTGGAGTTAAATGGAAGTGGTTCCATCCAAAAATAGGGTCATTTTGTTTAAAATGATTATTTACATCCCTAAGGGGTATTTTGGTAATTTTTACCCCTAGTCAACTAGGGGTCAAAATGGATTCATAAAATATAGTTTAATATTTAATAAGCCATAATCAAGGGTCTGGATGTGATTAAAGGGTTTGGAGAAGGCTCTTAAGTCAAAATCTACTAGGTAGTAGGTCTAGTGGCATATATCATAAATATTTAAAGGTTTTGCAACCTTTGGGTTTCAATTCCATTTTTGGGGTTAGAGACCTTATATTGAGCTCAAATTTGGAGGGTAGACCCTAGGGATATGACTAATCAATATGTAATTAATAGATTATGAATCAGGGGTTATTTAACTAGGGTTTGAAATATTTGGAAATTCATTAGAAAAGGCTTTCAAGATAGGGCCTTTGAACCTTGGATTTTAGTTTGAATTTTTGAGTTGAAACTAAACTGATCCTAAGGTTTGAGTTGATTTAGGATCTGAATTAGTCCTAGTGAGCTCATGAAAAAATGAGGTCAATAATAGGTGGACAACTGTCAGCCATTAGATCACAAAGAAGAGCTTTAGATAGGTCTTGATGCCTTATATAAAAAATTGAGGTCAAAAGGAGCAAGAAAAGCATACCAATGATCCTATGCAAGCTAGAAAAAAATTTCCCTCTGGATTCTTTGATTCAATGGAATATCTTCAAGTCCATCTACCTTATGAGGCTAGAGTGGGAGGAAATGTGCAATATCATTATATGATCCCTTTTGAGAGGAAAGATATGTATTTATTATGTTATCTTTAATATTTTTAATCCTACAAAGTTATTTTAATCATTTAACAAATATTTGAACAAGTTAAAAAAATATGTTAAGAATAAATCACGACTAGAAGAATCCATATATGAAGTATATTTAGCTTAAGAGATCACCCACTTCTACTCCTACTATTTTGAGCCCCACGTGAGAAGTACAAGAACAAAAATTGGTCGTAAGATGGCTTTTGATATCGAAGAATAATTGTAATCTACACTATCAGTCTTTAGAAGTAATGGAAATGCTAGTGGTAAATGTGTTACAAGATTTCTTAGAAATTTAGAAATCAAAATAGTAATTTTATATGTGCTACAAAACTGCCAAGAAGTCCAACCTATCTTACAGTAAGTTTTTTCATAATATGCATAAGAAATCATATTATTTTTAATTCTCAAGTGTAAGTTGACATGTTGCCAGGTTATTCATAAGTAATTTTCCTCCATCATATACTGCAGCTATTGAGCAACTCATTGCAAATGAATTCCCAGCATATTTTAGATCATTCCTGAGTGAAATCTATATTATTTCATTATTTTACATCTTATTAAATACTATAAGCCCTAAATTTTATAACTTTTCTTAGATTCATGACCACTATAATAAGGTTTTTGATAAATGGCTAGAAGCACTAATATGGGCCCAATGTGAAACGTAAATACATGGCCAATTTATATAGTTAATGGGTATAGATTTCATTCCATGTCATGGAGTGAAGGAAGAAATACTAAAAATTATGGAGTTTATGTTAGAGGAAATACTCATAAAGATGATGAGTGTGATTATTATGGTATTTTAGATGAGGTTCTTAAGCTGCAGGACTCATGAGAAGATGAGAATCTTATATATTTATTGAACTGTCATTGGTATGATTTTTTACCGAATAGAGGCACAAGGGTTCATCCTACATATGGTTTAGTAGAGATAAAATCTAGTAAAATATATGAGAACTTTGATCCATTTGTACTAGCAAGTCAAGCTGTTCAATTTTATTTTAGCAAATATCTTAGTGGTAGTAGAGATAAGCAAGATTAGCTAGTTCTCATAAAAACCAAAGAACGTGGGATTATTAACCAATAATACATCATAGCTAATGCATATTAAGAGGATGAGATGTCTAATTATGGGGCTATTAAAACTGATGTTCTTGATAGGATATTGCCTAATGCCAAAATGTAGTCAAAGGATATGGATAATTCATCGAGCTCTTCAAGTGAAAACATGGAAGAAAGTGACGATAACTTACAGTGCACTGAAAGAATTTTAGAATTATAATAGTTAATATTATAGCAATCAAAGTTGTAATCAAATAAATGTTTAGTAAGAACTTAAATGGATTCATGATATCTTTAATTTTGAAGTTATTTATTTTATTAAACACTTAAATGAATGGTCAAGTTTGGGTTGATTATATTTATATATAGGTAATAGATAATAAAGCCTTTGAATCTGATTTCAATAAAGGCAAGGAGAGTATTAATGCACATTTCAGTCAGAATTAAGAAAATATCTCTTATGTTATTTTGGTTTTTTTTATTTTCCCTTATAGGAAAGAATAATTGTATAAAAAATATTCAAAAAGAATGTGTTCATTTATTTCATTAATGTTTCAATATTTTTTTTCAATGCTTTCAATTACTTATTGCTTTCTATTTATGCAAATCAACATGCTCGTTAAGACTAATTTCTTATTTTTAGTTCTTTTTTTTGTTATAATTATGGTGTTATTATAATTTCATTTAATTTTAACTAATTGCTTATTTTTATTACAGATGGCTTTAGGAGATGAGCCTCCATGTAGATCTATTACATCAATGTTTAGTCATAAGAAGAAGTTGAGCATTAAACTAAGCGGGTCTAGATAGGGTGGTCAAGATTAGGGGTGGATGAAAGTTCATTAGGGATGTTAAGCCCTTATAAACTATCCCGAGACTAACCAAGAGGGGGGGGGGGGGGTGAATTGATAGTTTTTAAAAAATTCTTAAGCAAAACTGAAATATCTTTTCATATCTTACAGCGAATATGAATTAAATCAATAATAAAAAGATAAATCAGAGATTTCACCCAAGCAGTTAATCGTAATAAAATAAAGTGCATAAAATAATCAGAAAGAACACACCAGATTTTATAGTGGTTCAGTCAACTTGACCTACGTCCACTCCCCAGAGCCTCCCCTCCAGGTATTGCACTAAAACAAAGTGACTCTCCTTCTGCTCCCGCAGTAAGGCGGAGACACCTTTACAAAACTTCTTTTCACCAACCCGGTGAGGTAAAGAACCCAGACTCCTTTTGCTTCCTCCTGAAGCAGGCATTGAACCTTACCTCATTTTACTTCCTCCTAAAGCAACCAGAGAACCTTACCTCCTTTCGCTTCCTCCTGAAGCTGGCATAGAACCTTGATTTTCTTTCATACGATCCTTCCTTCAGAGTACCAAGGAATAAGGGACGACGACTAGAGACAATGACTTGAATCCTTGCTTGGAGTAACCTTTGTGAACACCTCACAAACTCCCCCTCACAAGATTCTCCCTCTCTCTCTTAAGGACTCTCTCAGGAAATGACTGCGGTAAAAAGATTTCTACACTTGCAAGAAAAAGATCTTAAATAGGAGGGCTCAAAAATTACCTTAAATTTTAATGTGCCGTCTAAGATCGTCCAGGACGATCCTTCGATCATCCTGTACGATTAGTGTAAATTAACTTTTTTTTAGCCTGGATGATCTAATTTCTCTGGATGATTAGAAGACATGGTTGTTCAGATTGTCCGGGATGATTCTGCGATCGTCCTGGATGATTAGTGTAAATTAGAAATATCATTCAGCAGATAGTTCGGATTGTCCAGAACAAAAGCCTGGATGATCTAAAGGAAATGATTTGATCGTCCAGGATGATATCTCTATCGTCCTATACGATTGGTTCAAAAATGCCCAATATCATCTTACACACAGTTTGGGTCATTCAGGACAACTTATGCTAAACGATTTCAAAATAATTGATCATCTAGGATAATAAAGCTATCATCCTGTACGATTAATTCAAAAATGGCAGTATTGTCCGACAGACTGTTTGGGTCATCTAGGTAAATGTATTGGACGGTTAGGATTTCTAATTAATCGTCCAGGATGATCTTACGATCGTCCAAGATAATATGATCAAATCAATCAAACCTTAATTACTTTTCTTAATCACCTGACTAATTTATGCATGATTATAATAAATCATCCTAGATGATACACGTATCATACTGGACAATTAGACCAAAGTTTTAAAAATAAAAACTTGCCTAACTTAACCTGACGGCTGAGAATTTTTGATTTGAGCATATCATCCTGTATGATGGTGTATCGTCTAGGTTAATTTACTTAATTAGACTGACTTAACATGGCTGTCCTAATTAGGGTTTCTGTTTTTAATGGATCATCTAGGATGATATGTATATTATCCAGGATGATATAAATAAAATTTGAATAGAAACTCTAACTCACTAAAACTCTCCCAATAAGTGTGTGTGTAAGGTTACTTAGTTTGGGGATCCATTACATTACACTTGACTCATAAAAGGTGAAAAAATTACATTGAACTTGAAATATATACAGACTAACTCGATCTTGAGATGGCTTAAATTTCAATTGATCTTGTGAAGCTAAAATGTTAGGCACTCAAATAGAAATAGAAATGTTTGCTATCATCGAAATCATAATCCTTGAATCTAAATTCACAAAATCTCCCCCTTTTTCATGGTGGCAAATATTTATTAGTAATTCCAAATTCAGTAAATAACCAACAAAGCCATGAAAGATAAGAAGTGTAATTTCTATTAGCCAGGAGAATAGTATAAGAACACTGAACATTTAAACATTGACAATTCAAAATATACAATGACTCAGAACACAAACTACTCCCCCTTTTGACATCTCAAAAAGGGGAACAATAATACAAAGAAAACTAAAAAGACAAGACAAACAAAGCACAAAAACCACAAAAAAATCAAAATCAAATCAAAGAAAAAGGAAAAAGAAATAATAAAAATGAAGAAATAACACCAAAAATATTTTTTTTTTGAATCAATATGCTCGAGTAAATCAGATTTTTTTCTTGATTTTTTAATTCAAAAGCCAATAAGAAGAAAATTGACGACGCAGAAATCCAGAAAAGTTAAAAAATTTAATTTTCGTAACTCCTACCTCAGACAGCTTACAGGTTCAAATTCCTTTCAAACACAAATCAAATTCAAAAGAAAATAAATTATATTTGAAAAGAGATCCTTTCTAGCCTCATTCCAGAAAAATATTTGATTAAATAGTATTACAAAGGAAGGAATCAGAAATCATAATTTTTTAATCTCAAGTTTTTGAAAGTATTAAGTGGAGCATGAATTTTTCTAAGAAATTTAAAGATCTAAAAGGGAAGAAAGCTTATTTCTTTGTGGGCTCATTTTGTGCCTCTTTTTCAATTTATTTGGCTCACTTTGTCCATCTTTTAATTTTTGATACACTTTGTGTATCTTTTCATTTTGGCATCATTGCGCATCTTTTCATTTTTTGGGCCCATTTTATACCACTTTTTATTTCTTTTATAAGCTTGCTTCCTTTCATAATCTCTAAAGAATCTCAATTGTGAAATTACCATCCAAACATAAGAGATGATAACACTCACTCTCTATAATAAGGAGGAATAATTCATAGAATAAAATCATACTTCATATGATAACTGCAATCACCTGATTAAGAAAAATATAACCATGATTCAATGCTTTGAAAATATTATTCATATGAGATAGATTATCGTAGGAAGATAAAATAGATCTCTATTTCAAAACCCATTTTTTTAATTTTGAAAACAATTGTTATCCAAAAGGAATAATACATCATTAAAGGAGTTAGAGGAAGAGAAATGATCATCAATGTTTCATCCCTTTAACTGTTTCAGAGGAGTCATTCACTGCTTACATGCTTCCAAACAAAAATAAGGCAAAAGCTCTCCATTAGAAATCTAGTTTATTAGCAGTAGTGAGCAGTGATCTGATTCTGAAGAAAATAAATAATAAATCAATAAAAGAAGAGAGAAAGCGCAATAAAGAAATAATAAAATCGGGAAAATAATAATGATAAAAGAAAATTCTGTAAAGAATAAAAACCAAAAAGAAGGCAAATAATCAAATTGAATAAAACAAAAGGAAAACTAAAAAATAGAAACATCAGAAATAAGTGATCATCAGATTCATGCATTTATGTCAATCACACCCAATCTGAATCTTAAAAAGCTGAATGAGTTCAAGGCCAGTGGTTTAGTAAAGATGTCAACCAGTTGGTTTTCAGTTGTTACATGATGTAGCTCAATATCCCCTTTGGTAGCATGGTCCCTAATGAAGTGATGCCTTTTATCAATGTGTTTGGTTCTTAAATGTTGGATAGGACTCTTAGAGATGCAGATGAAATTAGTGTTATCACATAGAACTGAAATTGTGCCAACAGGTAATCCTAAATCCAATATTTTTTATTTCAACCAAAGAACGTGGGCCACATAACTTCTTAAGGCAATATACTCAGCTTCAGTAGTGAAAAGTGCAACAGTGCTTTGTTTTCTACTAGACCAAGAGACTAAAGATTTCCTATGAATTGGCAAGTTTCAAAAGTGCTCTTTCTATCCACCCTACACCTAGCAAAATCAGAATCATAATATCTAATAATTTCAAAAGAGCTGTTATGCCTAGGATACCAGCTTCATACGTTTAGGGTCTCTAAGAGATATCTAAGGATTCTCTTAACTATAGTCATGTGGGATTCTTTAGGATCAGCTTGGAATCTAACATAGAAGTAAACACTAAATATTATATCAGGTCAGCTAGAAGTCAAGTAAAGTAATGATCTAATTATACCTCTATACTTCTTTTGATCAATAGATTTTCCATTTGAATCCTTGTCTAACTGAACACTGGAGCTCATGGGAGTATTGATTAGCTTGGCTTTATCCATTTCATATTTCTTCAAGATGTCCTTAGTATACTTTGATTGATTAAGAAAAGTTCCATCATCCATTTGCCTTATGCTAAACCCTAAAAAGTAGGGCAATTCTCCCATCATACTCATCTCAAACTCTTTACTCATTATTTTAAAAAAAGCATCACATAACTTTTGATCAGAAGATCCAAAAAGTATATCATGAGGATAGATCTAGATAATGAGTAAATCCTCTCCTACTTTCCTCAGAAAAAGGGTGGTGTCTACGCTCCCCTTAACAAACTCTCTTTCTAGTAGGAATGTGCTAAGCCTCTCATACCAAGCTCTAAGTGTCTGTTTCAAATCATATTAGGCCTTTTTTAATTTGAAAATAGGATTTGGATATTGGGAACTCTTAAAACCTGGGGGTTGCTCTATAAAGACATCTTCTTTTATTACCTCATTCAAAAAGGCACTTTTGATATCCATTTGAAAAATCTTATATCTCAAATAATAGACAAAGGCTAGTAGCACTCTAATGACTTCCAATCTAACTAAAGGGGCAAAGGTCTCCTCAAAATTAATCCCTTCTATTTGGTTGTACCCCTTAGCCACCAATCTTACTTTATTCCTAAGAACCATACCAGAATTATTCATTTTATTCTTAAAGACCCATTTGGTTCCCACTACACTTTGATTTATAGGTTTTTCTACTAACTCCCAGACCTCATATCTCATAAATTGGTTAAGTTCTTCTGGTATAGCTAAGATTCAAAATTCATCAGAAAGGGCTTGATTGATATTGGTGGGTTCAGTCATTGATATAAAGGCAGAATGGTTTACTTCCTTCCTAAGTCCATGCCTAGTTCTAACACCTTCAGAAGGGTCTCTTAAGATTAGTTCTTTAGGATTACTCGAAGAATATCTTCAATCTCTAGGTAAAGTGTTATCAAATTCTACCCTTTCCTCCAGATTTATAGTTTCTACTCCTTGGATAATCTCTCCTATTTCATCTTCTTCCTCAATTCTAAACTCTTTAGGATTAGATTCATCAAATACCACATGAGTAGTTTTCTCCACCACCAAAGTTCTCTTGTTAAACACCCTAAAGGATTTCCCCATACTTGAATATCCTAAGAACACTCCTTCATCAAATTTTGGGTCAAATTTTTCTAAGGATGATTTCCCATTATTAAGAATAAAGACCTTACAATCAAAAACATGGAGGTGGGACAAGTTTGGAGTTATACCCTTAATGATCTCATAGGGTTTCTTATTCATATTGGATCTAATATTCTCCCTATTCAACATATAACAGGTTGTGTTCACCGCTTCTGCTCGAAAGTATTTTAGAATTAAATACTCAGCAAGTATGGCTCTAGCGGTTTCTACTAAGGTCGTGTTCTTCCGTTTAGCTACCCAGTTCTACTGAGGGATCTTAGGAGCTGAAAAGTTGTGACTAATCCCTTGCTCCTCACAAAAAGTTCCAAATCTCACATTTTTAAACTCTCCATCATGATCACTATGGATGGTCAAGATCTCATAATCTAACGTCTTCTGAATCCAAGTGGAGAAAGCTTTAAATTAATCATATGACTCAGCCTTGTGTGACAGAAATCTAATCCAAGAGAACCTCGAGTAGTCATCGATAATTACAAATCCATAGACTTTTCCCTATAAGTTGGCAATGCTAATGGGTCCAAAGAGATCCATGTGAAGGACTTCTAAATGTCTAGAGGTGTTGATGTCCTTAATGGAATGGAAAGAGGATTGGACTTGGTTTCCTAGTTGACAGGTATCACACAGGTGGTCCTTAGTGAACTTAAGCTTGGGGACACCTCCAACTAAGTCCTTTTGGGTAACTCTTCTAAATATTTTCATGCTGGCATGACATAATCTCCTGTGCCACAACCAAGGCTCATCAGTAGAAATTTTTAAGCAAAATAGAGCAGCATATTCAATGTTATTAAATTAAGCATGTAGATGTTGTTGATCCTCTTGCCCGGCAAAATAGTGTTATTATTTAAGTTGATAATATAAGTGTTTAATAGGAACATTTTGCTGAATCCTTTGTCACAGAGTTGACTGATATTGAGTAGGTTGTGTTTCAGACCATCTACAAGTAAAAAAATTTTCAATTAAATGGTTCTTGGAATTTCTGATTATACTTGCGCCCACCACTTTCCTGGTGGTGTTGTCTCCAAGAGTGACCTTGCCTCTAGCCCTAGCCTCCAACGAAATGAATTGATTTGCATCTCCAATCATATGTCTTGAGCATCCGTTGTCCAGGTACCACATGCTCTCATGAGGTCTAGTGTGAGAGCACCCCTACAAAATTATCAACTCAAATTTAGGAACCCAAACACGTTTGGATTCCTTCTTATGAAAAGAGGAATGCAATATATGTATGTTATGCTGTGAATCATGCTATTTGGGTCTCCACACCCAATATGTACTATGATGGATAGTGCTGGTGTGGGAGATGTATCCTAGCATGCCACAAGAAAAATATCTAACTCCAGGAAAAGGGTTAACTAATCTATATGAGTGATTGTGCCTCTTCCTAGGTTTAGATGCATATTGTGGTGGTTTATAAAACTGTGCAAATGTAAGAAGTATTTTGTTATTCTTAAATGCACTAATTTTTACACTTAGAAATTCATTTTCCTTCTTAAGGCTTGTAATTTCAAATTTTAATGCATGCTCACTACCATCTAAATCACATGTCATGGTGTCTAGTTTTTTAAATGCCTTTTCTAAATCAGAATGCGATATTTTCAATGATTCATGCTCAACAGTTAATTTAGAATTCTTTTTATTTAACTCATCAAATTCATCAAGTAGTGACATGTGATTACTATCAAGTGTAAAATGATCATTAAGCAATACTTCATGCTCTTTTTGTAGGTTTAGGAATTCCAATTTTAGGCTAGCATGAGTTTTTCAAAGTTTCCTATATGATGAATGAATTTACTCAGGAACATCTAATAATTAATCGTAGGTCAGTTCACATACCTCTTCTTAGTCAGATTGACCATGATGTTCATCCGCCATCAAGCACAAGTTTGTGGCCTCCTCTTTCGCTTTAGTCTCAGAGGAGTCGGATGCAGAATCTGCCTAGAAAGCCTTTTGAATTTATTTCTTATCCTTCCTGAACTTCGATTTCTCCTCACCCTTCTCCTTTCTTAGGTGAGCCTGAAGTGTAGGATAATTAGCTTTTATATGTCATGGCTTCCTGTATTCAAAACAAACCACATCAGATGACCCTTTAGGATTTTTGCTACTCTTATCTTTGTTCCACTTCTGAAAGTTCTTGTATTTCTTCCTTAGAAAGCTTTTGAATTTCCTAGTAATTAAGGCAACATCATCGCTTTCAGACTCAGAAATATCGGTATATGTATCATTCACCTTCAGTGCCACTGTCTTCTCTTTCTTCTTCTCACCTACATCAAACTCTCTTTGGTTCACTCCTTGCTCATAAGTGATTAGTGATCCAAGTAAGTTATCAATAGAATAATTGTTCAAATCTTTCGATTCAGTGATAGCAGTTATCTTGGCATCATAGGAAAAAGGCAAACATCTCAAGATTTTGTTAACTTTTTCATAGTTGGTGAGTTCTCTTTCTAAGGCATTAGGGAGGTGATGATTTGTGTGAACCTAGTGTACATTTCAGATACTGACTAATTAGGTTTCATGCGAAAGAGTTTATAGTCATGAAGAAAGATATTCAACCTAGACTGTTTGACTTCAGTTGTACCCTCATAAGTGATACACAATCTATCCCAGATTTCTTTATTGGTCGTGTAAGTAGAGACACGCATGTAATCCTCAGATTTTAAAGTAAAGAAAAAATAATTTAAACATTTCATATTTAGTTGTGCTAACTCATGCTCACCAAACATCCATTCAGTAAAAGGGAGTTATGTTTTAACACCATTAACTAGTCTAAAAGGAGCATCATAACCATCTTTAATAAACATCCACAAGCGATAATCAATTGATAGTAAAATGGTGAATGTGCGAGTTTTCTAGAAATCAAATGGTATATTATCAAATAAGGGTGGACGAGTAATGGAGTAACCTTCTATTACCAAAGTTAGCCATGAATCAAATTCAAAAGCTTTTCAAAACTTGATTTTATGAATCCTGCTCTGATACCACTTGAAAGTTTGTTAGGGATGTTAAGCCCTTATGAACTAGCCCGAGGCTAACCAAGAGGGGGGAGGGTGAATTGGTAGTTTTTTAAAAAAATTTAAGAAAAATTAAAATATCTTTTTTTATTCTAAAGTGGAAATGAATTAAATTAATAATAAAAAGATAAATCAGATATTTCACCCAAGCAGTTAATCATAATAAAATAAAGTGCAAAAATTAATCAAAAAGAACAAACCAGATTTTATAGTGGTTCGATCAACTTGACCTACGTCCACTGCCTGGAGCCTCCCCACTAGGTATTACACTAAAATAAAGTGACTCTCCTTCTGCTCCCGCAGCAAGGTGGAGAAGCCTTTACAAAACTCCTTTTTACCATCCCGGTGAGGTAGAGAACCCAGACTCCTTTTGCTTCCTCCTAAAGCAGGCAGAGAACCTTACCTCGTTTCGCTTCCTCCTGAAGTAGGAAGAGAACCTTACCTCCTTTCGCTTCCTCCTAAAGTAGGTAGAGAACCTTGATCTACTTGTAGATGATGCTTCCTTCAGAGTACCAAGGAATAAGGGATGACGACTGGGGATGATGACTTGAATCCTTGCTTTGAGTAACCTTTGTAAACACCTCATAAACTTCCCCTTACAAGATTCTCTCTCTCTCTCTCTCCCAAGCTCTCCCTCTCTCTCTTAAGGACTCTCTCAGGAATGGACTGCGACAAAAGATTTCTACCCTTGCTAGAAAAAGATCTTAAATAGAAGGGCTCCAAAATTATCCTAAATTTTAACTTACCGTTAAAGATCATCCAGGATGATCCTTCGATTGTCCTATACGATTAGTGTAAATCATCCCTATTTGGCCTGGACGATTTGGTTTCTCTGGATGATTAAAAAACATGGTTATTTAGATCATTCGAGATGATTCTGCGATCATCCTGAATGATTAGTATAAATCAGGAATATACTCCAGTAGATAGTTCGGGTCATTCAAGTCAAAAGTCTAGATGATCTAAAGGAAATGACTTGATTGTCCAGGAGGATATCTCTATCGTCCTGTATGATTAGTTCAAAAATGCCCAATATCATCCTACACATAGTTCGGGTCGTCTAGGACAACTTATGATGGATGATTTCAAAATAACTAATCATCTAGGATGACAAAGCTATCATCCTGTACGATTAGTTCAAAAATGGTAGTATCGTCTGGTAGATAATTTGCGTCATCTTGGTAAAATACACTGGACGGTCAAGATTTCTAATTTATCATCCCCGGATAATCTTACGATCGTTCAGGATGATATGATCGAATCAATCAAACCTTAATTACTTTCCTTAATCACCTGACTAATTTAGGCATGATTATAATGAATCATCCAGGATGATACATATATCGTATAATAGTTTAGACCAAAGTTCTAAAAATAAAAACTTGCCTAACTTAGCCTGGCGATTGAGAATTTTTGATTTGAGCATATCGTCCTATACGATGGGTGTATCATCCAGGATGATCTGCTTAATCAGACGGACTTAACATGGTTGCCCTAATTAGGGCTTCTATTTTTAATGGATCATCTAGGATGATATGAACAAAATTTGAACAGAAATACTAACTCACTAAAACTCTCCCCTGAGTGTATGTGTACAAGGTTACTTAGCTTGGGGATCAATTACATTACACTTGTCTTAAGAAAGGTGAAAAAATTATATTGAACCTAAAATACATACAGACTGACTCGATCTTAAGCTGGCTTGAATTTTAATTGATCTTGTGAACCTAAAAGGTTAGGCACTTAAATAGAAACAGAAATATTTGCTATCATCAAAATTATAATCCTTAAATCTAGATTCACAATAGTAGACAGTTCCACCAGTCATAGGAGTGCCATCACCACCCCCACTAGGGAGTCAGCATCAGTCCCCCACTGAGCAAGGTTAGGGACAGATAGATCAACCAGTGGTTGGAGTACCACCCCATGCGGGGTACTTCTCGACTCATACATCTACTTGTCCTTAATTTCCCTCTACAAATTAAATACACTTAGCTACCTTCTATCCATATTACCCTCCACTAGCATCACAAATAGTTCTATCAACCTACCCCTATCCTTCTTACCATCACTCCTATTATTACCCACCTATTTTATAGCCAAAATAAGATGGACCATCAACATAAGCATTGGTTGGGGCTGGGGAGCTTGCAACAATAAAGGATAAGTGTGTATATATATAGCCTGAGTGTGATCCAAAGGTTTAGTTTATTTTATAAATTTATTACAATTTAATCTATTATGTAGTTGAGAATAATGTTTACTTGCAGCTTTAAACTCGCAAGGCAGACCACCCATAAGATTCGTGACATAATACGGAGCAAATATGATGCTTCTTACTTATCGTGGAAGAAAATCTCAAACAAAGTTAGGTATTTGTGGTTCAAAGAATTGCAAGTATATTTACTTGACATTAATTAACATTTTTTATTACATTTGTACTAATATTATGCCTATATCTTGCAAAAAGATTTTAGGTGGTTACCTAAGCATGATTTGAAGATCATAACCAATTTTGAGAAATGAGGCATGACTCATCTTAGGGACATGTTCATAGACATTTAAAAGTCTGAGCTGTATCCATTATGGATTGGCGAGGGAATGTGGGCTGATTTAACTAGAGCTTGGGTGACCCTTGAGTTCACAAAATTGGGAGAGAGCAGAATAAGCAAAATATAGCATCTAACAATTGGGCTTTATAGAGCTCTCTTTATACGGGTGGCTTAGTGCCTCTCACTAAGCTTAGACGATGACTGGTAAAAGATTATTTCAATTAGTATTATAAGTATTTGTACATTATTTTAACTATGTTCAATATTTATAAAAAGAGTATCTTGGTAGGGAGCCGCCACCATTGGAGCTACATGCAACGACTGATCAACATCAAGCTAATCATCAGTGCCTCAATTAGAAAGCGTGAAAAGCTCACACGAGTATCAATTTTTGAGTAATAATCAAAATTATATAGAAATTTATTTTTATGAATTTATTCTAGTAGGATGATATTATATGACTTCGGGAGGGTCAGCTATCTACTGGTGAGGGTTCCTCTTCAAGATCTACCTAGTACTATGAGTACCATACATGGTTAGAAGCTATTGGAGGAAAACATAAGGGGATGGTTTATGGCTTAGGTTCATAAGGATATGCTATTGAGAGTAGTACATCCACCTCAGTATTTTATGATGTTAGTGGAGTTGAAGAAACCGTTAGTTAGAGGGCTGCTACTGTAATAAGAGAAATAGAGGAGATGAGATAGATCGAAACTGAGATGCTGGGGGAGCTACAATCATATCAAGCTGAAAATTAGAAGAAAAAAGAGCACAAGCCTATACATGAATCACAGGGCAACGAGGACAGAAAAGATATTTAAATAATGTTGAAGTTATTATTGGAGTTTGAGAACAAATTTTATTTGTGAACGTTGATGTGAACTCTTTCTTTTGTTGAATTTTATGTTTTGAAGGTTGTTTATATTTCTATTTGTGTTTTATTATGTTTGAAATTTTGTTTATTCATTTATTTTATGCTTTCAAATATTTTAATATATGTTGACTATGAATATTATGTTAGTGCAATTTCTTTTGTTCATTTTATTCAGCCACTATAAGTACAAAATGTGGAAATGTGTGTGGACATACGGGAGGCTATCAAAATTTTCTGATAATTTCTACAGGGTTTTCGGCAGCTTACTAGCAGAAACATCGATATTGAATGATATCATAAGCCACCGTATTTGATGGGTAAACCGTCGATAATTACCGGCAGTCAAATTGTCAAAAATTAGCATCGATTATTACTGCCAGAAATACCGCTGGAAGTCTCTAGAAATCAATCGGTAGTTTCTGCACTGGAACTTACCAACGGTTTCACTATCAGCACTTTCCGGCAGTCAAACTGTCGGTAAATTCTAGCGGCTATTTTGCGTAGACTGCCGTTGTAGCTGCCGGTAGAAGCACAACATAAATCTACCAGAAAGCTGTCGAAAATTTTACCGATGGAAAGCATCCGTTGATATGTTTTTCCTATGCGGTTTATACCGGTGGAAACTATTTTGTTGGAAAATCACCACAAATTTTAATTTCTACTAGAAATATCCTTAGGTAATGGACAATTTTCCTATAGTGGTACTTTAATTGTTAGAAATAAGTTGTGGTCTCAAATATAAAAAACATATTTTTGTGTCGGCCATTGAATATAACCAAAGAATTCTTGTTTTTTAATATTCAACTCGTTGCAATGATGTTTTTTTTTTTTTCTCTGAATAAATAACTGACATTCCATTTGTTACTTTATACAAGACTTATTTTATAAAGGAGCAAGATAATTATCAAAATTAGTAAGTGCACCGATTAATAAAAATTTAAATGCGTCAAATTAAATGGCACATTCTAAAATACGCCAAATTATTTGGCGCAGTGAGAATACACCGTTTAATTTAGCAAATACACTCAAAGAGGGGGGAGAGAGAGACAAGTGAGAGAGGGAGCAAGAGATTAAAGTGGAGAGAGAGAGAGGGAGATGGCAGTAAAGATAGAGAGGAGGGGAGAGAGAGACGGGGGAGAGATATGACAGCGGTGAGAGAGGAGTTAAATAATAATTAAATATTTAAATTAAGATTTTAATTGATTTTAAGATAATTAACCATTATTTTAATTGATTTATGATAATTAGTAATTAAATTACTAGTATTAATATTTAATATAGATTATTATTAAATTTATGCATCAAATATTGAAATTTCAATGAGAAGGGTATGTTTTTTATTAAATATCTAATAATATTAGTTTTTAAAATAAATATAATGTAAATTAAATAACTTTTTTTATAAATTACTATATTTAATTAAAACTGATAAAGTTTTATATATATTTAGTTTAAATTATTAAATATATATATTTTTAATAATAAATATTAAATATTGTATTTTTTTTTAACTATGTAAATATTTAAAAATCAGTTAAAATACTAATTTAAATATTTAATTATTATTTAAAATATTAGTTTAAATATTTAATAGAGAGGCGGGTGAGACAGGTAATAGAGGAAGGGATGTTACTAGTGAGATTGGGAAGTTTTTGGAAGCATAGACTGGTGAGGAAAGGGAGGTCGCCGATGGCAGGGGGGACGGGGCCGGTCACATTGGAGTCCCTAATGACGTAGAGGAATTTTCCCAAATATTTTGATTAAACATAACAGTAAAAATTAGAACAATTAAAAAAAGTAAAATGATTGAAATTAAATAATATAATTAAGTAAAAGGAACAATGTTTATTTATAATTAAGTAAAAATATAATTTAAAAAATTACAATATAAAATTTATACTCATTTTTGGCATGTGAAAAAATAAATTAAATTTATGTTTTCATGATAATGAAATCTTTTAATTTTCTCTACTATAAATTAAGCATAGTGCTCAGTCTTTGGGGAGTAACTTAATCCTTATAGGTTGAGTTTAGTTGCTGCTGGTCTCCATGATAGCATTTGTTTTTAAACTTCTAATTAAAAGATTTTAACACTATTATGATTATTTTTTTTTATAAATGAGGATGCTCAAAGGTTAAATTTGGCTTTAAATATAATAAATTTCTTAAATAATTGCTATTTTTTTGAAATATTTGTTTTAAAAAAATAGAAAATAATTCCAATCATGAATCATGAATTCCTTTGTAAAAAAAGAAATGCTTTTCATAGTAATGTTATCGATAAAATTTTTCATATGATATTTTTTTCTAGGAGAGTATTATTCTTATTATAATTTTTATTATCAAGTATTAATACATTATTTTTTTTTATGATAAGTAAAATAAAGGTGATGTTGAAACCTACTAATTAAAATAAATTACAAAAAAAATTTCTTCTATACAAAATAAAATATGAATAAGACAACGAAATTCATCATTTGTCTAGCATTTATTATGAATCATATTAGCAAGTTCTTCTAAAAATAAAAATATTTATATAAAAATAATAATAAATATCAACCTCAATCAAAACATCAAAAGAGCTACCGAGAGATACAACAGAAGAAAGAATCAAGTAAATATTATAATTATTTTTAATAGATAAAGAAACTATAAAAATTGTTTCAAAGATAGCAATGAAAGCCCAAAATCTGGTAAGTAATCATGGTCTGATAGTTACCATTTAGATGGCTAAAAAGAATAATATTTGATAAAAAATTCTTTTAGTGACTGGCACCATCAACTCCCAAAAGAAGCAAACAAGACAATTCTCCATGGCAAGGTTAGTTGAATGGCTCTAAGAGCATCGGTCCCCTTATATGAAGCTCCCACAGTATTGACAATTCTTGAAGTGTTCCAAAAAAAAAGCTTCACATGCTAATATTTTTTTGTTACATCTACTAAGCATGGGTGGAGCTAATGAGTAAAGCAATGAACATAAAACGCATGAGGGGTGTCATTAAGTATTAGTGTCTTCAAACTATGAAACTCCCCTCGTATATTAAATGTCTCATCAGATCTTTGACCATGTATCCTATGTATTTTGCAAGTATAATTTAAATGGTTGTGTTCAATGCAGCTACATTATCCGATATAACATGTTTAGGACCTATAAATCTTTCAATAATTTTCCCCAACTTATCTACATATTTCACTGCAACAACTAATTATTTTATCGTAGAAATATCAGTGGAATCATCAATTATAATTAAGTAATCAGGGTCATCAATATCTTTCATGATAGAAATTAAGATTTTAGTAGCTACAACACAATATTTTTTTTTTACACCTTTGGTGAAGTTAACTTTAAATTTGAGCATACATATGTAGATGTAACTTTCTTAATCTCTTCATTATGATTTGCAAGGAAATAGAATAGCTCCAAATAATTTTCTCAATTTTCTAATACAGGTAACTCATCATGCCCACAGAACGATAGTCCTTGATGCAAGAGAAATCAGATGCAATCATCTACTACAGTCAACATTATCATATAATTCTTTTTATTTTTTCATCTTTATTCAACCATAAACTAGGAAAACTATATTTTCTGAGCTCTATTGTGATTTAATCATTTTTATTTTCTCTACAAATTTTCGAATCCTCCCCCAATAAATGAGTATCCACCACCTTTGCCTATAATGATTTTCTCTTGGAGCTTGAACAAGTAGCAGTAAAGACAAAATGCATTATCTTTATACATGTATTCTAACGAATAAAAAAATTCCTCAAACTATTTTGGATTAAATCTACGTGCAATATTTTCATTAATATTTGGAGGAAATGATGACTTTTTAATTGATGGAGTCCCTTCAATAAGTATGCTCCAAAATTCATCTCTTTCATTTATATTATAACTCCAAATTGAAGGTTGGAGTTCAGGATTAGCTGGAAGATTGCTAATATCATCTCTACATTATTTTTTCTATTTAAATTTCAATATTTTTATTATATCCTAGAAATTAGGAGTAACCTTGATGTTAAAAATTCCTCGGATCTATAGAAACATTAATGTATAAGCTAGTGGATTGAAATAGGAACTATTTTATAATGAGCATGAGCTATGATGGAAAGTCAGAATAAATAAAATAGTTAAATAGTATTGAATACATAAATTATACTCAAGTGAACCATTAATTAGGAAATAGAGAGTGTGAGATCCCTTAAGTAAATGAAGGTAAACTCTTAAACATCGAGGTACCTTTTGGTGTAATAGTTGAAATTTTATTTAAGAAACATCACAATTAAGTGTGTTAATCCTGGAGTAATCATGGAATGGGTGATCACCTGGGAAGTTACACCAGTAGGATAAAATGATGAGGCCCTTAGGATAAAGTGGATAATATCTCAATAGTTAAGAGTTTGGACAATTATAAAAGATATCGGTGTAGTGCACTAGCCACAAGATAGGAACTAAATGTCATATAAGACAAAGTGTTATGCCATCAGAGCCACCTCTTGAACCCTGTATAGGACAAAGTGCTACATGGCGAGAGTCACTAGTTGAACTTGTAAGGGCCACCTCTAGAATTCTATCTTCGTAATGGATGTTTCTAGGATAAAGATGTTTATGAGAATGTTAATTAGTTAAGTGGGTAATTTTATGAATCCCCTTAAGTAAAGAAGTTAAACTCTTAAATATTGAAGTGATTTTTAGTGTAATGGTTAAAATTTCATTTAAGAAACTC
The DNA here is from genome assembly GCA_019925795.1 of Dendrobium chrysotoxum. Taxonomy (NCBI): domain Eukaryota; kingdom Viridiplantae; phylum Streptophyta; class Magnoliopsida; order Asparagales; family Orchidaceae; genus Dendrobium; species Dendrobium chrysotoxum. The sequence goes on along the minus strand of CM034302.1, from coordinate 32,733,177 downwards.
AACAATTAAGCATGCTCGTCTCAGAGAAATCCTGATATGGGTGACCTCCTTGAATGTTACACCAAAAGGATAAAACTATCAGGCCCTTAGGCCAAAGCTGACAATATCTCGATAGTTAAGAGTTTGGAACATTGTAAAGAGGTGTCTTATAATATAAGATTCATCTTTCTAGTGAGCAAAATGAGTTTGTAGTCGCTGTTATGACTCAATTGCATAGAAATTTCTCACATCCTAGTGAGACTCATCGTAAGTAAAAACCAATACAAGTTGAATAAAATGTTATCCTCCTGGACAATTTATTCATTTTTTCACTTTAGGGTGAGAGGCTTTCCTTTTTAACTACTTTCTATTAGTTAAGTAGTTCCTTTGGAATTTATAGTCTAAATTGTTGGATTATAAATATTAAACTAATAATAACTTAACCGGAAATAAGGATATAATGATATATGATGATGTAGTTAACTATTTGTTTATTATTCTTAGAAAACATAATGAGACTATAAGGTATTCATAACTCAATAAAATGGAAACTTCCTCATTTTAGATGGGACATTACCCAACTAAGATATGAAGTATCACAAACTGGAATAGGATCTTACAGCTTTGCATTTACTTCCTTTGTTGGGAAGACATTATTCATCTATTAATATTAGATATAAAATATTACAAGCTTTGTTTGTATGATTGAAGCATTGAGGTTTTGTAGTTGCAGCCTTGGAGGCTATTTTGTTGTTAATGATATAACAAGAGCTTTGAAGTTATCTATGTTGGTGATTAACATAACATCATATAGATATAATATATGCAACCACATGACAACTCATACCATCTAGATTTCTTTGGGCAAGCCATCCATCATTCTAATTTAGTAAATATCATAAAAGAAAAGAGAACGAAACTTAAGATACATACCTTATAGCAAGATGATGTTCGCCAATCGCCGAATGTCGATTAGAGGGGAGCAATGAATAAGAGAGTTCAAAGGGCTGATAAGGACAAACCGTGATCTTGAAGCATGTGGCAAGCTCAAAGCATGAACAAGATTAGCTGTGTGAATAATGGAAAGATCATAAGAAGCATAATTGGGAGAGCATCGAGCATTTGGATTCTGCTTACATGTCGTATATGTAAAGAGATGGGGAATGATAAACAACATACTAGAAAGCGTCGAGCCTTCACCCTGTCACTTATGTTTTTTTTTTTTAATTTTTTTTTTGAGAAAATTATTGAAATTACTCCTCATTTTTGTTTTTATGTTTTAAGGATGAGCAATTTGTGAAACCTCAATATTATGTGGTTCTCCTGCTAGCCAAAAAAGATGATGCATGTAGAGATTATGAAGTCGTAATAAGTGATAGCATGGTAAATCAGGACAGCATAGCTAAAGCAGTGCAAAATTTAAGTTCTCAAATTCCCAAAAGGATGAGACATGTAGAGATTATGAATTAATGATAAGCGATTACAGGATAATTAAGGGGGTCATATATCATAGATAACTGTACCAATGATTAACATCTTCCTTAGAATAATAAGTTTGGGCATTAATGTAAGCCCCTAGTCATGGACCTTTTATATTTGTGGGCTTTTATAAGCTTGTGCATTTACTTTTTCTCTTGTAATGGGTCTAGTGGGCTGATGTGATTGAGCCATTTAATCTGCTGCATCAATATCTTTGTCTACTCTCTTTTATAGGTTTTTCATGTCTTTAAGGATTAGACAAACCATATCCTTTCCATATAAATTGGTTATTTTCAATTGTCCAAGAGTTTATATTTTCTTCCTTAGTTTGAGATATATCATCTCCTAAATTTCCCACAAACATTTGTTACCCTTTAAGCTCCCCCTTTCAAGTCCATCAACACTTGGTAATTCTATAATCATCATTGTATAGGATTTCTTTATGAATGAGCCTAGAGTGTGCGATAAAGAAAGAATGAGCTTAGGGAATGGGATAAAATCAAAGCAGAGTAATAATTTTGTGAAAATATAGCCTATGAAGTTCATTTTAGGGTTTTGGTGCTATGATAGAAAAACTAAGTTGAAGAAATATTTCTTTTAAACAAATCATGGGAGAATAAGTAGCATATATTAAACTTGAATGCAGTGGAAAAAGATTTTAATTGTTATATCTATTGAAAAAGAATTTTAACACTTAGTTTAACCTTCGTAACTTTTGGTTTAATTTTAATTTGTATATCTATTTGATTTTTGTTATTTCTTATTATGTGGGATTGAATTGATATAATTTTATTAAATGAATTTTAATTTCAAAAACATAGCCACAAACCCAATTTAGTCACCTTCATGGAAGGATCTTTTCTTATATGATCAATATGTTCAAGTTATCAATAAGCCAGTCAACAACAACAGCGGTTTGAAAGTATTGTAGAGGTGGCCAAGGATAATAACATACCTAATGCAAAATTAAGGCACTATTTTAAATCTTTCAACACCATTACCAAGATAGAATTGATAATTACAAAATATGATAGTTTGGTAATCTAGGAGAAAATTTTGGAGCAAATTTCTTATTTAGTTATCTTAGTATGAATCCTTTCTCTATATATGAGAGAAAATCAATGTCATTAATAGTTTATGAGTCTAATGCATGTGCAAACAATGATATTTTTGAGGTGCAGGAATTAAATTTTGTACTTATAAGCAAAGGTGATGGACTGCGATTTTTGTTGTGGATTTTCCTTATTGAGAGTAATTTAAAGTTGACAATGGATCTTTCTTTCATATTCTATAGAGGATCTAATGTCTTTGGAAAGCTTTAATCTCCATTTTTTCCTTATGAACTGCATGCAAATGTGAGCAAACACATCATTATGCAAGGATAAATCTTGAATACTCTTGATGAAGGAGGTCTACGAAGAGTCAAGGCTGACTCGAAAGTTGATTAGTTGAATGTAGACCAAATTACATCTCCTGCTTTACTCAAATAGAAAAAGGGGAGATGTAGATTTATTCTAGTAATTTGGTGTCTAAATTACCTCCAAATTACATAGTTTGATCCTTTTGGATTTTTTTTGTAGGGAATGTATAATCATATTATATATATTTTTGGATTAAAGTTAGAGTGACTTCTAAATAGATTTCAAGTTTTTTCATGATCTTCTCTTATTTATATACTTTTTCTATCTTAGGCATTTAAGTTTTCTCGTGTAATTGGTCTAGTACATTCATATGATTGAATCATTTAATATGCTGTATCATTATCCTTCTGCAATCTTTATACTAGTTTGTTTTATACCTTTAAAGATTGTCAACTCTAAATCCTTTCTCTATATATTAAATATACTCAACTATATAGAGATTTAATTTTTCTTCCTTAATTTGAGATCATAAGACTCCATTGGATAACTTGTTTTATGGTTGTTGATTGAGTATCACAAGATTTGACTAGGTTTACTACTTCATGGCTAATTGGTGACAAGCATGATAACTTAGAATGATGGATTCCATTTAGGCCCATCATTCAAACCCATTAACTCTTGGTAATTAATTAATCATTATTATATATGATCATCTTTATGAAAAGATGGTGATATACTTAGTTGTTTTAATTCATCCATTGCCTTATGGTCTAAAGTATAGAGTATATTATTATAATTATGATTTTTAAAACATATTTTATTCTTTTGAGGTTTACTCAATCTAACTAGAATATAAATATATATTCTTTTTAAGAGTTTCTTTGGAGATGGTTAAGAGTATGATTAACCTTAAGAGATGCATTCCCTTTGGGAGAATGATGAACCATATTATCTTAATTTTAATTTTAAAATATTGAAATTAATAAAATAAAATTTTTATGAGTAGTTTTCGCGATTTAAGATAAGAAACACTTATTGGTCCTAACACACAACTTTATTCTTAAATTTTCTTCTAAAATCTCAAGCACAAAATGACACCCTTATAATCTCCCTTCCAAAAATCCCTCTTTCAATTTTTTTGGGCTAGATTAGGATTACTAAGTTAACCATGGAGTGATCATGATGGTCAATATATTAGATTGCCTTGGTGACTTCAAGTCTAATTATATTAGTCTAGTCCTTCCTAAAGCAAATGCGAGTTAATATGGCTATTTGTTGTATCATATGTGTATATGACAATGTATTAAAGGTAAACTAATCATTTTGTAGACATAATCATGAGAAGGGAGTGCAAAGTCAAACCTAATAGAGATATTAGAGTTTCATAGGTTGATTAACTTGGGAGAGTGTATTGATCAAGTCTTTGATTAGGTGAGAAATAGGCTGAGTTGATAGATCCATATGATTGTGTAATAGGTTCAATATTTGGAGCTAGAGTTCACGAACTCATCTAATAGAAGAATGTCCAAAGAAAGTGAGATCAACCAAATAGCTATAGTGTGTGGGATAAAGATTGAATGACCCTAAGAAGTTCTCTTTTGAGTTTATGCGCTACAATAAAAGAACTAGGTTGAAGAAATGTCTTTTAAAAAAACATATATATAATAAATAGGATATAGAGAGATTGAATTTAATAAGTGCACTAAAAAATGGTTTTAAGAATTAGTTTAACATTATGTGATAGTTGGCTTATTTATAATCATTATATCCATATAATTTTTATAACTGCTTATCATATGGGATTGAGTTGAGGGAATTTTATTATAAGAATTTTAATTACAAAAATTTAGCAGCACACTCAATTCACTCTCTTTTTTGGAGGGACATTTTTCTTACACATTCAATGCATTTGAACTACAATTAGGCCAAATCTTTAATTTTTATAACAAGGACAAATCTTTAAATCACTTAATGAAGATAGTTTAGTAAAGGTAAAGGCTAGCTTGAAGGTTGACTTTTTATGTTGTGATTGAATGACATCTTCAAGGTTCACATATATAGAAAAAGTGCAGATCAAGCTTGCATCAGGCCGTTCAGGTTTAAATTGCCTCCAAATCACGAGAGATTATTCTGCGCGGAGCCTGAATGCACCCGGAGAATAATCCGGACGAGCTACATTATCCAATGCACTATGCATTGGGTGATGTGGCATGTTCGGATTGACCTCAGGATGCCAGACACTGCACGTAATAATTCTTTCCAATTCAAATCTTGCTAGATTTTTTTTATATTAAAAAGTTTTATCTATAATATAAATTTGTTGGTTCAAAGTTAATTTTAGTGACTTCTAAAATAATATTCAAAATTTCTCAATTTTTATCTCAAAAAATCATTTAAAATTTCATACTTAATAAAGTTGAATTCGTGAATCATATCAACAGTTCGCTATTTAGGTCAAATTGAGGCGTACATAAGCTTTAGTTGTGGATTTGCAAAAGGTTAAAAAAAAAAATAAACTGCCATTAAGTTTGGATAGAAATATATTATCCACGACAGAATGCTACACAGTGTACGTTAAAAGGAAAAATATATAATTTCAAACAAAAGAAAAGCCATAGAATTATCATGACACAAAGGTTAACATCACAACAATATGCAACCGATATATATCCCTCCATTTGGCATCGTTAGAGACCCGTAATAATTATACTAATGGGAAATAAAATAAAATAAAAAAGTTTGACGCTGGTTTCTTATTTCTCACGAATATCGAATTTCTCAATTGCTTATAAAATACCGAACAAAATGTATATATTAAAACAAATTAATTTTACGAATAAAAATAATTTAGCATTATGATATTTTCTGAATTAAAATTTTGCCAGAATTCGATTGCATGAGATCTTGTGGCTTATTATTGAGATTTTGGAGAAGTCGTATTAATCATTATTTTTTAATAATTTTGAACATTAGAAAAAAAAACTCCGTGGATCAGGGAGCAGGTCGAATCATAGTGTCGGCAAGCTGCATGGATGAGGGATGCGGCCCGCCGTCGAAGATAGGGTTGTAAAGCTGATAGCTTCACGTGGCCGGCACTACATGAAAGCGATATTGTGAGAGCAACGGGGTTCCCCATTTCCCACATGGCAGAATTATTAATCGCCGGTCATATTAGTTGACAAAATTAGTATGCCATTAATTGCCGGTCATAAACCCAAGACGTTTGGTGGCATTGGGCTTCCTAATCTTTACTCTTTACATTATGCCAATTGCTGCTCTCTCATTTTTAGGTTCTATAACTCCAAATCCCTGCTTTTTGATTGGTTGCATAGTAAATATTCCACTCCATGCATGGACCCCCATCAGAAGTAAGCCTTCTAAGCTTTGGTCCAATATTTATAAGGTGGCCGAGAAAATTGCCAACAATATAAATTTCTATATCTCCCCATTCAGCAAGCTGGCTATGCTTTGGGATCCGTGGGTTTTTGGGAAATCTCTTCAAGCTGCATTTTTTTCTACAAAAAGTGAGCAAGCTCACTCCACTTTACACTACTATTCTTAGGTGACTGATTTTATTCATGATGAAAGCTGGAAGTTACTGGAATCCTTATATATTGGTACTAGGGCAATTTTGGAATCTACTCCTATTTGCTTTGAGCCTAGTCACACTATTACCTGGAAGGATAACAAAAAAAATTGTTGGGCCACTTTTATCAATGACTTCTTTATTGAGTAGGATACTTTCTGTTGGTCTATAAAATATTCGATTTATGCTTGGCTTACTTTGAGACGGGGTCTCAAAATTGCAATTGAATTACTAAAAAGGAATATCACTATTGAGCTTAACTGCAGTTTATGTTATGCAAACCCAAAAATTGCTGCCCACCTCCTATTCTAATGCGATTACTCATTCTCTATCTTGAAGTATCTAATTCCTTTCCTTAGCGAATTTTTGTGAAGGTCGTCTCTTTCTCTGGTTCTTCAATTTTTGGAGGATAGGATCTACTCTATGAAAAATCTTAAACATTATTATTTTTTGGTTGTTTGTTGTGCTACTTATTTTATATGGAGGAAGCGAAATGAAAGGAGATTTAACTCAAATTATAGAAGCATTACATCCTTGTGTTATACCATCAGAACGGTTATTGGCAAGAAGCTTACTTCTTGGAAAAATGGGGATTTCATAAGAGACTTATGACATACATAAATTTTGGATATCCTGTTTATCTGTTGTTTCGATCAATGTTGTTCTTAAGGATGGGTTGCCTTTATCTTCTTGATGGAGCATGCCGGTTGGAACATGCCTTCTTTTTATTGGTTGGTTCTATTTCTCTTATTGGCCTACGATTTGCCTCTTTCTGTCCGAATGTTGCAGCTATTTCGTGTGCCTGCTTCTTCGAGTGTTGCTATTTCACTAATGTGCTGCTATTTGATCATGATGCTATGAGTTAAATCTGGATGGTTAATTTTGGCCTTGGATGATGATGAACCGTGCTACATTCTAGATTGGCATCCCTTGGACGGTCCAAGGGCAACCAGGTGTGTTTTTTTTTCTCAATCTGATTAAAAATTTGATTATTTATTCTGTATTCTAAGTCAAGGCTTTGGTGGATTTAGTGTTTGTTACTTTTTTGGAGCTCATTTTTTGGGGAATTGTTTTTGCATTAGTTGCTCTTTCTTGCAGCTTCCCTTCGATTATTTGTCTAGTGGATTGTTTTTGGATCTATTGATCTTCCTTTCAAATTTGGGTGGTGAGCTTGCTCACTTTTTGTAGCTGCTCATCTTATTTCTTTCTATATAGCAGCTTCCATGTAATCTTTTGGTGATTAATACGAGGGCTTTGCCCATCTTTTTCCCAAAAAAAAATAAATAAAATTAGTATATATTATAGATGCCATTAGTTTTATTAGAAATAGTCATTGCGAGTTCTTAACAAAATTTGAGACGAGCGGTCAAAGTCATCACGTGTTTTATATTTTATTTATCAGTATTCACGGCAGCATATTTGAATCGATTCTCCCGCATCAAATGCTCTGACTTACTTATGTACATAAAGTCATAATTAAGGCCTCATCTGGGGAAGTAATTATTATGTGTGGTCACCGAATGCCGTTCGGAGGCATATATGGACTTGTCACATCATTATTTTGCTGTGTATCAGTACTGTGTACCTTTGTATGTTGAGTGACGTAGTGCTTCTTGATTCACCTCCGGACGATCCAGAGATAGCTTGTAATATTTTTTTCATTTTTTTGGGACTTAATTATTACTATTGCATCCTAGAATATTCGCAGCGGTAGAGTGTGATATATTTTGGCATCTTAGCTTTGTACAAAGATCCAACATAGAAACATATATGAGAGTATGGTTATAACGTTCATAAGAGACACCATAATTTTTACGTGGAAACACCTGAGAAAGAGAAAAACCATGGGGCCTAGTCCAATTTGAATGAATCCACTAGTGTTTGCAATTTATTACAAATGAGACCCATCCTTAGGAGGAAGGTCTTGACTCGATGTAGCAAATATTCATCATATAGAGTGCATTATATGGTGAAAGTTGTAAGAATCAGTGTTGATATATTCGTTTGGTCGGCAGGACCATAGACGGAGAGCGATGTAGGTTGAAAGGATCATAGTTAGATGACGATGGTCAGAAGGACTATAGTTGGGTGATGGAGGTCAAAAAGACTATAGTTAGGCGGTGGTTGTTGGAAGGACCGTAGTCGACAGGCGACGGTGGTCAGAAGAATCGTAGTTGATGATGGTGGTTGGAAGGATCATGTTGACCTTGGTTTTCTCCCAGGCTGGGCCAAGGGAGTTGACTTGGTCAAATTGACCAAGTCAGGGCCTAACACCCTCTCCCTTGTGTTCAATGGATCAAACTGAGTCTGCTGAGCCCAGACCCAGGCCCTGGGTCAACCTGGTTGACCAGGTCAACCAAGGTTGACCCTAGATGACCCATATCCTTCTCCCTTGGCCCCCAAACCCATTTCAGGGCTCTCCAAGCCCTATTCTTTCCTCCACTGGACTCAGTGGGTCAGGTTTGACTCATTGGGCCCAGATCCTGGTCCTGGGTCAACCTGGTTGACCAGGTCAACCCAGGTTGACCCCTTTGGCCCATATGGGTCTAAATCAAGTCCAAATCAGATCCAAGCCCAACCAAGGGCTTCAAGGCTCATATCCCTCATCCCCTAGGCTTAGTTGACTAGTTTGACCAAGTCAAGTGTTGACTTGGTCAACCCTAGCCTTTAATGGGTCTAAATGACCTATTTAGGTCTATTTAAGGCCTATTAGGGCCTTTTAAACCTTTCCTAATGAGCTCCAACTCAAGCCACGGCCTTAGAGACCTAATGGCCTCCTAATCAAACCTTGGATTAGATCCTAGCCGTCAAGCATAGGTCTAGGGCCTTTAAATAGGGGACTTTAGGGTTTGTGAAGGGACTCTTGACTCTTGCCCTCTCCCCAAGCATCCTCAGCCCCTGAGATTTGGCGAGAGAACCCCCACGACCTTCCTCCACTTGCCCCAATCGAAACCCGGCATTAGAACCTCGCCGGCGGCGAGATCTCTGGCGAACCGAGACTCCAAAAGTTCCAAGTCATTCTCCGTCCAATCGAGGGCGTTTCAGGGCTCGAGATCAACTAACAAATTACTCGTGGATAGTCTACAAGTTCAACAAGCCCAAGATCTTCTGAATCCACCGTGTGGATTAGGTAAAAATGTAAACCCTAGTTTAGAACACATGGAGTTAATTAGCGTTACGAATATCACGGTTTAGATTAAAATCTTTGCCCCACATGATTGCTCTTCATGTTTATAGCCTAAGTTTTAAATTTCATTCGATTTGATCCATCGGATCGAGAGAAAGAGTCCAAAAACTCGTTCTAGGGCTCGAGTTCTGCTGTCGTTCGCTGGGAGCCGATCTGGGCCGTTGATCTCGCGATCAACGGTCACGATCCCGCCGTCTCGCGGTCCAGATTGACCGCATCAGCTGACCCCGCGGTTCCGCTCGCCGCGTGGAGCGATCTGGGGCGTCCGTTCAAACTGCGGGCGATCCGACGGTCAGCGCCGAGCACTGACGTGGTTAAGTGGCGGTTCGACCGCGGCAATCATTGCCCCAGAACCGCGGATCCAATCAGGGCTCGCCGCATGGCCACCCAGCCGCCGCCGCCGCGGTCTCTTCCCAATCATTGCCCGAGACCGCGGGAGCCACTCCGGGCTCGCCACGTGGCTGACCGCCGCCGCCGCCAATTTTTTTTTATTATTTTTTATTTTTTTTTATTTTTTTTATTTATTTGTTTTAAAAATCCTTTTTTATTATTATTTAAATAATAAAAAAAATCAAAAATTTTTTTAATCATTTAAATAATAATGTTATTATAATATGATTATTATTATTATTATTATTATTATTATTATTATTATTATTATTATTATTATTATTTTATTTAAAAGCTACCTTTAAAATTTATTATTTATATTATTTATATTATTATTATTATTATTATTTTATTTTAAAAAAAATTTTATTTTTAAATCTTATTACTATTATTATTATTATTAATATTATTATAATATTAATATCATTATTAATAACATTATTATTATTTTAATAATATTATTATTATGTTAATATTTATATTTTTATAATATTAATACTTATTATTATTAATATTATCATAATATTGATATTATTGTTAATAATAATATTATTATTCTAATAATATTATTATTATGTTAATATTCACATTATTATAATATTATTATTTAATTATTATTAATATTATTATAATATAAATATCATGACTAATAATATTATTATTATTTTAATAATATTATTATTATGTTAATATTTATATTATTATAATATTAGTATTTATTATTATTAAGATTATTATAATATTAATAATGTTAATTAATAATAATATTATTATTTTTAATAATAGTATTATTAGGTTAATATTAATATCATTATGATGTTAATATTTAATATTTTATTTATTATTATTTAAATCTATTTTAAAATCCAGATATTATTATATCTGACTTATTTCAAAATTATTAATTATTTTTTAAAAAATATTGAAAAATTACTTTTAAACCTATTTAACTTCAAAAATTCATAACTTTCTCATTTTAAATCAGATTTTGACGCACAATACCTCGTTATTTTCAAAAAAATGTGAATTTTAATTTAAAATTATTTCCTGTATTTGATTCTATCTTTTCTGGATATTCTCTGTATTACTATGTTATTTACCTATTTAAATATTATTTAATTAATATAAATAATTATTTTGAAATAAAAATTATTTTAAAACCCCTTGGTGGCTGGTAGGACTCCCATGCCTATGAATTGAACTAATTTCAATTATCTTATTTTTAAACCCATATTATTATATATTTATAATATTTAAGTATTTCATAATTATTTCAATCTTAAATATTATTTAAATCCCCTAATTTTGGGAGGTCTACCTCTTTAAAATTTTAAACCTAGGCTATGTATGTGAAGAGCAATTCATGTGGGAGAAGGATTTGTGGGTGATTGTATTCCAATCATTCACTAATCACTTCATTAGGTTTCTTTACTTAGTGTTTTCGTAGTCCTTGCATGTGTAGGTTGCACAAGCACTTAGCCTAGGCTCTCTTAGATCTAAGGACTTGATTGGTATGTTTATATTTGCTGCATTTACCCTCTATGTTATGCCTAAAGGTTAGTTACTTCATTTTATTCCTATATAACGTAGTGACACCTTAAGGACAACAATTAAGGATCGTCTAGCGAACTTAGAATATTTCTAGGAGCTAGGATAGATCCCGGATTGCCATGAAACTTTAAAAACTAGTGCTTAGTGACATATAAAACCCCCTAGAATTTTTTAGGAATTTTCTGGACTCTTTAAAACACTTAATTAGCAAACCCTAATTTACCCGTTAATTAAGCCTTAGAAACTTCAGAAAAATTTAATAAATCTATTTTAAATCAAAAAAATACCCATAATATCTCAAACTCTCCATAATTCTGTCCCCAACCTTAGATAATTAGGGACCCTTAATTGGACATTAATCTAGACTTTAATTCAACCTTAATCAAAAATCACCTTTTTGCCTTAATTAAATCATTAAAAATTATTAAAAATCTTAAATTTCCCCAAACACTTGGGGACACCTTCTTAGGTCATTTCTGACCTTTGGGGATGATTCCAATCAGTTTGGAGCTGATTTGGACCAAAACCCCCAAAGTACCCGTAATTAGGCAATTTCGATAATTCACTTAATTGCCCCAACTTCTAAAAATCATAACTAATTACAGAAAACTCCAAAATGGGCAAACTAAAAGGCATTAAACTCACATTAAGGTCTAGTATTTATTAAAAATATTAGATGTCCAGAAATCAACCTAAAATAAAAAGTCAACTTTCTGGTCAACTGCAACCTATAGTCTAGGGCCCGAAACTTCTAAAATCCATAACTTTGTGTAGGACACTCCAAATCTAGCAAACTAACTGTCTAATTACTCATACTAAGGTCTAATATTTAACTAAAATGTTAGGAATCCCAAACCTAGCTTAATTCTCCTAGTGACCTTTTGGACCCCCTAGCTCAGTAGGTAGGGACCCTGAACCTCTTGAAATTCACTAAGGCAATTTAAACTTCAAATATCATCACCCTAAGCATTAAAATGGATCCACACATTAAATTACTTAAAATGGATCTTAATCCACTAATATTTGAACTTTAAATGAAATTTCTTTTCAGACCTATAATAAACCTGGGTAGTAGGCAATTGTAATTAACTACCCAGCTTAGGATCTACCTCAGCTACACAGCTTTTCACACACATCTAGATGATTTGTTAGTGCACCACTTCTAGACCTAGGCTAGGCCGGTGTTTACTTTTCTGTTGTGTGCCGAGATTTCTGAGATTTCACCGCATGTTGTGATTGAGATGATGCTGGTGTGTTTATTTACTTTTACTGCACTCTGGGAATTGATATGATGGCACGATAGACTACCCATAGGTTAGGATCGATCTTGATACTAATGATATTTTTTGCAGGTGTCCATGCTCATGGCATGCTAAAATAAAGGGGGGCAAAATTTATGATTTAAATACTAACGTTGTTTCATGCAGATGCTCCAGAAATTGCTCAGCCCCCTAAAAAAATGAGGGCTAATTAAAATCATCATCATAAATTGCTACAGCTGCTCCAGAGCTTGCTTAGCCCTCAAAATAATTAAGAGTATGGCCAAGTTTGGTTGGCATGAATATTTTCTTTACATGTGTCAATAACTGCTTGGGATGAAATATTAACTGCTTGTGATGATTTTCACTAGGATAACATTGCAGGAGAGTCTAGATTTACTGCTTTCATTTAATGTAATTACTTGTAATCTGGTATTGAGTTGTGAAAGTCTATTTTGAGTGGGGATGCTGAAATCCAAAGGTTGGATGCCCAAAGAGAAAAAAAAGGACACCCAATATGAGGATAGTCCTTTTCTATTTGGGAATCCAAATTTGGATCATTCTACTACCCGAGGAGTCCAACGAAGCTGAGATCCGAGGAGTCCGAGAAAGAGAAGATCAAGAAGATGAAGATCTACAGTATCCCACTCAAAATAACTTGTGTCAGTCTTAGGATTAGAAATCCGGGTTGTTGGCAGTGGTGCCCGGCCACTTTAATTTTCTGCAGACCCTGGGTTGTAATTAAGGGCAGTTGGCCTACGGACATTTAATTAATTTATTTAATTATGTATTATGTCTGATTTGATGATGATTGCGTATAGGTTGTATGCTTTCATAGTTTATTGGCGATCTGCATGCCGCTTTTATTTTAGCCTGGATTTCGTTAGGCTCTCTAAGCATTAAAACCTTTTATACTCTCAACTAAAATTTTAAATTTTAAGTTTTAAGCAATTTAGAAACTTAACGACCTAGGGAATTGCCAGAATCATCTGGGGTCGCATGCATATCGTTGCATTTCTCTCTTTCCTTCTATAAGACACTTCCCCGCCTGCAGGAAGAGTCCGGATAATCTGACCTATGAGGATGAGGTGCCGGACCTGGGGAAGCCCAGTCTAATTCTAAAAATTATTTTTATAAGCCTTTTTAAAATTCTGTGCATATCTGATTTGGATACTTTAACCAGCATGCATTGCATCAGAAATCAACTAAATCAAAATTTTAATTGTATTAGTCATAGGAGCATTCACCCAACATCAGTCCGGGGCCAATTAGGAAATCCTCTAGACGTCGGCCCTACTTCCGAGAACTATAACCTACCCACCCATCTTTCATTAAATGACCGGACAGCATGGTTTTGAAGCGACTAGGTGGTTAGCTGGCTCCCCAATCCAGGCTGGGGTAAGTCCAGATTTTGCATTGCATTAGTTAGGACACGGATGTTAGTATTGCGTAGAACACTAAACCCATTAGATTTAGGATTCAAGGCTACTATTGTTTCGTAGTACGCCTCATCAGTAGGTATGTCTTCTATCTTCTAGAGACCATAAACCCTACATATCTGTGTCACATGGATGACACCACCTCCATCTTTCTCTCCTGCATGCTCTGAGTGCATGACTTTTAGTTTCTCCAGTTTCTTCCCACTACCTTAGTCCCTCCGGATGTTGATCTGAGCCGTGTATATTGACTAAGCCTAGTTGAACCTTTCTTTCCCTTCGAGTAGGATTTCCTAGTCTTCACCCTATGTACCAATCCCAATTTAGAAAGAATAATGTAGAATCCTTAATCGAGAGTATTCTCAGGCCCCCGGCTTGAGATGTAATTAACCACGGGGGCTTGCGCCCGTGGGAAACCGCATCCCACTCTCAAATAAACCCCATTCGAGCTAATGTATCGGGTGGGGGAAACCCGTTGTGACGATCAGATCATATATATTATTACCCATCAGGGTGTGCTGGTGAGAGCCGCTATCCTCAATGGTTCATCATATGTGTGATCGAATCTGCCCTCCCATTGGCCAGATATTGTCTCCCCTCGCGGGGCGATGGTTTCTGTGTCCTTTCGGAGGTCCACAGGTTTCTGGCAACCACGGTGGGACAGGTTTCTCTCTTCATCTTTGGATACTATATTATTCTTTCTTATGTGTACTCCGGATTGGTACTCCTTAGATTAGGTCTGTCCCACTCTTAGTTAGGGTCCTTCCTTAGTTAGGATCGTCCCTCTTTTTCTTATTTAGGGTTCCCCCCCTAGCTAGGTTTCTTTCCTTTTGTTGCTCTTAATTAGGATTTCCCCCTAGCTAAGTTTCCTTCTTTCTGATCTTCTAAGTCATTCTGTCCCCTATCCATCATTCATCTTCTCTTTATTTGTTACTAATAATTTTCAAATTTCTTTTCTTCTTCTTGGCAGACAGTGCCATGGCTTCCTCTGTGCCTTCCGTTACTTTCAGTTTTGGTTCTGATGCGCGGGTGACACTTCCTGAGTCCCTGCTAGCCAGTCCTCCCGCTGGAGGAATCACTTTTGGTTCCTTCACTGACTCAGCCTTCGTCACTCTTGGCGGGCCGACCCCTGCTGAGGCTGCTGCCTACTCTCCGCCCCAGAGGAGAGCTCGTGCAGCCATGCGACCTTTTGGACGTCTAGTTGCTCGGCGGACAGCCCGGGCACCTGCTCGTCCTACTCCTGTTCGTGTGCAGCCGGCACACCCTGTGGTTAGGCAGCCAGTGCCTAGACCACTCCCTGTTCAGCCCACTCGTTCAGCGGTTAGGCGACCAGTGCCTACCGCACCTGTTGTTCAGACTGCCCCGGCCCCTCAGCGCCGGCGGGCAGTAGTTACCCCTGTTGTTACTCCGGTAGAGCCAGCTCGTGTTCGGGTTCCCCCTCCTTCTTCCTCCAGGAAGAGGGGTGCCCAGACCGAGGCTCCTTCGTCTTCCTCCTGTCGGGTTTCAGCTTTCGCTCGACTGTCTCACCCAGAGACCCTCGAGCAGACCCCGACACTTCCTGTACTTCCTATTCCCCCTGCCACTCACGTAGTGGGTTCAGATGTTGCTTCGTCTTCCGCCTCCAGCCTTGGGAGAAGGGCCCGGAGGAATAGAAACCGTAGACTTCGGTTGGCTGCATCGGAGGCAGATAGACAGCGGATGGCAGATTCGTTGGCTCACCAGGAGCCAGTTCAGAGGAGAGTGGTCCCTAGGCAGCGGGCACCATGACCAGTTGCAGTTTCCCCTACCCCAGACGTTATAGTGCCCCTGAGATAGCAGCGGTTTAGGGAGGACGCTTCTCCCCACTGACACACAGTGGTGATGAGGAGGACGTTGCTCGTATTGCGGCGACCCCTCCTGTCACTACTACTTTACCACGCGCTAGGGTCCCCAGGGATGATGCTGCTCGAACCCTCTCTCAGAGGATTCAGAGCATTATCCGCTTAGCACGGGGTCGAGGCCCTGTCAGTCGGGAGAGGTTACTCCACCAGATTTCTCAAGCGTCCGTTCAGTTCCAGAGGCAGACTGCTAGACAGAGGTACAGGTGGCAGAGAGGACAGCCACCCAGGCAGCCTGCCAGTTCAGTTCTGTTGGCGAGACCACAGACAGTTACTTCAGTTGCTGGACGACGCCCACGTCGTCATGGATAGAGGCAGCAGTTGGAGCCTCCCAGACCCCAGCTCCCGTCAGTTGTAGTAGCCCCGCAGCAGTCAGTTGCCCCTACTGGGTCCCATCACAGTAGATGTGTGTGGAGACGACGACAGGCAGAGTCCCCTATCGATGCAGTACAGCCAGTTCAGGCAGTTGAGCAGTTAGAGGTAGTTGTTCTTTCCAGATCAGAGGCAATTCTGATGGCCTGTGATGCAGCGGCAGACGATGATGTTGCAGTTTCTCCTGGCAGTTCACCAGTCCAGGCAGAGCCAGTCCTTAGTCCCTACGGGACCTCCTCCCCTTTGAGTCAATATGCGGAGGATTTCCATCAGACCCTCTATGAGGATGATGCACTTGAGGATGACTTACTCGAGGAGGAGTCAGATGGAGACATACCGGTGCACAGAGTATGCGTGGTTACTAGACGTTGCCACTCAGACGAGCAGATAGAGGCAGATGATGATGATGAGCAGGGAGAAGCTGAGGTAGGAGGATCTCCCTGGTCAGTTGAGACAGATGCCACAGTGCTACAGTTACAGACTCAGATGGCAGAGATGGCTAGGGCCATGGCAGCGGTGACAGCTCAATTGACGGCTTTTGGGGCGATGCCCTAGATGACGGGCGTAGGCACTCCTGCTACGTCCTGGGACGAGCCAGCAGCACCAGGTCCTGTGGGAGTAGACAGGACCCAGAGAGCAGTTCTAGTGGCACCTACAGTAGTTGCTTTTACTACCCCAGTCCAGAGTCAGTCAGTTAAGTTATCAGTCGGACAGATTCAGGATCTGATTGCCCAGAAGGTCAAGCAGGCCATTTCCTCTAGGAAGACTGGAGAGGTAGTTAGCAGGGGGCGTCCTTACCCAATAGAGTACGAGCACGAGCCCTACCCCCCTGGTTTTTTCCCTCATAGGTTCAGAGTCTTTGATGGGTTTGGGAACCCAAGGCAGCACGTGGCTTAGTACCGAACCATCTGTTGCAACATAGGAGGGAACGATGCACTGATGTTGAGACTTTTTATCAACAGTTTAGTTGGGGTGGCCTTTGCCTGGTACGCTGATCTCCCCAATGATTCAGTACGCACCTTTGCAGAGTTAGAGTAGTTGTTTGTGCAGAGGTTTGTCAGTGCAGAGCACCGAGTTACAGTTGGGGAGCTAGTTGTGACTAGACAGCGGCCCCGAGAACCTCTCCCAGATTATATAGTCAGATGGAGGAACCTCAGTCTACAGTGTGAGCCCCAGTTACAGGAGAAGCATGCAGTGAAAATTTTGTTGAAAAACATAGATGGTCCGATAGCACCTTACCTGAAGGGTTTCAACATCAGAACCTTTCAGAATTTGTTGATAAAGTTGATCAGTTTGCAGGACAGCATACCCGATGCAGTCCCTCCTAAGGTCGAGAGTCAACCATTACGTAGACCTCAGTGGCAAGAGTCTTCAGGGGCACCTCCACCTAGGAGAGGGGAGGTACACAGTACTTATGGACCATCAGATAAGGGCAAGAAGCCCTTAGTCAGTTCAGCACCACCTCAGCAGTCTCACACACCGGGCCAGTCAGCAGTGCAGTCTAGACCCTCCCGTAGGACCCCAGAGAGTCAGCAGTACCTATGGGAGAAACTTAGTAAGGAATATCCCTTTAAAAGGGAAAGTGTGATGAAGATCTTCAAGTTCCTTACTAAGAGAAACATCTTGACATTCCCGAACAACAATAGAGTGGAGGAGGAGGGGCAGACAGAACACCCACTCTATTGTCCATTTCACAGACATATCGGGCATGTTATAGAAGACTGCTATGTATTCAAGGACAGAGTTGAGAAGCTCATGGCTAGTGGACAGATCCACCTACAGGATAGTGACCTGGTTCAGCCCAAGGGCAAGACACCTCAGACAGTTCAGATGATCTCGGGCTCTAGTAGTTACAGTGACAACCAGAGTGGTAGCCAGAGCAGTCATAGCAGATCACCCAGAGGTTCTAAGGGAGAGTGGCAGCTAGCACTCTCTCAGAAAATGAAGCAGATGATCCGACAGACAGTTTAGAGTTCAGAGGCAGTTGAGAGGAGGCCTACCCAGGCCAAGTCGACAGTTGCCAGCCCAGTTTCTTCGCCAGCACCTTTTTCTTCTTCTGTTTCTGATGTAGTGCCTACAGAGCACA
The DNA here is from genome assembly GCA_019925795.1 of Dendrobium chrysotoxum. Lineage (NCBI taxonomy): Eukaryota > Viridiplantae > Streptophyta > Magnoliopsida > Asparagales > Orchidaceae > Dendrobium > Dendrobium chrysotoxum. Next base: position 32,714,614 of record CM034302.1, on the reverse strand, counting down.
TTTCTTTTCCTATTTTATGTAATAAAAAGATGTACGAAAAGGAAAAGTTTGTTGTAACTTCCGAGGGGAAGACGGGACGCCTTCCAGCACTTACGCTGAAGGATTTCGTTCTCCCTTCGACTGATGATGAAATAATAGAAGAAGGTGATTCTGGCTACTTTTGGTGTTCTGTTCCTGCTTTTATTTCTTCCAGCACTCGCTCTTTCAATATTTTACATGTTTCTTGTGATGATTCTGTATGTGATGAAGAGTCTGAGTGTGATGAGGAACCGGTCTTTATGATTCCGGAGGGTGGTTGTTACATGGATTCAGAAGATGAATCCGAGAACCCACTCCAGTGGCTTTCCTTGGAGCCAACACAAGCCATCACCGCTGAACCAAGTGAATCTCCTGTTGAAGATGACTCGATACAGGAAGTTCGCTTGCGTTCAGGGAAGGTTCTTCCACCTAGAATGGCTAAGAATACAAAAGAAAAAGATAAGAACATTGTTACCCAGCAGGATGATCCTATCCCTTCCTCCCAAGAGCAGTCTAAGGAGAAAGGGAAAGGCCCTCAGCTGGATGTTGATTACAATGTGTTGGCTCATTTAAGGAAAATTCCTGCCCTTCTCAATGTCTATGACGCTTTGATGATGTCTTCTGACTTGAGAGAGACCCTGGTAAAAGCACTACTCGAACCAGAGTCCTATCAAGCCTTCTTTGCTTCCGAATCTATTGGAGATGCATGCCTTTTGAGAGAGATGCCATGCATTACCTTTTCGGATTGCGATCTCCTCTTGGGGACCTCTGATCACAATCGTCCTTTGTATGTCACCGCTGAAGTCAATGATTATGAGTTGAACAGGGTCCTCATTAACCAAGGAGCTTCAGTAAATATCCTGAGTTATGAAACTTTAAAGAGCCTCTCCCTGGGTCATTTGAAGTTAACCTCTGATAAGATTATGTTGAAAAGCTTCAATGACCAAGGGCAGCGTGCCCTAGGGTCCATCACCCTACCCCTGAAGTTTGGAAATTTCCTTACTGAGGCGAAGTTTCATGTGATTGAGGCCGATACTTCATACAGGGCTCTCTTAGGAAGACCTTGGATTCATGAGTATGGAATGGTGCCCTCCACCCTGCACCAATGTATGAAGTATATGAGGCATGAAGTCGAGTACTCCATTACCGGGGATACCCAACCCTTTTTCGTCCACGAGGTCTCTATTTACGATGATGTTGAGCATTACATACCTCGTAAGAAGAGTAAACCTCCTTCTGCCCAGTCACCAGTGATACCTGTCAGTACTATACAGGGTCCTGTACAGCTACCTGTGCGAGGTCCATCACAGGTTTGTATTGAGGCAGATACCTCCACTGTAGACCCTGTTAGATCTCCTTTCCAATTTGCAGTTGGGCACGATGTTCCCCCTAGTAGAGGTAGGGGAGAGCGAGGTAGAGGTAGAGGTAGAGGATCGACTTGCCCGCCGCGAAACTACGACACTCAAATTCCTCCTCCCTTATATCTTTATGCTTCTCCTTTGACTGTCGAGTCTGACTCCTCTGATGATGAGATGATTGTTATTCCTCATCGCCCAGCTCCCTCACCAGCCCCGGATGTCACTGATTATAGTTCACTACCTACCTTTCGTAGGTACCTGATACCCGATGGTGGTTTAGTTATTGACAGTGGTTCAGACAAGGAAGTAGACCCCCGACATCAGACCATTAGCCAACAACCCCTTTCCCGTCAGATACGTGGAATAAAGGTTGAGGAGTCTCACCAAAGATCTTTGGTTACCCCCTCCACTAGTGATGGTGGTGCACTACAAGTTAGAGGTCGCCCTCCGCCTCCTCTGTACGAAACCTTTGTGCCACCACGAGCTAGTGAGTGTGCCTCATTATCCCATAGTGTAGGTGCCCCACTGGGTCCTGAAAGTCAGGATTCAGTGGAGACCACTATGGATAACAAGGTCACAACTGCTCCCCGTTATTTTTCCCCTTTTATGGAAGACTGCGTAGAGCGGGGTGCAATTATCTCAACCTGGTCAGATGAGCAAGCTCTACGACAGGTTCATGTTTGGCGGACCGATATGCCTCAGACTAAGCAAGGTTTAGGTTATGTCGAGCAAGGCTCACCTAGCCACGCTAACATTCGAGCAGTTTCCCACTCATATCCTGTTGTTTCTCTTACCGATAAAGAAGACCCGGGTGATGACGAGGATAGAGTACTTGATGCTCCTCAAGAGTTTGAGGATGGCATCACTTCTACCATGGATGAATTGTGTGAGGTAAACTTAGGCACTGAATCAGATCCTAGACCTATTTTTCATAGTGTCTTGTTATCTGACTCAGAGGCTCAAGAATACATCGAGCTACTCTCAGAGTTTAGAGATTGCTTTGCCTGGAACTACACTGAGATGCCTGGTCTAAACCCAGATGTATCAGTCCACAAACTAGCCATTAAGCCTGATGCAGTCCCCGTTAAGCAAGCACCTCGTAGGATGAGGTTGGAGATAGAACAGCAGGTGATCGTTGAAACTAAGAAGCTTATAAAGGCCGGTTTCATTCGTGAAGAGAAGTACCCTACTTGGCTTGCCAATATTGTTCCAGTCCGAAAGAAGAACGGGCAGATTCATGTCTGTATCGACTTCCGTGATTTAAACAAGGCATGTCCTAAGGACGATTTTCCTCTTCCTATCCCCGAGCTTATGGTAGATATAGCATCATCCCATAGCATTTTTTCCTTCATGGATGGTTCATCAGGTTATAATCAGATAAAGATGGACACCGAGGATGAGAAGTTTACTGCATTTCGCACACCTATAGGTGTGTTCTGCTACAAGGTGATGCCCTTTGGTCTCAAGAATGCCGGGGCCACCTATCAACATGCTATGACTGTTATCTTCGATGAGATGATACACAACCAAGTTGAATGCTATGTGGATGATCTGGTAGTCAAAAGCAAGGTCCGTGGAGATCATCTTCGAGATCTACGAATCATTTTTGAACGCCTGTGCAAATATGATTTAAAAATGAATCCCCTAAAATGTGTATATGGAGTTAGTGCAGGAAAGTTCCTAGGGTTTATAGTTCGCTACCGTGGTATTGAGATTGATCCTTCCATAATCAAAGCCATAGTAGATCTAAGACCCCCTAAAAGCCTTACCTAGCTGAGGTCTTTTCAAGGAAACCTAACCTTCCTGTGGAGATTTATCTCCAATTTATCTGGCAGGTGTCACCCCTTAACTGCCCTAGCAAAGAAAGACACCCGCTTTCACTAGGATGAGCGTTGTCAGGAGGCCTTTGAGAGTATAAAGCGCTACCTGACAAACCCACATGTTTTAGCTCCACCCATCCCAGGGAGGCCGTTAATTCTCTACACTACGGCCCTGGATGAGTCCTTGGGTGCATTGTTGGCTCAGGAGAATGAGGAGGGCAAGGAGAATGCCTTGTACTACCTCAGTAGACAGTTGATACCCGTAGAGCTGAAGTACCTCGCGATGGAAAAGCAGTGTTTAGCTTTGATCTTCGTGGTACAGAAGCTTAGGCATTATATGCTTTCACATAAAATCTACCTAATCTCTCGAGTCAACCCCTTGCAGTATTTGATGACCCGTCCGACCCTCTCAGGTCATCTGGCACGATGGTCTATGATCCTACTGTAGTTTGACATAACTTTCATCCCTCAGCGGGCCGTCAAAAGATAGGCTCTAGCTGATTTTCTTGCTGCTCACCCGATCCCTGCAGACTCCCCACTCAATGATGAGCTGCCTGACGAGCTAATCATGAGCGTGGACGAACAGGAGTCCCCTACTTGGGAGTTTTACTTTGACGGTGCGTCATCCGTCAGAGCCTTGAGCCCGAATGAAACTCCTATAGTTAGGGTAGGCCTGGGCCTCATTTTCGTATCCCCTGAAGGTCACACTCTGAGATATTCCTATAGTCTTTCAGAACCTCATACCAATAATGAAGCTGAGTACGAAGCTCTGATTTTAGGACTAGAGTTGGCCATTCAGATGAATGTCATGCGGGTGAAAATCTTTGGAGACTCACAACTGATTATAAATCAAGTAGCGGAAGTCTAAAAAGTACTTAAGCTGGAGCTCTTGCCCTATCACAACAAAGCAATGGAGCTCTTGTGTTTAATTCCTAAAGTAACCTTAGCTAAAATCCCCAGATCTGCCAATGGCAAGGCAGATGCATTAGCTAAGTTAGCAAAGGAACTAGCTGACCCAGCTGGCAACCCACTGTCTATCGTTGTCCAGTGCCGTCAAGCCCTATGCCCCGCAGACCTGTTCTCTCCCGATCAGACCCTCACAGTGTTCTCAGTTGAGGAAGAGTCAGACTGGAGAATACCCTTTATAGAGTATTTGAAGCATGGCAGTCTTCCAGATGATAGATCCCTTGCTGCTAGATCAGAAAGAGAGCTCTATCATTCACTTATGTGAATGACACCATGTATCGATGCTCTTTTGACCAGATGTGGTTGCGTTGCCTCAACAACGAGGAGGCTCGCAAGGTCATGGGCGACATACATGAAGGTCTTTGCAGTGCTCATCAGTCCGGACCAAAAATGAAAGGCAGAATTAAACGCCTCAGTTACTATTGGCCGACTATGATCCGTGATTGCATGGAGCACGCTAGAAAGTGCCACCAGTGCCAAATTCATGGCACGGTGATTCACCAACCCCCTAATCCACTGCACCCTACCGTATCATCTTGGCCATTTGAGGGCTGGGGCTCGGATGTAGTGGGTCCTATTGACCCTCCTTCCTCTAAGGGTCATAGGTTCATTTTAGCTGCCACTGATTACTTCTCTAAGTGGGCAGAGGCTGTGCCACTTAAGGAAGTCAAATCAGAAGATGTGATGTGTTTCTTGCATGATCATATTGTCTATCACTTTGGTGTCCCACGCCGTATCATTTCAGGTAACGGCCCGTCGTTTAGAAGCACCAAAATTGCCAGATTTGCCCGCCGCCATAACATCAATTGGCGATACTCTTCAATTTACTATCCCAAGGCCAATGGCTTGGCGGAGGCATTCAATAAGACTCTCGTGCAATTAATAAGAAAAATCTTGGTTGCAAACAAACGAGAGTGGCACGATAGACTTCCCGAAGCACTATGGGCTTATAGGACTACATACCGTACTCCTACTTAGTCTACCCCATATGCTTTAGCTTTCGGGGTCGAGGTCGTCCTCCCACTTGAGGTCGAGCTCCCCTCGTTGCGTGTGGCAGTCAGCCACAATCTTTCCCACGAAGATAACGCCCGACTACGGATAGAAGAGCTTGATGGTTTAGAAGAGCTTTACCTGCAAGCTTATCAGAACCTCAAACTATACCAGGCCCGTATGGCTCGATCACATGATCACCTTGTCCGACCCCATACTTTTTAGGTTGGTGAGTTGGTCCTTATTTTACGTAGACCTATCATTTTGCACCGTCGCCGAAGTGGTAAGTTCGAGTCTGTCTGGGAAGGCCCCTTTACTGTAGAGCAAGTCTACGAAGGTGGTGCCTACCTACTCGTTGATGCCAATGGTGTTCACCCTATGCCTGTAATCAATGGGCAGTACTTGAAAAAGTACTATGCCTGAGTTCGCTCTTCAAAAAAGGAGGGGGTCTCCTTACCGCCTGTAAATACTCCCCTGTATATGTACCCCCTTTGGAGGGGCTTCTCCACTTTCGGCAGTTTGTGTGGCCACGACGATTTGTCCTCTACCACACGACATTTGTTACGAAAAGTATGAGGCTATCCTTAGGGGTGGTGATGTGAAATGATATGATTCATGCACCGGCATAAACTCTAGTCTCTATCATCTCCCTTGTCTGAGCTCTTTTAGGCCAGATTTTGACCCATATCAGTCCAAATACATATTCAAGTTCTATTTTCAATGGTGGGATATTTAAATTTAATGTGCAAAGTTTCTAAAAGAAGGATTAATCTCAGAAAAGTCTGAGAGCTTGAAACACGAAGTGAACTTTTTAGAGAATTTTTCCTTAGAAAGTACAGAACTTATTTTTCCTGATGAAAGATTTACCCCTATCTTCTTTAAGAAATAAAGTAATTAGTGGTTGACTCCTCTAAGCGCTTGAAGGAAAGTTATAATGATTCAAAAGAAAAGAATGTATGCCTTCTCTCTCATCCCTCGCTTGGGATGATTTCCTATTTTGAACTAAAATCTATATCAAATTGAAATTAGATTTAGAGACGCATATTTTCCCAATCATCTTGCAGTTTTCTACCTCATAGGCATCTTTCGCATGCTGATGAATCTATCTTATAATTTTCTTATTCAAGTCGTTCATTCTTATCATAAGATTGGATTTGCTTTGTGGATTCTTCTTCCTTGCATGAGAGAGTGAGTTTTTCTTCTCTTATATTTGGAGGATAATCTTACAACTGAGAAAGTTTTCTTTTAGGGATTTAGAAAGGGAGCCAGTTACAAAATCAAAGATACACAAAGTGTATCAAAAGTGAAAAGATGCGCAGTGCGCCAAAAATCAAAGATACACAAAGTGTATCAAAAGTGGAAAAGTTGCACAAAATGCGCCACAAAGTTAAAGATGCACAAAGTGCATCAAGTAATTAAAAGATGCGCAGTGCACCAAACCAAGTTGAGGGGCTCTAAATGAGCCCAAAATGAATAAGTAAATGGCTTCCCTTTCTTGTAAATCTCTAAGTCTCAGAAAATTCATACCCTTTGATATTTGTGATACTTAAGTTTGAAAATCATGATATTGGATTCATCGTCGTGCAACGATGTTCTATTAGATATAAAAATATTTTCATGCAAGAGGATTGAGAAGATTCAGTTTCTCTCTCTAATTTAAACCCTTTTTGAGTTAGATATTTATTCAGAATATATAAGGGAGAAAGCCTAGCTTAGCTTGTAGGGGGCTTAAGCTGGGTTAGCAAAATTTAAATCCCTAACCTTCTCGGGTCTAGATGGAGTCAACCCATATTGCTAAACTTTCTGAACCTTTTCTAAGGTTCAAGATGATTCAGAGGTTAATTTTTCATTTCTAAAATAATTCTTTCACTCTCTGATAAAATTTTCACTCTTTAGGAAATGTGTGAATCAGACTTATCTCAGATAAATTGGTGAGTGCTTAAACATCTCTTAGTGGTCCCACTATTGAGTTTGTTTAAATGCTTGCCCTATTCTTTTAAAAATTCGTGCACAAAAATATTTTGACCCCACCATCTGATTAAGGACCTTCCTTAAGGACTGATAAGAGTCTCGCATTTATTGTACCTTCCTCTTTTGAGTTCTGGTTATTTGGGAGTTTCCCCCTCTCTGTTTCCCCAGTTTCACTTGGTGCTCCCAAGTGTGGTTTAGAATATCAAAACCAATTCAGACTTCTTTGGTACTGGGTCCATACCAACCTAGGCTAGCTTGGGATGGTAATGTTGATCCACTATCCTAATCTAAATTTCACTCACATATCAATTATGTTATGGTTGTGCCCCCAGTTCTATTCATGTGGCGAATATGGTCTGGGTTATCAAAGCCAATCTTACCTCCCTCTTTGTGTTCCAATCATTAGAGGATATCTCATATTAGGAGTAACGCACGGATATGGTAAACGTTCCCTCTACCGGGTGTTATCTTCGACAGTACGAGACATACCTAGTCTATGGTTAAGAACATATAAAGAAAATATGCATCCATAAATAAAAGAGGGAAGCTCTTAGCAGAGCAAAACCGGTTGCCCTTGTCACAGGTGGAACCCAGTAATACTCTCTAAGAGCTCAAATTCCCTAAAGTCTTTCTTTTCTTCTCCTACGAAGCGTCTAAGTGATCACTTCAAGGATGAGTTTACACTTGTGATTATTATGGTCTTTTACGATCATGATAGTCCTTGTTGGTGGTGTGATACATCTTGCTCAAGATGTTAACATCCCACCTTTGTGAGTTCTGATTTCCTAGCAGGGAATCACCTCTCTAGTTTCTTTTAGTGACCTACTTTTTCACCCTTACCCTGCTCCCAGCTACTAGAGCAGTCTTATGGGTCTGGTAGTGTTGCTCACACCTCTCACAGGGTCCCACCAATCAGGGTGAGCATTACCACTGTGATGTTTGATGTTTATTGATTTTACTCATAAATCATTTTCCTCAGTGGCGAGTGTGTCTCCTCGCCATCTTGAGTTGTTTCCCCAGTAGTGTTGCGGTACGCCTGGTTACCGGTGTTAGCATCACTGACCGGAGAGCTCTGATTTTCTAGTAGAAAATCAACTCATTTTCTACTTTACTCTCTCTCTCTCTCGTTCGTACTCTACTCTCAGCTGCTAGGGTAGCACTACGGATGTATTGATATTATTCCACTTCCCACAGGGTCCCACCAGTTTGTGTGGGTACCACCACTGTGAGCTTTTCATAAATATCATTCCTATGCCGTGTTACTTCCCTTAGGGGCGAGTGTGTCCCCTCGCTACTCCTGTGTGCTTTCCTGGTTGTGATGCAGTACATCAAGTCTCAGATGTTAGCATCGCTTCTTAGCAAGCTTTGATTTTCTAGTAGAAAATCATTTCACTCGTCTTGTGGTGACATACTTTCCCACCGTGACCCGACTCCTGGCTGTGGAACGGTCCCTTGGATGTGTTTATGTTGCTTCCCACCTCTACAGGGTCTCACTAGCTTATGTGGGTGTACCACTATAGTCTTTTATGATTATTTCTCCTTGATATAGTCCTTTTCTCTGTAGCAAGTGTGTCCTCCTTGCTACTTTAGCTACTCATTGGGGATGAGATTACCCCCTCGCACTTTACTGAGGGCGTACCTTTCCCTATTATCTCTCGAGGCATCATCATGATGCTTCCAGATTTGTATGATTTTGGTTTCGCCTAGGCAATTTCGCTGGCATTAGGATACTCATGGCCACGACGATTTGTCCTCTACCACGCGGTACCCAAAACACTAGTTTGAAACTCCTTAGATGACCCTTCTCTCCTTGAAATTTTCCACTTTCTACTCCTCTTCCCATCCCTACACATATGCGTGTTAGGGTATGGTTGGGATGACTTTCCCCTGATCGCTCTACTGCAGGCATATGCGCCGGGTAGACATCAAACTTTACTTGGTTGAGAGTGCCCCACAGAGCCCCTGGGAGGCATATCTCACCACCTCTTTTCCTTGATTGCTCTGCTGCAGGCATATGCGCCGAGTAGACATCAGGCTTTACTTGGTTGGGAGTACCCCGCAGAGCCCCTGCGAGGCATAGCTCACCACACCTTTACCCTTACTGTCCTGCCACTCTAGTAGACATCAGACCTTTACCCTGATCGTCTTGCTCTGATCAAGTAGACATCAGACTTTACCCGGTTGAGTGGGAGCCCGACAGAGTCCCTGGGAGGCATTCCTCACCACCCCTTTACTCTGGATGTTCTGTAAAAGACTACGCAGACTCCAATTTCGTGGCTTATTTACTTTTGTTGAGGTCAGGCAGAAGTATTGAGTTACCCCTATCCACTGTTCCGAAAGGAGCAGGAGGAGATGGGATCCTTTCACCGTCTATTCTGCTGTTTGAAATGAACAGTCAGGTAGTTGGTTTTACTTACTGGTTGAGAGAGCCCGACAGAGTCCCTGGGAGGCATTCCTCACCACCCCTTTACTCTGGATGTTCTGTAAAAGACTACGCAGACTCCAATTTCGTGGCATATTTACTTTTGTTGAGGTCAGGCAGAAGTATTGAGTCACCCCTATCCGCTGTTTCGAAAGGAGCAGGAGGAGACGGGATCCTTTCACCTTCTATTCTGCTGTTTGAAATGAACATTCAGGTAGTTGGTTTTACTTACCGGTTGAGAGAGCCCGACAGAGTCCCCGAGAGGCATTCCTCACCACCCCTTTACTCTGGATGTTCTGTAAAAGACTACGCAGACTCCAATTTTGTGGCTTATTTACTTTTGTTGAGGTCATGCAGAAGTATTGAGTCACACCTATCCATTGTTCCGAAAGGAGCAGGAGGAGACGGGATCCTTTCACCTTTTATTCTACTATTTAAAATGAACAGTCAGGTATTTAGTTTTACTTACCGGTTGAGAGAGCCCGACAAAGTCCCTGGGAGGCATTCCTCACCACCCCTTTACTCTGGATGTTCTATAAAAGACTACGTAGACTCCAATTTTGTGGCTTATTTACTTTTGTTGAGGTCAGGCAGAAGTATTGAGTCACCCCTATCCGCTGTTCTGATAGGAGCAGGAGGAGACGGGATCCTTTCACCTTCTATTCTGCTGTTTGAAATGAACAGTTAGGTAGTTGGTTTTACTTACCTAGTTGAGTGAGCCCGACAGTGTCCCTGGGAGGCATTCCTCACCACTACTTCTTCCCTAATTGTTTTGCTCTGATCAAGCAGACATCAGACTTCACTTGGTCGAGTGAGCCTGACAGTGTCCCTGGAAGGCATACCTCACCACTCTTTCACCTTCTATCCTGTTGTTTCGATACGGTCAGATGGATAGTTGGTTTGCTTTACAACCTTACTTTTTTTGGTTTTCTCTCCTCAGTTCTCCCCTCACTATAGGGTAAGGCAAAGAGAAGATCCCCCCACTTTGTCACCTTTTGGTGGCATGTTGCTACTTTGCTCTTTATTCTATCCTCAGCTCTGCCCTCGCTGTAGGGCAAGGCCAGGAGAAGATTCCCCTTTGCTTTCGTTCAACCCTCTATTGGTGCTCTTTTTTTTTCTTGGGTCTTTACTCCACTTCTTTTGTCACGATCGGTCAACGCCAACACGAGCGGTTCACCAGTTTGTTCATCGCTCCTGTTGAGGGTCCGTTTGTTGACCTTGGTTTTCTCCCAGGCTGGGCCAAGGGAGTTGACTTGGTCAAATTGACCAAGTCAGGGCCTAAGACCCTCTCCCTTGTGTTCAATGGATCAAACTGAGTCTGCTGAGCCCAGACCCAGGCCCTGGGTCAACCTGGTTGACTAGGTCAACCAAGGTTGACCCTAGATGACCCATATCCTTCTCCCTTGGCCCCCAAACCCATTTCAGGGCTCTCCAAGCCATATTCTTTCCTCCACTGGACTCAGTGGGTCAGGTTTGACTAATTGGGCCTAGATCCTGGTCCTGGGTCAACCTGGTTGACCAGGTCAACCCAGGTTGACCCCTTTGGCCCTATATGGGTCTAAATCAAGTCCAAATCAGATCCAAGCCCAACCAAGGGCTTCAAGGCTCATATCCCTCATCCCCTAGGCTTAGTTGACTAGTTTGACCAAGTCAAGTGTTGACTTGGTCAACCCTAGCCTTTAATGGGTCTAAATGACCTATTTAGGTCTATTTAAGGCCTATTAGGGCCTTTTAAACCTTTCCTAATGAGCTCCAACTCAAGCCACGGCCTTAGAGACCTAATGGCCTCCTAATCAAACCTTGGATTAGATCCTAGCCATCAAGCATAGGTGTAGGGCCTTTAAATAGGGGACTTTAGTGTTTATAAAGGGACTCTTGACTCTTGCTCTCTCCCCAAGCATCCTCAGCCCCTGAGATTTGGCGAGAGAACCCCCACGACCTTCCTCCACTTGCCCTAACCGTAACCCGGCGTTAGAACCTCACCAGCGGCGAGATCTCCGACGAACCGAGACTCCAAAAGTTCCAAGCCATTCTCCGTCCAATCGAGGGCGTTTCAGGGCTCGAGATCAACTAAGGAATTACTCGTGGATAGTCTACAAGTTCAACAAGCCCAAGATCTTTCGAATCCACCGTGTAGATTAGGTAAAAACATAAACCCTAGTTTAGAACACATGGAGTTAATTAGCGTTACGAATATAGCAGTTTAGATCAAAATCTTTACCCCACATGATTGCTCTTCATGTTTATAGCCTAAGTTTTAAATTTCATTCAATTTGATCCATCGGATCGAGAGAAAGAGTCCAAAAACTCGTTCTAGGGCTCGGGTTCTGCTGTCGTTCGCTGGGAGCCGATCTAGGCCGTTGATCTCGCGATCAACGGTCACGATCCCGCCGTCTCGTGGTCCAGATTGACCGCAGGAGCTGACCCCGCGGTTCCGCTCGCCGCGTGGAGCGATCTGGGGCGTCCGTTCAAACGCGGGCGATCCGACGGTCAGCGCCGAGCGCTGACGTGGTTAAGTGGCGGTTCGACCGTGGCAATCATTGCCGCGGTCATTACGGCAATGATTGCCCGCCGCGGTAATCATTGCCCCAGAACCGCGGATCCAATCAGGGCTCGCCGCGTGGCCACCCTGCCGCCGCCGCCGCCGCGGTCTCTTCCCAATCATTGCCCGAGACCGCGGGAGCCACTCCGGGCTCGCCATGTGGCTGACCGCCGCCGCCGCCAATTTTTTTTATTTTTTTTATTTTATTTATTTATTTATTTATTTATTTTAAAAATCCTTTTTTATTATTATTTAAATAATAAAAAAATTAGAAATTTTTTTAATCATTTAAATAATAATGTTATTATAATATGATTATTATTATTATTATTATTATTATTTTATTTAAAAACCACCTTTAAAATTTATTATTTATATTATTTATATTATTATTATTATTATTATTATTTTATTTAAAAAAATTTTATTTTTAAATATTATTACTATTATTATTATTATTATTATTATTATTATATTAATATCATTATTAATAACATTATTATTATTTTAATAATATTATTATTATGTTAATATTTATATTTTTATAATATTAATACTTATTATTATTAATATTATCATAATATTGATATTATTGTTAATAATATTATTATTATTCTAATAATATTATTATTATGTTAAAATTCACATTATTATAATATTATTATTGAATTATTATTAATATTATTATAATATAAATATCATGACTAATAATATTATTATTGTTTTAATAATATTATTATTATGTTAATATTTATATTATTATAATATTAATATTGTTAATTAATAATATTATTATTATTTTTAATAATAGCATTATTAGGTTTATATTAATATCATTATGATTTTAATATTTAATATTTTATTTATTATTATTTAAATCTATTTTAAAATCCAGATATTATTATATCTGACTTATTTCAAAATTATTAATTATTTTTTAAAAAATATTTAAAAATTACTTTTAAACCTATTTAACTTCAAAAATTCATAACTTTCTTATTTTAAATCGGATTTTGACGCACAATACCTCGTTCTTTTCAAAAAAATGTGAATTTTAATTTAAAATTATTTCCTATATTTGATTCTATCTTTTCTGGATATTCTCTGTATTACTATGTTATTTACCTATTTAAATATTATTTAATTAATATAAATAATTATTTTGAAATAAAAATTATTTTAAAACCCCTTGGTGGCTGGTAGGACTCCCATTCCTATGAATTGAACTAATTTCAATTATCTTATTTTTAAACCCATATTATTATATATTTATAATATTTAAGTATTTCAAAATTATTTCAATCTTAAATATTATTTAAATCTCCTAATTTTGGGAGGTCTACCTCTTTGAAATTTTAAACCTAGGCTATGTATGTGAAGAGAAATTCATGTGGGAGATGGAGTGGTGGGTGATTGTATCCCAATCATTCACTAATCACTTCATTAGGTTTCTTTATTTAGTGTTTTCGTAGTCCTTGCATGTGTAGGTTGCACAAGCACTTAGCCTAGGCTCTCTTAGATCTAAGGACTTGATTGGTATATTTATATTTGCTACATTTACCCTCTATGTTATGCCTAAGGGTTAGTTACTTCATTTTATTCCTATATAATGTAGTGACACCTTAAGAACAACAATTAAGGATCGTCTAGCGAACTTAGAATATTTCTAGGAGCTAGGATAGATCCCGGATTGCTATGAAACTTTAAAAACTAGTGCTTAGTGACATCTGGAACCCCCTAGAATTTTCTAGGAATTTTCTGGACTCTTTAAAATACTTAATTAGCAAGCCCTAATTTACCTGTTAATTAAGCCTTAGAAACTTCAGAAAAATTTAATAAATCCATTTTAAATCAGAAAAATACCCATAATATCTCAAACTCTCTAGAATTCTATCCCCAACCTTAGATAATTAGGGTCCCTTAATTGGACATTAATCTGGACATTAATTCAACCTTTATCAAAAATTACCTTTTTGCCTTAATTAAATCATTAAAAATTATTAAAAATCCTAAATTTTCCCCAAACACTTGGGGACACCTTCTTAGGTCATTTTTGACCTTTGGGAGTGATTCCAATCAGTTTGGAGCTGATTTGGGCCAAAACGCCCAAAGTACCCCTAATTAGGCAATTTCGATAATTCACTTAATTGCCCCAACTTCTAAAAATCATAACTAATTACAGAAAACTCCAAAATGGGCAAACTAAAAGGCATTCAACTCATATTAAGGTCTAGTATTTATTAAAAATATTAGGTGTCCATAAATCAACCTAAAATAAAAAGTCAACTTTCCGGTCAACTGCAACCTATAGTCTAGGGCCTGAAACTTCTAAAATTCATAACTTTGTGTAGGACACTCCAAATCCAGCAAACTAACTGCCTAATTACTCATACTAAGGTCTAATATTTAACTAAAATTTTAGGAATCCCAAACCTAGCTTAATTCTCCTATTGACCTTTTGGACCCCCTAGCTAAGTAGGTAGGGACCTCGAACCTCCTGAAATTCACTAAGGCAATTTAAACTTCAAATATCATCACCCTAAGCATTAAAATGGATCCACACATTAAATTACTTAAAATAGATCTTAATCCACTAATATTTGAACTTTAAACGAAATTCCTTTTCAGACCTACAATAAACTTGGGTAGTTGGCAATTGTAATTAACTACCCAGCTTAGGATCTACCTCTGCTACACAGCTTTTCACACACATCTAGATGGTTTGTTAGTGCACCACTTCTAGACATATGCTAGGCCGGTGTTTACTTTTTTGTTGTGTGTCGAGATTTCTGAGATTTCACCGCATGTTGTGATTGAGATGATGCTGGTGTTTTTGTTTACTTTTACTGCACTCTGGGAATTGATATGATGGCACAATAGACTACCCATAGGTTAGGATCAATCTTGATACTAATGATATTTTTTGTAGGTGGCCATGCTCATGCCATGCTAAAATAAAGGGGGGCAAAATTTATGATTTAAATACTAACGTTGTTTCATGCAGATGCTCCAGAAATTGCTCAGCCCCCTAAATAAATGAGGGCTAATTAAAATCATCATCATAAATTGCTACAGGTGCTCCAGAGCTTGCTTAGCCCTCAAAATAATTAAGAGCATGGCCAAGTTTGGTTGGCATGAATATTTTCTTTACATGTGTCAATAACTGCTTGGGATGAAATCTTAACTGCTTGGGATGATTTTCACTAGGATAACCTTGCAGGAGAGTCTAGATTTACTGCTTTCATTTAATGTAATTACTTGTAATCTGGTATTGAGTTGTGAAAGTCTATTTTGAGTGGGGATGCTGAAATCCAAAGGTTGGATGCCCAAAGAGAAAAAAAAGGACACCCAATATGAGGATAGTCTTTTTCTATTTGGGAATCCAAATTTGGATCATTCTACTACCCGAAGAGTCCAACGAAGCTGAGATCCGAGGAGTCCGAGAAATAGAAGATCAAGAAGATGAAGATCTACAGTATCCCACTCAAAATAACTTGCTTCAGTCTTAGGATTAGAAATTCGGGTTGTTGGCAGTGGTGCCCAGCCACTTTAATTTTCTGCAGACCCTGGATTGTAATTAAGGGCAGTTGGCCTATGGACATTTAATTGATTTGTTTAATTATATATAATGTCTGATTTGATGATGATTGCGTATAGGTTGTATGCTTTTCGTAGTTTATTGGCGATCTGCATGCCGCTTTTATTTTAGCCTGGATTTCGTTAGGCTCTCTAAGGATTAAAACCTTTTCTACTCTCAACTAATATTTAAAATTTTAAGTTTTAAGTAATTTAGAAACTTAACAACCTAGGGAATTACCGGAATCGTCCGGGGTCGCATGCATATCGTTGCATTTCTCTCTTTCCTTCTATAAGATACTTCTCCGCCTGCGGGTAGAGTCTGGATAATCTGACCTATGAGGATGAGGTGCCGGACCTGGGGAAGCCCAGTCTAATTCTAAAAATTATTTTTATAAGCCTTTTTAAAATTCTATGCATATCTAATTTGGATACTTTAACCAGCATACATTGCATCAGAAATCGACTAAATCAAAATTTTAATTGCATTAGTCATAGGAGCATTCACCCAACATCAGTCCGGGGCCAATTAGGAAATCCTCTAGACGTCGGCCCTACTTCCGAGAACTATAACCTACCCACCCATCTTTCTTTAAATGACCGGACAGCATGGTTTTGAAGCGACTAGGTGGTTAGCTGGCTCCCCAATCCAGGCCGGGGTAAGTCCAAATTTTGCATTGCATTAGTTAGGACACGGATGTTAGTGTTGCGTAGAACACTAAACCCATTAGATTTAGGATTCAAGGCTACTATTATTTCGTAGTACGCCTCATCAATAGGTAGGTCTTCTATCTTCTAGAGACCATAAACCCTACATATCTATGTCACATGGATGACACCATCTCCATCTTTCTCTCCTGCATGCTCTGAGTGCATGACTTTTAGTTTCTCCAGTTTCTTCCCACTACCTTAGTCCCTCCGGATGTTGATCTGAGCTGTGTATGTTGACTAAGCCTAGTTGAACCTTTCTTTCCCTTCGAGTAGGATTTCCTAGTCTTCGCCCTATATATCAATCCCAATTTAGAAAGAATAATGTAGAATCCTTAATCGAGAGTATTCTCAGGCCCCCAGCTTGAGATGTAATTAACCACGGGGGCTTGCGCCCGTGGGAAACCGCATCCCACTCTCAAATAAACCCCATTCGAGCTAATGTATCGGGTGGGAGAAACCCATTGTGACGATCAGATCATATATATTATTACCCATCGGGGTGTGCTGGTGAGAGCTGCTATCCTTAATGGTTAATCATATGTGTGATCGAATCTGCCCTCCCATTGGCCAGATATTGTCTCCCCTCGCGGGGCGATGGTTTCTGTGTCCTTTCGGAGGTCCACAGATCATAGTTGGCAGGCAATAAAGGTCGAGAGGACCATAGTTGACCATAGTTGGCAGGCGATAGCGGTCAAAAATATTGTAATGAAGCGACAGTGATCTTTGGTCGAAATAGTGGTGGCACACGGTGGCTGCGTTGCTGGCCTCATTATAAGAATTTTGAGTTGTAGCTACACTTGTTCTTAATAATAAAGTTGAAAATACTATTACTTTTTAATAGTATATTATTTTTAAATTACACATTTTCTATTAAATTATATAATGATATTACTTTTGTGTGATGACGAATATAATTAATAAATACAATTAATATTAGAATTTCTTCAAACTATATAAATAAAAATTAATTAATTAAATTAAGTATAAATTCCAATTTTTTAGTAATAAGACTAGAAATAAATAATAAGTAACAAATATATAATTAATTAACCTATTTGATATGTTAAATGAGAGAATTTTAAAATTTTCTATATTAGTTAACCTTTTTTAGGAATTTAAAAAATATAAAATATATATGTAATTTTAATATAAGGATAATTAAGTCTTTTATGATTAAAACGGTAAAGCTCATAACATAATCAAATAATTTAAATATGTTTTTAGGTTTGTATAAGTATGCAAAAAAAATCTAACCAAACATCCATCAAATTATTTAAAAAAAAAATTTTAAACTTTATTTTCTTAATTATCACTTTTAAACCAACTTATATAAAAGAAGTAGAGCAATCAAATAAAGCCTAAATCATTGCAATAATCTTCTTATAAGTAGCAGGAGTTAAAAGATCGATTCTAATCAACTTATTTGATCAATTCATCCTTAAATATATTTCTCAGTTCAATACTAAAATAATTTAGGAAATGAGAAAAAAATTATGAAGAATTAGGGGCCGGACTATTAAATTAGTGAATCTTTCACATGTCAAATTTGAACGTGGTTCAATAATTTTTGATAAAATTTTATTTTTGAAATTGTTACATATTAAAAAAAATTATGATGATAAGATGTTTATTTAATATGTGAATGTCAAAATAAGGAATTCAGTAAATAAAAGCGTTCCGAACTTATGATGGTGATGAAAACAATGTTTACTTAAGTTGACTCTTTAAAATATGTTGTGAATCAGAGCTAATGCACTGATAGATCTATGTCAGACTTGTAAGAGTTTAAAGTAAAGTTTCACCTTACTACAATTTTTTTATCTCCTTAAAAATTCAAAACCCTATTCATCCTATATCTAGGCAAGGAAGATTTCTATTTCAATTGGTTAAATTGGTAAGCCCTATGTTAAACCTTAATGTTTTTTTGCTGGCTGGAGCCTTTGGACTTGGTTTTTTTGGTTCTTATGTCTGTTTTCCTATTATTCTCCTAGGTTTTTTTGCCTATTCTAGAGTTGTTTCCTTATGCTAGGTCTTTGTTTGGGTTGCATTTCTGATATTTGGACTGTTTTGGTTTTGCCCAGTTATCTTGTTCTTTGTAGCTTTGTCCGGGGTTCTAGCACCCTGTGACTATCCAGGGGTTGCTACTATTTTTTTGATGCTCCTGGGTTGATTGGGTCTCCTATCTGTTACCTTTCTCCAAGACGGAATGTGGTTCCTATTTTCACTAGGGTACTTTTCTTGGCTGCCTGCTTTGGTGGTCTTATGTGCTGGCATTGCCCCTATGCCTTGTGGTGGTTGATTCTTCTCTAGAGCCTTTTGTGATCGTTGTCTGCTGATTACATTATTATGTTAGTGGTCGTGATCTATTTCTTTCCTTATTTTATTCTGGTGATCTTAATTTGACATTAGTTTTTTTATGTGGCTTTGTACACTTTAGTTGAGATTTTTGTGGATATGGGCTTGAGTTATGATTGGATTACTACTTATGCTGTTGGGATTGGCCTATTTTTGAGCTATGATTGGAAAACTAGTTTTGTTGTTCAATTCTTGTTATGATGCTCATCTACTCCCTAGGCTTTTCCGTATTATTTCTCTATTAGCTTTAGGCTCAGCCGTGGTTTCTAGGTGAGTTAGCCTGTCATCTATTCGTGCAGGGTATTTTTTACCTCTGTTCTGGACTATTTTATTTTGAAGGATTCTAAGGATTTTGTTCAGCTTATTAGGAACTGTTATTGGGTTTTTCGGGTGTATATGTGTGGTTGTGTGCTATTTCTTTCTTCACTCAAATTTGTTTCCATCTATTCCAGTGTCACTTTCTTGTACAGGATCCTTGCGAGCCTGGGTGGGTTAGGGAGTAGATTGGAGTGGCATTTGAGTGTTGTGTTTGGTAGAATCATTGATACTACACGCCTGAGCTTGTAAGGCAATCCTGATGGGTTTTTTTTCTTCTTTTCTGCTTCTTATTTTTTCTTCTATTTTTTGTAGTTTATTATATCTCATTCTTCGTAATTGGTTTGGATTTTTGGTGCTGGTCACTTATGCTGTTGGAATGTGTTGGTGGTTTTTATTTGTGCTTATTTACATATTTGGTTGTATCTCTGATACTTCACTCCTGAGCTGGCTGAGTAATCTAGTTATGTTGTTCTGGTGTTGGTTCATGTTTCCCTTATGTTCTGGTTGGGCAGCCTCTATCCTGGGCTGCCAACTAGGGCCTCTTTTTTTCGGCACTGTCTCACTTTTTATTTTTAATGGTTTGGTTTTCTCCTTATTTTTACCTATGCCTAGTTATCTTGGTAATATTGCTATTGGTTTGGGCCTTATGGTGCCTGGTGTTGTTTATCTCTTGTTGGTATGGCTATCCTTACTTATTTGGAGGTGATCAAGTGTGGTGACCCTTCTAGAATTACTTATGTCTTTGCTATTGGGGATTATGGAGTTAATTTTGGTTGGCCTGGCTACTCTGATGATAATGTTTTTTATCCTCTTATTGCTTCCCGTTGCTCCCTTTTTATCTATCTTTTGAATGTCTACTGGAATTATCAACCTACTAGCTCTTACTTTTACTTGTGTTTTTTCTTTCATGGGCATCATCTTTTTAGCAGGATACTCTTAGTGCAGGTGTTTGTTATGGTGCCATTTTGGTTGGGAAGCTGGATCTAATTGCGTTCTTTTGGTTTCTTCCTTTTTGGGTGCTCGTTCTTGTGCACCATAGAATGTACCTAGGTTTTATTGTATTTTTGATTAGTAGGGAACTTGAGGTCATAGGTTTTTTTTTTGTTTTTTTTTTGTAGCTCTTCTGAGCATTAGTGAGCTTGAGGTCCCTTTAAGGACCTTGTAATTTTTTTATGTATTAACAAGTAGGCCCCTCCGTTGGTTTCCCTTACAAAAAAAAAAGATTTATATTTCAATTCTCTTATTTATTCCCTTATTCCTTTGTCGAAGAAATAATTCATATTAAATATTAAGTTAAAGCACGACCAATGCGATAACTAAATGAAGTATGGGAGCAATTGAAAATAACATTAAGCATGTCAAGGTCAAGAGTCTACTTAAGAAAAACATACATCACCACACATTAGAAGTTCAAAATGGAGAAATTAGCTAGCCATAATAATTAAATTACACAAAACATTCTTTATTTAACTAACACAAATAAAGTAAGAATAGATTTGAGTAAGATGTCACCTTGAAGCACTTTTATAATCAAATATAAACACTCCTTGCACTCTGAATTGATTTCTTTAAGCATGAACTCTCCTCACACTCCACTCACTCTCACTCATTATCTTGTTCACAAAATAAATGGCTAGCCATTTCAAATCCTAAAAGAAAACTATTTATATTAAGTAGATTAAGTGACACTAGCATCACGATGCTAAAAAGGTTGGCACTACAGCGCTGCTAAAATTCATTGTTGCGGTCTAAAGGTCTGAACCGACATGTCATTTCACCATGCAACCAACCCAACTGTTGTGCCATCGCGTTCAGGTGATTTGGCACTATGGTGCTATATTTAACACTCTGGCAATCTTATTCCTTGGTGTTGTGGCACTGAGTGATGTTGTGGCGCTCTGACTAGTGACACTGAGGTGCTAAATTAATTTTAAAAAATCTAGAGATCATATCACCGAGGCGGTCTATTCTAGTGCTGGGGTGTCTAAGTTGTGCTTGGAGAACTACGGCACTAGGGTCAGACGACATCGAGGCATTGAATTAATTACAAAATTTTAAAGTTGATAGTGCCACAGTGATATCGTCTAGCAAAGGAGTGCCTGATATATGATTGTAGTATTGAGGTGCTTGTTGATGCGGCACCGTAGTGCTTGGTATTTCTCCACATTTTTAGCCCTTTTACTTGAAATTTTTTGCACAACAACAAGCAAAACAAGGAATTTCATAGAAAAATATACAAAAATATTAACCATAATTTTCAATATAAAATTTCCCCCATCTTAAGTCATTGCTTGTTCTCAAGCTATTTTACTACACTTTGATTTGATTGAAAAATATATATTTTGAAAAAAAGGTTTAATTTTCTTTGGGAAAGTTGGATTTTTGAAATTTTAATATTTAAAATCAAACGCTTATTATGAATAATATGTCACCTCGAAAGGTGAACATATTATTCTTTAATAGGTTCAGATTACAAATCTTGATTTATCCTGATTATCGTAGTCAAACTCAAGGAGAAACAACATATGATCTCGAAGAATCAGAATGATATTTAATCCAATGTTTAGCTACTATAATCTAACAAAAAGATCATTAATTTTATAATCAAGATCAAGATAATAGTACGATATATCTTTCCAAGGAAAGAGGATATTGTCTGTTATCGATCATTTGAAAATGACAATAATGATCATCAACTCTTGAATTTCCCAAAGATAATTAATTAAAATTTTGAAAAAAATTTGATTTTGAAAATCTGATTTGGGTTTATAAATCTCCTACTAGCGCAAGCCCTCTTAGTTAATTACATCGTAGAAAATAAGAAATTTCTTACAAAAATTCTCGATTAAAATAGCGATATGAATTTTATTTAAGAATTCAAAGCTTAATATCAAGGGAGGTAGGGACTGAAAATTCAAATGGGAATGGATCAAATTTGAACAATTATTTCTGGAGTCAAAGGAGGAAGGGTAGGAGGTATTTTGAGATTCTGAATTACTTCAGAAACACCTGAACCTATCCTAAGTGTTGGGCTTAAATTTGATGGAAAGAGATTTAATGTTTAAGTGATCAATTTTATTAGAAAGAGGGAAATAGATTTCCAGAGGTTAAGGTCTTAAGATTAAAAATCTGCCTCAGAACCTAAGTCTAAAGTAGATACTGAAAATCAGTGACCCATAACCTAACTAATGCAATGCAAATCTGGACTTACCCCAGCCTAGATTGGGGAACCAGCTAAACCATCTAAATGCTTTAAAACCATGTGTCCGATCTTTTATAAAAGAATGGTTAGGGATGTTGTTTAAGATTAGTTTTAAGGAATTGGGGTCGACATCTAGAATAGTTTCCTAATTGACCCCTTAACATATGTTGGGTGAAATGATTAAGCTAAGAATATAATTAAAGATTTAGACTCAATTTTTAATTTATATCTGATGCAATGCATGCTAGTTGACTCGATTAAATGCTTAAATCAAAATAAAGCAGTTTTAAAATCAGGCTTAAAAATAAGTTTTATCCTAGAGATTGCACAACGTCCCCTTGGATAGAACTACACCCTAATAGGTCAGGTGGTCTGCCAAAACTCACAGGCGGGGAGGTGCCTATTACGGAAGAGAAGTTTCAATATGATGCATGAAACATCCTCGGCGAGTCCGGGCTTACTTCTTAAAAATGTTAGAGTTACTATCTGAGCCTAAAGTTTTAAAGTTTTGTTTAAGTAGAAATAGTTTTTGGCCGTACCCTCATGAGCCTCCGATCAGATTCCACGCTAAATCAAATACAACATGCAAGATCGCCAAAAAAAAACTAATAAAAGCAGGTAAATCTTAATCACAATCAACACATCAATCAAATCAATCAAATAATTAAATCAATTAAATAAATATTCAAAATGAAAGTCCGTAGGTAAGTGCCTTTTAATTATACAACCCAGGGTCTGCAGGAAAAGTAAAATGGCCGGGCAACACTGACAATAACCCGAATTTCTAATCCTAAGACTCAAGTGACTTTAAGAATGGGTCTTCTCGTTCTTCACTTCTTCGTCCTTCTAGAACTCCTTGGATCATCGGGTCCGGATATCCAAATGAAAAGAAACCTTCCCTTGAAAGGGGGTTATCTTTTCTTTTTGGATATTTGAAAATATTCGAATCTGAATCTTCATATGAAGAGGGACTCTCCCTTAGGGATGTCACCCTTCTCTTTGAATTTCAGATTGGATTTATATCCCATCTCAAATCACTTGACACGTTACAACTCAATTCAAATCAAATTATATTTAAAATTAAAAGAAAAATCTAGACTCAACAACCTGCAGGGTTATCCTAATAATCAACAGTTATATGAACATCCCAAGAAATTAATATATTTGAAAATTAAAAATGTTCAAACCAGCCACACTTGGCCATGCTCTTTTAATTTTAAAGGGGGACTTAAGTAAATTTCTGGAGCACCTGTGCAATTTAATATTTATGATTTTACCCCATTTATTTAATGCCCTATATGAGCATGGCCACATGCATAAAATTGAATTAGTACAAATCGTCCCTAATCTAGGGGTAGATCTAATGTATAATCAAATCAACATAGAGTGCAGTAAATAAATAAACAATCACATCAACATCAATTACTTAAATCTAGTAACCAGCATGCAATAAAAACCACGAAAAAACCCGGCACACGCAAGTAGAAGAAAAGTAAGCATCGGCCTAGCCTAAGACTGGAGTTGGTTGTCCTATCAAACTATCTAAAATATGTGAGGTAGGCTGTGTGGTTTGGATATGTCCTAGATAGGATAATTTGATTGAAGTTGTTGAAAGTTCTGGTTGGTTGAAAGGCTTGAGGGAGATTTTAATTAAAGTTTAAATTTTAATGTTTTGAAATTTTAAGATATATTTTAAAGTGTTGAATGGATACCACCTTTGTTGTCCATCGAGGACATGAAGTTTATTTCACCTTCCTTGGGGCTAATTTAATAGCCTCGTAGGCTTGGGTTATCCAGTGGTACTCGGTATAATTAAGTAATTTGATTTTACTTGAGTTTGATAGTTAATTAATTTTTAATTAAGGTTGGTTGGTTGCTGATTTTAATATTGAATTGATGTTTTCTGGAATTTTAGATCATTGGTTGAATTTTGAAATTTTTTAGATTATTTTAATGATTTAATTAAGGGATCAAAAACTTACTTTTTGATTTAAAGTATTTTCTGGAATTTTAATATTTTATTAAAATACTAGATCTTAATATAATCAGTTAGACAGTAAGTACACTGAAATTGGATTTTTCTATATTTTATTATGAAGGTTTGAAGTTTTGACTTGATTTTGAACTAGGTTTGACCAAAAGTTGACTTTTTCAAATTTTTTAGATTTCTAGAAACTTAACATTTTTAATAAATATTAGACCTTAATATGATTTGTATGCCTTTGAGTTTGACTTATTTGGAGTTTATTTGAATTAGTTATGAATTTTCAAAGTTTTCAGTATTTATTGAATTTTCAAAAATTGTTTAATTAAAGCCCTTTTTATTATTTGATTCCAAATGACCTCCAAACTCCTTGGAATCAACTCCAAAGGTCAAGAATGACCTAAGGAGAGATTCCTAAGTGTTTGAGAGAATTTTGGAATTTTTAATTATTTTTAATTAATTAAATTAATTAAATATTGAATTTCAATTAAACTTAAATTAAACTTAATTTTGAGGTCCAGTCAAGGGGCTTTTATTTTTTATTGATTAAGAGTTTAATTCTGGTCAGTTTGAGGTATTATACATAATTTTAGGATTTAATCGTGATTTATTACATTTTTTTGGAAGTTTTTTAAGGCTTAATTTAGCTTTGATTTTGATTAAATTAATTAAGGGGCTTAATGACTTCAAAATCTAGTGGGAAATATTTCTAGGGCTGAGAGTGTCACTATGTTCAAATGGTTTGAGTTTCAAGTCAATCGGAGGTGAATCCTAATTATTGGAAATATTCTAAATTTTCTAAATGAATCCTTAATTATTGTTCTTAATGACACTAAGTTTGATAGGTTTGAATCAAAGTTTCTAGACCCTTGACTTAACATATAAATGCATACACACATTCACAACCAATCCTAAATCTAAGAGAGCCTTGAGACTAAGTGGTGTGTGTATCTACACATGCAAATCAATTTAAAGCTTAATTAAATGAATGGTTAATCAATGAATAATTAACAAAATAATTATTCATTGATTAATCATCTTTCCCCATAAATTCTATTCAATCATGCTCAATCTAGGTTTAAAATTTCAATGGACCTCTCAATGTTCAAATTTTAAATAAATATAATTTTAAAATAGCTTTCAAATATACATATAGATATATATTACTATATATATATAAATAGGTTTTAAAATTAAAATAATTTAAAAATATACTTAAATTAATTTTAAAATACTTGAGAGGTCCTCTGATTTTTAAAAATTATTTGAAAATAACACTTAAATTTCAAAATATTTAATATAATATTAAATTAAATATTATTTAAATATTAAAATATTCAAGTAATTCAAATTAATTAAAATAGATTAAGTTTTTAAATCTTAAAAATAATTTTAAAATAAAATTATTAATTTTTTGAAAAATTTGATATATTATTTGTATTTTTTATTTTGAATTTATTTTGACTTTTTAAAGTCTAGGGTTCATTAATTGAATTTAAATAATTTAAAATTAATTAAAGTTCATGGTAATTCTTAAATTAAATTTAATTAAATATTAAAATATTTCTGGAATTTTTTAAAATTATTTATAATAATTTTTATTTAATTAAAATTTTTGATTATTTAAATTCAATCTTAATTAATGATTAACTAAATATTTAGGCATTTAAATAAAATAATTAAATAAATAAATAAAATGTTAAATATCTAATTATTTAATTATTAGTTAACTACTTAATTATTCAAATTGTATTATATATTAAATTTGAATTAAATTTTAATTTCAAAATAATTAAAATATGTTTTATAATTTAATTAAAATATTTTAAATGATATTTTAAATTTTAAAATAATTAAGTTAATATTAAGTGTTAATATTAATTAAATATTAATATATATTATAATTATTTAAAGTATTTAAATAAAATATTTTAAATTCGAAGATTTAAAATTCTGAGAATTTAAAATATATTTTAAAATAAAATTTATTATTATATAATATATTTTGATTATTATTAAATAAGTAAATGAATATTTAATAATCAAAATATTTAACAATATAATTATTATTTTAAATTAATATTAATTTAAAATATATGATATTCAAAATTTTGAATTATTAAAATAATATATATATATTTAAATTTTTTTATTTAAAATTAATTTATAATAATTTTTACAATTTTCTGTATTAAAAAAAGGATTTTAAAATAATTTAAAAACTATTTTAAGAGGTAGCGGCGCCGGCGCCGGCGGGATGGACGCGTGGCAGCCAGAGATTGGCTCAGCAGAACCGTGACAATCACTAATGATGATTGCGCGGTGGCGCATTAATGACCCATGATTGCGCCGCCGTGCAATCATGAGGTATTAATTGGCCCGCGGCTGACGCGGTTAACTTAACCACGTTAGCGGGCCGCAGGCACCTTAGGATCTTCGCTGTTCGCAAATGAACGGCCAGGATCAAGGTGGAGGGTATTCTGATCCAGTAAACACGTATACACCGCGGATCAATGCTTGGAACAACGTGATCTGGACTGTTGATCACTAGATCAACGGTCCAAAAAATGTACTACGGGCAGGTTTAACGGAAGAGCCCTAGATTACATTTTTTGGCCCGTTCGATCGATCCGATTGATCAAATGCAACGAAATTTTAAACTTGAATAGATTAGATGAACATAAATTATGTGGAAAAAGTTTTAGCATTTTAAAATCAATTAATGGAGTGCTATTTAAAACTAAGTGTACTGGCTAGGGTTAGAGATTTTGAACAAACTAACCGTTTGATCTTCAAGGTTTTTGATTCTCTGAAATTGTAGTTTGTCCACACAACTTTCCTTAGTTGAGGTAGAGGCTGGAGAAGCTACGGATCGAAGGGAAATGGACCTGGATAGATTTAGAGCTTAAATGACTGGAGGATCATCGCCGACGAGCTCTTGGTGGCCAGGTTTTGATCGAGGAAGCTTAAGACTACCCTGGGGAGCTCAAACGAAATCTCAGAAGGGCTTGAGAATGTTGAATTTGTGAGAGAGTGTTAGGGTTCGAATGGGAGCTCAAATGAACCTTTTCCCCTATTCAAACGTCCCTAGGTTGAATCAATGGCTACGATGGCTTTGTCTTTACTCCCTGATGCATGACAGCTGGCTTGGGGTAGTTAGGAGCAGTGGCCATGGACAAGGGGAGGACATCCTACATGTAAACCTTATTTTGTCACCTAGCAACCATGTGGAATGGCTAGGAGCCATTTGATCAGGATCCAAGGGCTTAGGCTAACTCTAGGAAGGTTCTAGAGTTTCGTTAAATAGCTGGAGAGGTTTAGGAAGAAGAGGATTAGGCTTAAAAAATCATTTGACCATCTTTGACCTCTCCAAAGGTCCATAAGGACCATTTGACCAGTCAAAATGCCACATAAGCTGATGAGGTGGCATGGAGAATGCTTTGAGCTGCTGGTTAGATGAGTTGGAAGGGTTTGAGACAAATTGCTTGGAGTTTAAATGAATTAAAAATTTACATATGAGACTTTGACCATCTATGATGGTTTGACCAAGTCAAATCACCTATGATGGGACTCACCATTAGTTAAGGGAGTTTTGAATCAAACATTAAAGTAGTTTTAAATATTTAAAAGGATTTGAAAGGTTTGATTTGATTGAATGCAATAAAATGACCTATATGGATCAAGTTTGATCAAATTTGGCTCATTTGACCAAATCAAATAGTGACTGGGTCAATGGGTCCATTCAAACCCAAACCATTATGAGAAGTAATCAGGTAAAGTTAAGAAGATCTAAAATCAATTTGGAGTTTGACTAAATAGAAATAAGCTTAAGGATTTAGTGGGTCAACCAGGTTGACCTAGGACCTGGGTCAGGGTCAAACAAGTTTGAAATGATGAATGAGGTCTAGTAGAGGTGGTTTCAAGGTCTGGGATGGTTATCTAGACCAAATGGCATGTTTTGGCTCTTAAAGGGTTTAATGGGTCAACTGGGTTGACTTGGTCAACCAGGTTGACCCAAAGTCAAAGGTTGGGTCCAACCAGTTCAGAATGACATTCTGAGTCTACTAGTAGTAGTCTCAAAGTTTGGGGAAGTCATTTGGTCAAAATGACATGTTTGGGCCCTTAATGGGCCCTTAGGTCAACCCTAGTTGACTTGGTCCAAGGTCTGGGAATGGGATCAACAGATTCAAAATGATATTTGGAGACCAATGGAGGTGGTCCCAAGGTTTGAGGAGATCATTTAGTCAAAATGACCTATTTTGACCCTTAAAGGCCTATTTGGTCAACCTAGTTGACTTGGTCAACTAGATTGACCTAGGGGCTGGTTTAGGGTTCAACAGGTTTGGTTTGTTGATTGAAACTTGCTGGAGGTGGTTCCATTCGATTTGGAACTCATTTGGTTCAAATGACCATTTACACCCCATAGGGGTATTTTGGTCATTTTTACCCCTGGTCAACTAGGGGTCAAATTGAGTACAACAAAATGCAGTTTATTTCTCAATGGGTCATAATCAAGGGTCTGGAAGTGATTTGAGTGTTTGGAGAAGGCTCCAAGGTCAGGATCCACTTGGTAACAGGTCCAGTGGCATAGACTATAAATATTTGAAGGTTTTACAGCTTTTGGATTTTACCTCAGAATGAGCTCAAATTTGGAGGGTTGCCTTTAGATACATGTTACATCAGTATAAAACTGACAGACCTTGAATCAGAGGTCATTTGATAGGGTTTTGACATGTTCAAAGATTTACTGGAAAAGGCTTTCAGGACTTGGACCTTTGGCCTTGGAATTTGATCTAGATTTCTGATTTTGAGCTGAATTTTGATTTTGAATGATAGGATTTGAACTATCTAAATCATTTACAATCATTTAGGTGATTGTAGATGACTAGATAGGATTAAGGTCAAGTCAGAGGCTATGACAGCTGGATCTGAATTATTTAAAGGTCAGGATTGATCAGGGGTTTGAATTGAGTTAAACTCTAGATTGAGTTGAGTCTTGAATAGATTAATTTAAATTCTAGGTTGGTCTAGAGTTTGAATAGATTTGTGGTTTGGATAGCTCTAAGGTCTAGGAGAATCCTAAGACCTAGATTGATCTAGAGTCTAGGTAGATCTAGGATATGGGTGGATCTAGAATATGGGTGGATCTAGAATATGGGTAGATCTTAGGATTTGGAGTCTGGGATAATCTTAGGGTCTAGAGTAGATCCTGAGGTCTAGAATGTAAGAGAATCTTAGAATTTAGATTAGTCTGAAGTTTAATTAAGTTAAATTTAAAATTAATGTAGGATTAAGTTGATTTGAATCTGGATTGATATTAAGGTTTGGATTGACCTAAGATTAGATTGATCCTAGGGTCAAGATTGATCCTAAAGATTAGAAAGATCCTAAGGTCTGGATTGGTCCTACTAACCTCATACAAAAATGAGGTCAACACACTTGTGGTTATATCATCTCACATATATGAAATTGCATGTTGGAATAATTAAAGGTAAGAAAATACATCACTAAATGATGTTATTTTCTACAAATTAGTGGTTGCTAATTTCAATTAAGATAATTATTAACAAAATATCCCAATTCATCATTTTAACTAACATTCTTTCTAAATTCATCTCCTAAATGTGTTTTTTATAATGGTTGACTTAGTTAGCTTGAATGATTTTGGATTTAGGAAAAGTTTGAGTTTAATTTAATTCACTAGTTCAAATACAAGTTCTTTATGTATTCTAGTTCCTACAATATTCCCCTAGTTAATTTTACACTTAGATTCTTCCGGTAGAGTAGACTTTTTAGGTACAAATTTTTGATATTATAGTACCTTCCTATTTTTTCATAGTCTACCTTTGTAATGGTTTTAAATACCTGGTTGTCTCTTTCCTTAAAGAAATCTAAGTTGGGATTAATAAAGGCTTAACTGTAAGGGTCTAAGGTACCATAACTGCAAGCTTATAATGAACTTTCCAATTAATATGGTTATTACACTTTCCCTAAATTTTAGTCATTCAAACCCTAAGCTAAGTAGTTAAGTGCTTCTAAGTTATTTAGGAGTTAAAAGAATTAAAAAAAAAAGTTATTTAGGAGTTAATTTTAGTACGAATTATTAGTTTTAATGACTTCCATTAGTGATGTGACGATTGTTTAATTTTAATTATCTTCCCATTTGTTATTAATTAATCACCTAGAGTATTGTATTTTTCTTATTTTTAATTAATCCAAATTATAATTTATTTATAATAGTTGACTTAATAATCCAAAGTGCAGTTTAGTAAAAGTTAGGAGCAATCAATAACTCGAGCTTAAAGTTAAGCACTAACAGGGAGATCACAGTGCAATATACTATAAGAGGAAATACATATGCTCACTGAATATAATAATATAAAGTACAAGCACATATTTGAATACATAATATAACTATAATCCAACTTTAATAATACTAAAAAAATAGAAAAAAAAATACAATGTAACAATCAATCCTCCTACTCATCATCATTATATGTTGATGTTATTATTGTGGTGGTATTGAGGGTATTGGCTGCCAAGAATAGGTGTCATCCATGGGGGATACAAGAAACACATGCCAATATGGACTCTAGAATAGTGGACACCCTCTAAATATTCTAGCTAATGCTTCATTGAATTTTTGAAGCATACTAGTAGTGTCGTTGCTGAGCATCCAACATGTAGTCTATCCACCAGCTCCTGCCCTCATGCCATTGATGACTCTTCTCAAGTAAGAATGCATATACGCTACCTGTTCCCTGAGATTAGCTATTTGGTCACCAAGGGTCCTAGGGGCTTAGGTCCTAAAAAGATTAGAACTCGGCTGACTGAAGCTAGCAATGCTACAGTTGGGCAAGCTAGGGATATTGAGGTCCTCCCCTTCATCCCAGGTTTTGTCTCTAAATTTATCTATTATTTGGTGATAATTTAAATAGGGAAGAGTTTCTCCTCCCAAAACTCACCAAGAACACCAGCTAAAATGCATAAGGAATATATCAATGAAGGATGTCCATACCCTATAAAAGTGGAACCCTTAATCATGTACATGAGAGAATAATGTATGACTTTCCCAACATCTATGGAGTGACTGACCTAAATTGAATAATTTAATAAATTTCTATCTATGGTCACTTCTCTAATATTTATGCTTCGTATTAGTCTAGCAAAAATGAAATAATGTCAAGATTTGGACACTTTTGTTAAGGTGGATGCGGGGAAGTTCATAACTTTTTCCTCCCTAATCTTCAACTCTGCCCCACTACAAGGTCAAGTTAACACTCTTAGAAGTTCTTTGGGATCTAAAGGTAGTTTATGAAGGTTGTGTAGTCATTAAATTCTAAATTAGGAGGACTATAAACACTATTGATGGTTACACTATCAGAGGGTACCAATTTTCTCCTCACAAATGCTTTGTTCTCAACTGCCTCACTAGCATTAGTAAATAATTCTCTGACTATGGAAATAACACACATAGTAGGTTCATCCATAAAGTTTTCTAAATTTATATTGACTATATTTAGTTTTATAATCCCTCTGGGACTCAAGAAACCACACATAGGGATTAGCTATTTGTAAAGGACAGAATTGTTATACCTCGATTCATATTCTGAACTCATGAATTGCTTCTTATCATAGGTAAGAAGTCTCTTTTTTATGACTAGAGAATGATTATTATCAAAATACTAGAAGACCCATAAACAAACCATTTCTCCTTATAAAAAGACTTATGTCAATCATATGTTAGGAAATCTAGGTTTTTATCAGTGGAGCCTAGCCACTTTCACTTTCTATAAACTCTAGTTTGTATTAAGTGGCACTTGCCACACTGGACATTATTTTGATTCATTTATTTATTTCTTTCATCTATTTATATTTTCTATGCAGTAGAACTTCTAATTTTTCAAGATTTATTTCTACATGCGGGTTTTTTCTTAGATCTCACTCAGGCTCTTAGGAAATAAATTTTTTTCTACTCATAAATAAATAATTTGGTTTAACATTTTCATAAGATGACAAATTTAAAAAACTAAGGCAGGGATTATTGGAGGTATCATAAAAGTATATCCTTCCTTCTTTTCTTTTTAGGCACCTCCCTATTTGCTGATATAAGCAGACCACTTGACCTATGAGAGTGTAGTTCTGACTTAGAAAGTTGTACACTTTTAGGATAAAACTTATTTTTAAACCTTTTTAAAACTTCAAATGTTGATTTATTATTTAGAGTCAATTATCATGCATTCCATTAGAAATTCATTAAAATAATTAAATTATAATTGTACTTAAATTTTGAATCATAAATCCACCACTCATGGTGAGGG
This sequence comes from Dendrobium chrysotoxum, assembly GCA_019925795.1. Classification (NCBI taxonomy): domain Eukaryota; kingdom Viridiplantae; phylum Streptophyta; class Magnoliopsida; order Asparagales; family Orchidaceae; genus Dendrobium; species Dendrobium chrysotoxum. The sequence continues at coordinate 32,682,060 of CM034302.1, read as the reverse complement.
AACACTTAAGATTTCTTAGATGTCGACCCCACTTTTTAGAAATATAAATAATAATAACAACTTACCAATCTTACATTAAATTAGACCAGGATCATGAATTTAGAATTATTAGGAGGAGTTATAGATGGCATTTCTATTACATATAAGAATATTAGTCCAGAGGTGCTGGATATTCCTATAGTCTTTCTAAAAGTCAAATATATAAGGCCTCTTTTCTTATTTTACATATTGTTAAATTAGGTTCAAGCCACTATTTTCTAGTGATTCACATTAGTTTTAAGTTTTAAGGTAGAACCAAAATCATAATTCCTCTCCCTCTAGAAATATAATCTTATATTTCTAATAAAATTTCAAATTAAATAATGAATCCCATCTTAAATTATGACGCCCAAAATAAGATAGACTGGGATTACCTATGAGTTTCTCAATATTTTGGTGCCCCCCTACTTTTATCCTTTGGCCTACTAAGAACTATTCAACATTGATCTTTTTTCCTTTATAAATTCCCACATCTATCCTTATCTTTAGCTTTATATTCAAAATGATATAAAGCACTACTTTAATCGAGAGTATTCTTAAGAGTGCCTCCCTTAATATATAATTAACCATAAGGGCTTGCCCTTATGGGGAATTGAGAACTTAAGACTAAATAAACCTTTTTTTATTCTTATAAAATAGGGGAAAATATCTAGAAATATATATATGGTCTTTCCAAAAAGCCATTTTCAATTTTCAAATGCCTTTATAGAGTGTCTTTAAAATCTCCCTAGATGATACAACATTCTAATTATCATATTTGATCCTAAAAATGGTACATTTTAAAAACTCATTCTTACTTTTAAATCTTTTGTGGAATAATATATTCATCTCAGAAGATAATATGTTATTCTCCTCATCATATTTGATTGTAGGAGTGGTTAAAATTTCAATACCCCATTTATTATTTCAAATACTTTCTATAGAATTTCATATTCATCTCTCAAGATAATATGTTATTCTTTGAATTATATTTTATCACAAAATTCATATTTTTTAAAAACTATTTTTGCCTTTTAATCCAGTGCAAAATATCGTGTCTATCTTCTGAGATAGTATGTTATTAACAATGTAGTTTTCGATCACTAAGATAAGAGTTCCCAAATTGAATTGGTGTCGTTCTATTTTCCCACAACAAATGCATGTGTCATGCCAATTAATAAATTAATGACTAGAGTATTGTTCCCATAAGGACATGAATTACCCTTAGTTCACTCTGGTAGTGCTTATGTGAATTACCAAATTTATTTTATCTATAAAAATTTAAGGGTGTGCTAATGAAAACTATCAAGTAATTCTTTAAAATTGAAAATCCTATATTCATGTGACTATGAACCTATGATAGCTAAAAACTCATTATAATCAACATTGAGCTTTTTTCCTTTATGTAAGGCCTATATATAAATAAAATTTTGAATGAAGGGTTTAAAAAACATTTAAAGTTCATGAAATCCATATCTAATCTTAAGTAAACATGGTTAATAATGTATCATAAGCCTAGAGAAATATTTTAGCTAACCATGGAAATTAAAATAAATAAATCACAATTCATTTCAAATAAAACAAAAGTATAAGAGACAAGTTGAGGATAGATATCACCAAAAAGTTCTTTACAACACAATTATAGAATCTCCCCCCAACTAAATATACTTACTAGGCTTGCTCTCCCCCTCTCTCTAAACCTAATTACTATTAAGAGTAAATTATGTATCATTTATTTTGTTAAAATTTAGTGAAAATATATTATTTTAGTTTTGTTTGTGAAGAAAATATTAAGGAGAAGGAAAAAACTCACAAGTGTTGAATGAGCACTAAAACCCCCATAGATATTGCATTATAGCAATATCATCTGCAATACCACAGTGCCTAATTTAGACATAACAACAGTGGTCATTCTAGAATTTAAGAAAAAATTAATGCCCCAATGGAGCCAAGGTCAGAGCCACAGCGCTCCATAATGTCACAGTATTAGAAACCCACACAACAACTCTTGAGTCGCAAGAGTTTGAAAATTGAAGTACTTATCATCACATCGCTATAGCACCAAATTATACATACATGCACCATAAAACTTAACTTTTCCAACATCAAAATGGAGTAATTTATAAAAATTGAAGCCACACTAATTCAACCAACAAACTCAATTGTTTAGAAAAAAAACTCATCGAGTAGCATAACACCAAAGTGGAGCAAGCCTACTCGCTCTGAGGTGCTAGTTCATTTGATAACACCATAGTGCAAACACTTCAAGCATTGTGGTGCCTGAGGTCATTTATGTGCTTGTTATAAATAGTATTTTAGTTTATTTGTTAGGGAATTCTATCATTTTTCAGTGCAGTCTTATACTTTTTAGTATCTTTCTTTAGTTCCCCCTTAAAGTAAAGCCTAAAAGAGGTTAGGAAAGGGAAATATACTTTCATTTTGAAGATCCTAGCCTATATTGTGTAATAAATTCTACTATGGGAGGAAGAAAGAGTGTGGATAATATAAATTGATCATTCATAGTGACATTTATCTTTATTAATTCTCATGTATCTCTTTCCTATATGAATGAAGTAAACATGAGTTTTCTTTTTGTGTTATCAATGTCTGGCTAAATCTATGAGTTTTGGGCTAATTATGTAAATGCATAGCAAGTACTAATAGTGGTTACAATATTGAAAGGGAAAGCTTATATACTACTTCTTTAAATTATATTATCAAAGACACTACTTTAGTGGGCTTGGGGCATCCTTCTTTAATTTATGCTTTGTGTGTTAATGCTGATGTGAGGGGAGATCCTAGTAAAGAATATTTTTTTCTTATTTCAACCCTCACCAAAAGAAAATTTGAGAGCTTCAAAATATTAGGTGTAGAGGAGGGTGGCCATAGTGAGCCTCATTAGACTAGTTATCCAGCAGCAGCAGTGGTAGGAGTTATAGGACTCCTAAATCCTTAGTTGAGTAGGATGCCGAGTTGAGGAAGTAGGTGGAGGGTGTGACTAAATTCTACGAGGAGAGTAAGGAATGGCAAGCTCATTACTTGGGTATGCAGGAAAAGAATTACGACTAAATAACTAAATTTAATGAGGCTTTAGTGGGGATGTTCAGGATGAGCCTCTTTTTGGAGAATTCAGACTAGCTGCATTTCCCTACTACTCTAGAATACAAGTCTTTTATTTGGACCCAGCCGATGATGAGGAGGAGGAGGATCATGATTTTGAGTGAAGGGAGTAATTTTTCTTTTATTCCTGGCAGGCTTAAGTGCGAGAGGAGAGAGTTTGGATGTTGCTACTTTTATTTGTAGAATATTTTTTCTTTTTTTTCTTTTTCAGTTTTTTTTCCTAGGGCAATCCCTTTGATGTTTTGATCATGATATCATGATAGTGATTTTGTATTGTGGCTATGAGAGCCATTTATTATTTTGATTAGAGCTAAGACTACAAGTCTTAAATGGAGGAGGATTGGGAGGATAGTACTTCATGCACTGGTTTTTTTATTTTATTTTGATAGTTTGCATTACAATGCCCATGAGCTTTTTATCATTCAACGTGAATGAAAGTTATTTTTTTATATTTATATTATTTTATTCTATTATTTACATTTAATTTAAATTTTGTGTATACTTAGCAGTTAAAAATTATCCTCTGAATAGTGCTTGCAGTTTGATAGTTTATTTAGCCAAAATAAAAATAGTAATTAAAAATTATATAAAATTAAGATAATAATAAAACCTTAGATGATAATTTGAATGAACAAAGCATATTAATTCTTAATTTTAAAATCTTAATAATTAACAAAAAATTTCATTTAATTTATTGACTTGACTTGAACATTATAAGCTATAAATGATTGCCCTGACTACTACATTTGAGAATGAATAATTGAATTTAGGAAAAATAAGTGTGTAGCTTAGATTATGAAGATCATAGTAAACTTAAATATAGAATTAGTGATCATACTAATTAATCCTTACATAAAATTAATTAGGATTGCTGGAGAGATAAAAGTAAGCTAATATCAAAATCAATAATATCTACTTCAAGTATGATAATGTGACAAAAAATGAAAAAAAAAAATTGAAAAAGAAATAAAAGATGAGTACATAAAAAAATTGGTATCAGTTGAAGCTCAAGTCAAAAAGCATCCTAATACTTTAAATCAAATAGGACAATGTGATTGAATTAATACATATGATAGTGCACTAATGAACTTCCAATAACTATAAGCACAACTAATCTCTAAATAATATATTATTCATTTCTAAAATTAGAAGTTAATCTTACACATATAGTGATAGTGGATAAGTTCAATTTAAGCAATAATAAGGATGATTACTTAGGCTATTTATGAATTTTCAAATTAGCATTACAACTTTAATCACTCCAAATTACTTCTAAACCATGATGTATTATCTTACATTTAAGTAATTTTAAATTACTAATTTTTATTTGAGCTATTGAGCTAATTAATAGGTGATTACACTAGTGCTTGAGGACAAGCAAGAGCTTATGCTTGGGGGAATTTATTAAGTGTAAATTGTGTACCGCTTATTTTATTAAAATTCTATGAAAATGTTTTATTTTAGTTATGTTCATACATGAAATGTTTTGGAGAAGGAAACAATTCATAGGTATTGAACAAGCGCCACAGCACCCAAAGATTATGTGTCATAGCATTATTTTTTATAATGTCTCAGTGACAAATTCAAACATTGTAGCACTGGCTGCTACAGAATTTAAGGAAAATTTAGCACCCTGGTGGAGCCAATGTTAACACTGCAGTGTCATGAATTTGTACTGTAATAGATGAGTAGCACAAATTGAATGTCAGAGTATCAATCATCACAAAATTACAGCATTGGATTACACATTTAAGTGTTGTAGCGCTCAACTTTTCAAGCATCATAGTGGAGTTATTAACAAGAGATGGAGCCACACTGATTCAATCAATAGACGCATCAATTCAGCTAACAAATGCATCGAGTCAGCACAACACTGTAACGGAGCAAGCCTAACAGCACTGAGGTCCTAGTTGATTTAATAATGCCACAGTCCTAATACATAGAGCCCCATGGTGCCTAAGGCTATTTCTGCACTTATTATAGAAGTTTGTTAGTTCTTTTGTTAAGGAGTTCTATCATTTTTCAAGGGATTCTTATACTTTTAAGTATATTTCTTTAGTTTCCCCTTAGAGTAAAGTCTAAGGGAGGCTAGGGGAGGGAAAGATACTTTCATTTGGAGATCTTTACTAATATTATGTAAGCAATTCTATTGTTGGAGGAAGAACGAGTGGGGAGAAAAATAATTGATCCTTCCTGATGATATTTATCTTTATTAATTCTACTATATCTTTTTATTATATGAATAAAATGAACATGAGTTTTCTTTTTGTGTTATCCATATCTAGCTAAATCCCTGAGTTTTGGGCTAATGATGTAAATACATAGCAAGTACTAATATAGACTCTTATGCCTTATATTATTTTATAGATGTTTTTAATATCTCTTATTCTTAATTTAATGCATATAATGACCATGCATGTAGTTAATATCTAGTGTGATATATTACCTCAACGGAGGAATATTAGAATAAATAGGAGTATTAAAATGGAATGTTGGCATACCTAGATATATGATGTTTAACTTTCTTGGTTCTATAGAGAAATTATAATTATAGGAAGGCCATAAACCTTCCTTTTTACCCCTACAAGCTTGAAAGAGATCTAGGGATATGTATGCCCTACTTCACATCTAAAATTAAGAGTCTCACTAGGAAATCTATAATGTTTTGTATTCATTAGTCCAAAATATTTTATTTACATTAGTATATGTTTATCTTGAAAGTATTCATTAAGTGACAAAAACTCAAAAACAACTTCCTTTCATTTAGTAGGATATATCATGCATTTATATTAGATAGTAATAATTTAATTGCAATTTCATAAAATATCTTCTCGTGGGATCAACTCTCTTCTCTATCATTTTTTTACTTGATCATCACATATAATTACATATCTATTGGGATTATTTTTTATTTCAAAGGGAACCTAAGCATATTTATATAAAACTCTAGCTCTGTGTGTAGTTCACCGCCCCATCAATTACAAATAAACAAATGGTTTGCCCCCTTCCCATAATAGCATCCCCTTACATTAGAAACTTCATATTTGTAATTTTTATAAATAACTAAACTAGTGTTGTGGCATTGAGCTTCATTATGTTGTGATGTGATTGAATCGATGTGTAAGTTCATCAATCATTGTATCAATTTATTGGTTCAACTATCAATAACCAGCACCCACTATAGCATTATGGTGATTTGGCACTATGATGCTTATTCCTTAACACTTTAACACCTTGCCCCCTTTGTTTGGATCCAACCCTTTACCACTACAGTGCTACCTTCTAGTGCTCTGACATTGAGGATGAGTATAGCACTGCATTACTCTATCTATGGTACCATCATGCTCCCTCAATTATGGAGTATTTTGATTCTTTTCTTTCTAAAAACATAGATTTAGATAACATTCTTTATAAAACAAAAGGTATAATTTGGATTAGGCATTTTTAATGAAATTTCCCCAAACTTTTAAACATTATTTATTTTTAATTAATTCAATCTGCACTTGAATTAAAATAAACTTATCATTTTCTATAATGTGATATTTGGAAATTACAAAATTAATAATCTCAGTATTTATATAGTAGTAAAATAGCTTATAAAATTTTCCTATAAAATAATTTATAATAGCCCTTTTGTTTCTTTTTTAATTAATATGCCTTCTAAATTGATCTCCTAAGGGTGTATGTGGCAATTTTGAATAACTTACTTAGGGTTAATGATTTTTTGAATTAATAAAATTTATACATTTAGTTAATTCATTAATGATACTATAAGCTTTCTTTAAACTTTATGATTCCAATGATTCCTCATAGAAGAGTATAAGTGGGGTTAGACGTTGAAGGTACCAATTTTTAATTATCTCGTATTTAGTTTTTTTTCTTTAAATGTTTTTCCTTTTTCTCTCAATTTCATTTGAATTGGCTAAGTACCTATAATAATTTTTAATACCTATCTATCACCTCCACTATTTTCTTAAGCGAGGCTAGACATTATAGGTAATAATTTTTAATAATCTATTACTTAATTTTATTTAGTTTTTAGTTTCACTTTTAACTTTTTAATTTGCTAAATACTTTATAATAAGTTTGAATGCCTATCTTTTCCCTTTACTTTCTATCTATCCAAGAACCATTAATGGTTTTATAATTCTCTTATTAGTTAATAGATGACATGAATTAGTCTAAAAAGTTCATTTATCCCCATCAAATTGGTACTTAGGAGTTTGGAAGGTTTGGTTGATAGCTACAGGGGTGAACAATACCGACTTCCCTTTAATAAATAAAGTGTCATTTTGAGGCTCATTCACATTCGCAAAGAATTCTTGCATGATAGGGACTACAGTCCTTCTAGGTTAACTTACAAGGATATCCTAATTTTTATTTACTATAAGGGCTTCTACAGCTCTTCCTAGGTTATAAAATCCTTTGTTATGAGATGATAGTGTTATGGGAAATTAGGTTATTATATATCTCTTATGCACAGACACTTACAAACCTTCTAGCATTGTAAGAGGTCAATCCTAATCTCTTCTTACTTGTAGTTAATTTAGAGCCATTTACAATAATTTGGACGGGAGCACTAACTTGAAACCAAACACTAAAGAGGAGGCTTATAAGGTGAAATGAAGAAAATTAACCAACTTATATAAAATAATTTCCATCTTGGCACTGAACTAGGTAGCACTGTGATGCTCAATCAGATTAGTTAAATTAGACACAAGCACTGCACTGCTAAAGTTAGATGGCTCCATGGTGCTAAGATTTAAAACTTTTTATAGCAAGCTTTTGACCATCCCATTGTCATGGTGCTCAATATTTTCTAGTGCTATTAAGCTCTACATGTGTTAGCAATGTGATGCTTGAAGAGGCTACCGTCATGGTGCTTCAACTGCCTTAATAATGATTTTCAATGGGCATTGTAGCTCTGATTTATTTGTTATAGTACTCTAATGGTTTCCAAAAATCCTAAAAACTTAATGTTGTGGCATTGCACCAGATGTCTAGCATTATGGGGCTGATTTGGCATGATAGTGCTATGGTGTTATTTAAAGGTCTTTTTTTATAGAATTAAAATAGCACTATAGTACTTAGAGGCTGAGTGATGTGGCACTCTAGCAAATTTTTCCATATATGTTCCACCCACAAGGCAAGTGTTGTCACACAATTCAAAGCTTCCATAAAGCATAAATCATACCTAACAAAAGTAACTTCTAATAAAAAACATGAACATTATTCACACATAATCTACTCTAAATAAAACAATAAACATATACAATAAGTTGGGTCTCCTCCCAAGCAATGATAAGTTTATAATCTTCAACCAAATTATTCCTATCTTCTATTTAGGATGAGTTAACTATATTGAACTCCTAAGGTGAAAAAATTTCCCTTCCTAAGTATGCTTCAGTCACTGACCATTGACTTTGAAATTTTGAGCAATCTTGTTATTCTTAATATCTACCACTCCATATGGATACACATTGATTATAGTGAAATGGTCTTGATCACATGGGCTTTAACTTCCCAGGGAATGATTTCAAACTTGAATTATACAAAAGCACTTCTTATCTAAGCATTGATTATTTCTTAATGAGCTTATGGTCATGCCACTTATGAAATTATTCCTTATATAACTTGGCATTTTCATAAGTAATATTTCTAAATTAAAATTTGTGAGGTCTTTCTATCCTTAATATATATATATATATATATAGCTCTATAAGGATACACATTGACAACAATGAATTATCTTGATCACCTGGACTTTAACATCATAGGAAATAATTTCAATCTTGAATTGTATAAAAAAAGCATCTTATCTAGACACTAATTCTTTCTTAATGATCTTATGACCATGCAACTTTTTAATTTATTTCTTATATAACTTGGCTTTTTTATAATCATCATTTCAAAATTCTTCCAACATGTTTAGCTTTATTAGCTATTTCTCCTCAGCAACCTTAAGATTATAATTTAATTCTTTCAACACCAAATATTCTTTATGCTCTAAATCTAAAGGTAAGTGACAAGCTTTTCCAAATATCAATCTATAGGGACTCATTATAATTGAGGTTTTGAATGTCATCCTGTAAGCCCAAAATACATCATCTAATCTTAATGTCCAATCCTTCCTATTTAGACTTATAGTCTTTTTTTAAATTCTTTTGATCTCCCTATTACTTATTTTATTTTGGCCACTGATTTGGGGATGATAAATAGTTGCTACTCTATGTTTAATTTCATATTTCCAAAATTAAATTCCCCACTCTTCTATTACAAAAATGACTCCTCCCATCCTAATAATGACTTTAGATAGTCCAAATATTGAAAAGATATTCTTCTTTAAAAATTTTAATAACTAGCTAAGTATCAATTTTAGGTGTGGTTACTCCCTCAATCAACTTGGAGATATAGTCAACTGCTATAAATATATATTAAATCTCAAAATATTGATCAAAAGAACCCAAGAGGTTTAGTCCCAAAACATCAAAGATCTCAACTTCTAACATGTAGTTAAAAAGCATTTCATATCTCTTTGAAATATTACCTACCCTCTAACACCTATCACATCTTTTTTCATATTCATTTGTAAATATAAATAAGATAGGGTTTAGGTGATCAGGACCATTGCCAAATGTTAGGCGAATAATCGGCCATCTAATTCTCAAAATCTTTTCTATCTAAAATAGTTACATCAAACTCCTAAAGCAATAAAATCCATCTAATTAATCTTTGTTTTACATATATTTTAGTCAATACGTATTTGATAGCAAATTGATCAGTGAAAATAATAACTTTTTTGTTGGTTAAATATAATCTAAATTTATTAAATGCAAAGACTATTGCTCGAAATGCTTTCTCAATTATTATATAACTAATTTTTATATCATTCAATCTTCAATTAGCATAATGTTAAGTGTAAATTAAATACTATTTATTGTATTAAAATTTAGTAAAAATGTAATATTTTAGTTATGTTTCTGTAGGAATTATTCATGAGAATGGTAAAATTTATAAGTGTTGAACAAGCACAGCAACGCCCGTATATATTGCGCCATAGCGATGTTATCTACAACATACCAACACCAATTTTTAACATTGTAGTGCTAGCCTCTAAAGAATTTAAGGAAATTTTAGCATCTCGGAGGAGCTAAGGTCAACACCACTATGCCAAAATTAGCACCACATCACTATAGTTTTAGGACAATGAGTATCGGAGCTCCAATCATTGAAACACTATAGCACCAAATTGGACTTTTAATCACCATAGCACTTAACTTTTATAGCATCGTGGTGGAGCAGTTATCAAAATGAAGAGCCCTATCGACTCAAATAAAAGATGCACCAGTTCATTTAATAATCATGCAAGGTCAGCTCAGCATCAAAGTGGAGCAAACATTACAACACCGAGGTGCTAGGTCATTTTACACCACTGCGGTGCAACCTTGTCGAGAACCGCAATGTCTAGGTCCATTTTCTCATATATATATATATAGTTTTCAATTGTTTTGTTTGAGAGTTCTATCATTTCAGTGGAGTCTTATACTTTTTAGTGTCTTCATCTAGTTCCCCCTTAGAGTGAAGTCTAAGGGAGGCTAGGGAAGTGCAAGATACTTTCCTTTGGGAGATATTAGCCACTATTATGTAAGCAATTATATTATTAAAATAAAGAGTGTGGAGAATATCAATCAATCCTTTCAGGTGACATTTATTTTGTTCATTCTATTGTCTATTTTTCTTTTTGTGTTATCCATGTCTGGCTAAATCTTTATGTTTTAGGCTAACGATCAAAATACATAATAAGTACTATAGACTCTTATGCTTTAAATTCTTTCATAGATGTTTTCAATATCTCTTATTCTTCATTTAATGAATAAAATGGCAACATTTATAGTTAATATCTAATGTGATATGTAGCCTCAACGGAGGAATATTGGAATAAATAGGAATATTGGCTTAAATAAATATAGGATGTTAAAATTTATAGGTTTTATGGAGATAGTAAAATTATAGGAAGGAGTTAAAACCTCCCTTTGCACCCCTACAAGATCGACAGAGATCTACATATGCATATGCTCTGATCTACATTTAAAATAAAGAGTCTTATTAGGAATACTATGTTGTCTTACGTTCATTAGCCCAAAATATTTTATTTTTATTAGTATCTAATTTTCTTTCAATTCTCTATTATGTGATAAAAACTTAAAAATATCTATTTTTACATTCATTAGGATAAATTATGCCTTTAGAATAATAGTAGCAGTTTAATTGTAATTAAGTAGAACACTTCCTTTGTTGGATCAACACTATTCTTTATCACTTTAGTGGGCTTTCATAAATTTTATATCAAAGGAAACCTGATCATATATCCACATCAAATCAAAGCAAGCACCAATCCACATCAAGTTTTTAGCACCATTATCAAGGAAGTAACGTGCATATTATAATTTTAACTATGTTATTAAAATAAGTGCATATTTAGACCTACTTGTATCCTTTATCTTTATTTTTGTTTTATTTGATAAAATTTTGAAAAAGACCAAAAAATATTTTGTTAATTATTTAGTTTAAGATTTTTATTTTTTATTGTTGCATGCTTAGTATATCTTGTAAGGAGACCTTGTTGTATGATTCTGAGATAAAAAGGATTGTTATAAAAATTCAAAAAAAATAAAAAAATAATTTAGAGATGTATGACCCAGTACAAGATCAAAATCATTCTAGACCTCTTTGAGAGTATGCTAACCCCTTAATAGAAGAATCCATAAAAGTATCAATAAACCTGCTATCCAGGCCAATAACTTTAAATTGAAACCTAACATAATTTAGATTATTCAAAATTCTCAAGTTGGGGAGACTCCTGTTGTGGATCCCAACGTACACTTAGCTAATTTCTTAGAAATTTGTGTAACTTTGAAGTATAATAGTGTTAGTGATAATGCTATTAAACTTAGATTGTTCCCATTTTCTCTAAGGGACAAAGCTAAGATGTGCTTGAATTCTTTACCTCTAGGCTCTATAACCACTTAGAAGGAGTTGGCACATAAATTCCTAGCTAAGTATTTTTTCACCTTAAAAAACTATCGAACCTAGAAATGATATCACATATTTTGCCAAGTTTAAAGGAGATTCAATTAATGATAGTTTGGAGAGATTTAAGGAGATGCTTAGGAAATGCCCTCATCATGCTTTACCTGATTGGTTGGTTATTCATACTTTTATAATTGATTAATAGAATCCCTTGGTGAATCCTAAGAGATAAAATTAATAGATAAAATTGCTACAAAAAATTTGCAGTGGCCTTCTGATAGGGTGAATCCTAAGAGAGTAGTTTGTATGTATAAATCAGACGTATTATTTATTTTTAATATACTTGTAGCTACAATTTGTAAAAAGTTAGACATTATTGGATTTAGTTTTGGATCAACTATGCAATTGAAAAAGCATAATGGAAATTCAATTGATGATAGTAATGCACCAAGGATTGAGAATGTGAATGGTATTAGAAGACAATAATCCCTATTCCAATACATATAATCCATGTTGGAGAACTACCCTAGTTTTAGTTGGTAAAATAATAATACTGGTGGTAATAATCAGTGGAACTCAAGTCAATCAAATTAAGGAGAAAATTAAAATAATGCTAAGCAATCTATAGTAAATCTTAGACCTTCGTATCCTCTAGGTTTTAATCAAAAGAATCAATTCAGAGAAAGGAAGTCACCTTTGGAAGAAGTTATGATTCAGTTAGGAACCCAGTTATAAAGTTAGGTTGCTTTAATTAAAAATTTAAAAAATCAATTAGGATAGTTTATAATTTCTTTTAGTAGTAGACCTCTTAGAATTTTTCCCAGTAACACAAAAATTAATCCAAAATAAAAAGGAAAAAATCATAGTGGAGATCACTTGTGAAATAGTGGTGATGCATTACAACCAAAATGACATAGCTAAGTAAGTCTGACTGAAGACTATAAAATCAACACCGATGGGAGGCAACCCAATTGTGTTTCATATTTTGATTCTCTTCTATATTATGTTATTTTTATTTGCTTTTAGTTTTAATTACTTGTATTTATCTTATTTTGTTCTGTTGCTTACATTTAATTTAATTTAACACTGTCGTTGCCAGGTTCCAAGTCCTGGATGAGAAAAGTGGAGGGTTGCGTTAGGTAGTCGACAGCCATCGTAAAACTTGTCGAATAATAATGACATGAATCCTTTAAGAAATTGTGTTAATGCTAGGGATTCCCCTGGAAGCGACACACAGTATGGCCTGAATACAGTGACAAGTGTGCAAGGGCCGCTGCATCGCCGCCAGGGTGCAGTGTTAAATAGGTAAGGGTTCCCACATCAAGGATGGATGTGGGTAAAGAAGCTAGTCCATGAAACTAAAATTAGGATAGGAACTTGGAATATAGGTTCCCTTACAGGAAAATTAATGGAATTAATAGATATTATGATTCATAGGAAGATAAATATTCTGTGCATTCAGGAAACTAAATGGGTTATAGAGAAGGCTAAGGAGATTGATAGTTTAGGATTTAAACTTTGGTTTTTGAGTAGGAGTCGTACTAGAAATGGTGTAGGTGTGATTTTAGATAAGATTTTGAAGGATAATGTTGTAAATATTAATAGAATTAGAGATAGAATTATATATTTAAAGATTGTTGTTGATGCTAAGATTGTTAACATTATAAGTGCTTATGCTCCTCAAGTGGGTTTAGATATGGATTCAAAATTAAAATTTTGGGATAACTTAGAAGAATTAATACAAAAGATACCTCTTGAAGAAAGAGTTTTTATTGGAGGGGATTTAAATGGACATGTTGGTAGAGAGGTAGATGATTTTAAAAGCATTCATGGAGGCCATGGGTTTGGAACGACAAATGAAAGTGGTAAGTCCATATTAGATTTTTATTTAGCTTATGATTTTTTAATTGCTAATACCTTATTTAAGAAAAGGAATGAACATCTCATTACTTATAAAAATGGATATAGTACAACTCAGATTGATTATTTTTTTATAAGAAAATTAGATTGTTTAGATTGCAAAGATTGTAAAGTTATTCCGAGTAAAAATTTATGTACTCAACATCGTTTATTAGTTTTGGACTAAAAGATACTGGGGCAGAAAATAAAAAATAAAGTAAAACGATATTCTAGGATTAGATGGTGGCATTTAAAGAATATTAACAAAAATATTTTTGAGTGTAAAATTTTAGATCTTAAGATTTTGTTTGTGCATGAGGATGCTAATGTTATGTGGGAAAAAGTAGCTAATGATATTAAGAATATTGCAAAAGATGTACTTGGAGTTTCAAAGGGAAAAGCTCCTAATAGTAAAAATAGTTGGTGGTGGAATTCAAATGTACAAGAAAAGATTAAAAATAAGAAAATTTGTTATAAAAATTGGTTTAATTGTAAAAATTCTGATAATTGGAAAATATATAAAGAGGCACGAAAGAAATCTAAGAAAGCAATATGCGATGTAAAGAGTTTAGCTTTTAGTGATTTATATAACAGATTAGATACTAAGGAGGGAGAAAGATATATGTATAAGTTAGCCAAACAAAGAGATAGGAGTAGTAAGGATTTAGTTCAAGTGAAGTGTATTAAGGATGAAGATTAAAAAGTACTTTTTTAGAAGATGATATTCAACAAAGGTGGATGAGATATTTTGCTAAACTTTTTAATGAAGAGTGTGAAAATAAAATTGACTATAGTGATTTTAGCACCCTAATGAAAATAAAGATTTCTATTTTTATCGGCGTATTAGTAAAACCAAAGTTAGAGAGGCTTTAAAGAAAATGAAGGGTGGAAAAGCTATTGGACTTGATGATATTCCAATAGAGTTGTGGAAATGCTTAGGAGATGAAGGAATTTCTTGGCTTACTAAACTTTTTAATACTATTTTGAAGACTAAAAAGATGCCAGATGAGTGGAGAATGAGTGTGTTAATCCCTATTTTTAAGAATAAAGGTGATGCACAGGATTGTGCGAATTATATAGGAATTAAGTTAATGTGTCATACTTTAAAACTATGGGAACGAGTTATGGAGCATAGGTTGCGGCGTGATACTAATGTTTCTCAAAATCAATTTGGATTCATACCGGGTAGGTCTACTATGGAAGCCATACATTTATTAAGAGGTTTGATGGAGAAATATAGAGAGAATAAGGAGGATTTACATATGTTATTTATTGATTTAGAAAAAGCATATGATAAAGTTCCAAGAGAAGTACTATGGAGAGCTCTTGAAAAGAAAGGAGTTAATAATGCTTATATTCAAATAATTAAAGATATGTATATAAGAGGTATTACTTGTGTTCAAACACAAGGTTGTTTGACTAAATATTTCCCTATTTTTGTTGGATTACATCAAGGATCAGCCTTAAGCCCATATCTTTTTGCTTTATTCATGGATTCACTAGACATTTGCAAGAGGATGTACCTTGGTGTATGCTTTTTACTGATGATATTCTTCTTATTGATAAGACTAGAGAGGGAGTTGAAGGTAAACTAAAATTGTGGAGGTCAACCTTAGAGTCTAAAGGTTTTTTCTTGAGTAGATCTAAAATAGAATATATGGAGTGTAATTTTAGTAATAATAGACCTAGTGAGGGGATTGTGACTTTGGGTGATCAAGTCATTAATAAGAGTACACATTTTAGTTATCTTGGATCTATCGTTCAGAGTGATGGTGAAATAGATGGGGATATTATCAGTAGAATCCAAGTTGGATGCTTGAAGTGGAGGAATGCATCGGGCTTATTGTGTGATAGAAAAGTACCCCTCAAACTTAAGGGAAAATTCTATAAGATGGTGGTGAGACCTGCAATGCTTTATGGTGCTAAATGTTGGCCATTAAAAGAGAAGCATAATTCTAGGTTAAGTGTTACAGAGATGAGGATGCTCAGGTGGATGAGTGGCTTTACCCTTAGAGATAGGATACGAAATGAGCATATTCGTGAAAAGGTTGGAGTAGCTCCAGTGGAAGATAAGATTAGAGAGAGTCACCTTAAATGGTTTGGTCACATAAAACGACGGCTTCCCGATGACCCGGTTAGGAAAGTAGAGGTCTTAGATTTGACTTATGTTAAGAAAGGTAGAGGTAGACCTAAAAAGACTTGGTTAGAAAATATTAGAAATGATCTTTCTTTATTAGATTTAAATGAGAATTTGACTTTTAACAGGACACAATGGAGAAAAAGGATTCATGTAGCCGACCCCACGTAGTGGGATAAAGGCTTGATGTTGTTGTGCTTACATTTAATTTAAATTCCTTTATGCTTAACTATTTTCTACATAACGCTTGCGCTTTAATTTCTTATTTTTCCAGAATAAAAATGAAAATTAAAAATTATATAAAATTAAGATAATAATAAAATCTTATGCGATAACTTGAATGAACATTATATAATAATTCATAATTTGAAAATCTTAATAATTAACTAATATAGATCACTTAAACTATTGATTGGCTTTGAACTTAGAAAATATACACTAATACATTGAGTACTGAATTGAAGAATTAATAATTGAGTTTAGGGAAAAAAGTGGGTAGCTTAAATTGGGAAGATCATAGTAAAACTTAAATATGGAATTAGTGACCTTATTAAATCTTTACTTTAAATCAATTAGGTTTGCATGAGAATGAAAGCAAAACTAATATTTAAAATCATTAATATGTACTCCACAATTATGAAAAAAGTTAAAAATATAAAAAAAATCATAGGAAGAAATGTGAAAAAGAAAAAGATGAGTGCATTCAAAAATTGGTATCAGTTAAAGCTTAATTCCAAAACAATCCTAATACTTAAATCAATTCGGTTAAGATAAGTAAACTAATATATATTATTGTGCACTAATGAACTTCCAAATTAACTACAACAACAACATCATCATCAAGCCTTTATCCCACTTTATGGGGTCGGCTACATGAATCCTTTTCTCCATTATGTCCTGTTAAGAGTCAAATTCTCATTTAAATATAAGAAAAATAGGTCATTTCTAATATTTTCTAACCAAGTCTTTTTAGGTCTACCTCTACCTCTCTTAACATAAGTCAAATATAACACATCTACTTTCCTAACCGGGTCATCAAAAGGTTACCATTTTATGTGCCCAAACCATCTAAGGTGACTCTCTCTAATCTTATCTTCCACTAGAGCTACTCCAACCTTTCATAAATATGCTCATTTTATATCCTATCTCTAAGAGCAAAGCCACTCATCCACCTTAGCATCCTCATCCATGCAACACTTAATATTAAGTTTCCCTTTTAATGGCCAACATTCTACACCATAAAGCATTTCAGGTCTCACCACCATCTTATAGAATTTTCCCTTAAGTTTGAGCTGGACCACACAACAAGCCTGATGCATTCCTCCACTTCAACCATCCAACTTGAATTCTACTAATAAGATTCCCATCTATTTCACCATAACTCTAAACAATAGACCCAAGATATCTAAAGTGTGTACTCTTATTAATGATTTGATCGCCCAAAGTCACAATCCCCCCACTAGATCTACTATTACTAAAATTAAACTCCATATATTCAATTTTAGATCTACTCAAATGAAAGCCTTTAGATTCTGAGGTTGGCCTCCATAATTCAAGTTTACCTTCAACTCCTTCTATAGTATTATCAATAAGAAGAATATCATCAACAAAAAGCATACACCAGGGTACAACCTCTTACAAACGTCTAGTGAGAACATACATGACTAAAGAAAAAAGATTTTGGCTTAATGATTATCCTTGATGTAATCCAACTAAAATAGGAAAATACTTGGTTAAACCACCTTTTATTTGAACATAAGGAATAGCTGCTGCATACATATCCTTAATAACTTGAATATAAGCATTATTAACCCCTTTATTTTCTAGAACTCTCCATAGCACTTCTGTTGGAACTTTATGATATGCTTTCTATAAATTCAATAGATATCATATGTAGTTCTTCCTTATTCTTTCTATACTTCTCCATCAAACCTTTCAATAAATGTATAGCTTTCATAGATGACCTACCCAGCATGAACCCAAATTAATTTTGAGAAACAGTAGTATCATGTTGCAACCTATGCTCCAAAACTCTCTCCCGTAGCTTTAAAGTATGTCACATTAATTTAATTCCTCTATAATTCACATAATCTTCTACATCACCTTTATTCATAAA
Source organism: Dendrobium chrysotoxum (assembly GCA_019925795.1). Lineage (NCBI taxonomy): Eukaryota > Viridiplantae > Streptophyta > Magnoliopsida > Asparagales > Orchidaceae > Dendrobium > Dendrobium chrysotoxum. The sequence continues at coordinate 32,663,740 of CM034302.1, read as the reverse complement.
AATAGGAATCAACACACTCATTCTCCACTCATTTGTGATCTTTTTATTCTTCAAAATAACATTAAAAAGTTTTGTAAGCCAAGAAATTCCTTCATCCCCTAAGCATTTCTACACCTCTATTAAAATATTATCATGTCCAACAGCTTTTCCACCCTTCATTTTCCTTAAAGCCTCTCTAACTTTGGTTTCATTAATACACCAATAAAAATAAAAATCTTTATTTCCATTTAGGGTGCTAAGTTAATTAAAGTCAAACACATTCTTGCAATCTTCATTAAAAAGTTTAGAAAAATATCTCATCCACTTTTGTTGAATATCATCTTATAATAAAAGTACTTTTTGATCTTCATCCTTAATTGAACTAAATCCTTACTACTCCTATCTCTTTGTTTGGCTAACTTATATATATATATATATATATATATATATATATATATATATATATATATATATATATATCTTTCTCCCTCTTTAGTATCTAATCTATTATATAAATAATTAAAAGCTAAAATCTTTACATCTCAAATTGCTTTCTTGGACACCTAACATGCCTCTTTATATCTTTCCCAATTATCCAAATTTTTACATATAAACCACTTTTTATAACAAATCTTCTTATTTTTTATCTTTTCTTGCACATTTTGATTCCACCACCAACTATTTTTACTATTGGGGGCTCTTCCCTTTAATACACCAAGCACATCTTTTGCAGCCTTTCTTAATATTAGTAACTACTTTCTCCCACATAACATTAGCTTCCTCATGAATAGACAAAATTTAAGATCTCATATCTTACTCTCAAAATTATTTTTGTTAATATTTTATCAATGCCCTAATCTAATCTTAGAATAATATTTTCACTTTATTTTTTTATTTTTTCCACTCAACTTAAAGTCCAAAACTAATAATCGATGTTGAGTACATAAACTTTCACTTAGAATAACTTTTTAATCTTTGCAATCTAAATGATCTTTTTTTCTTATAAGAAAATAATCAATCTAACTTTTACTATATCTATTCATATAAGTGATGAAATGCTCATCCATTTTCTTAAATAAGGTATTAAAAATTACAAATCATTAGCTAAAAAAATTAATATGGTTTTACCACATTCATTAGTCACTCTAAACCCATAGCCACCATGAATACTTTTAAAATCATCTACCACTTTATCAACATGTCAATTTAAATCTCCTCTAATAAAAACTCTTTCTTCAAGAGGAATATTTTATATTAATTCTTCTAAGTCATTCTAAAATTTTAATTTTGAACATATATCTAAACCTACTTGAGGAGCATAAGCACTTATAATATTAATAAGCTTAACATCAATAATAATCTTTAAAGCTATAATTCTATCTCTAATCCTATTAATTTTTGTAACATTATCCTTCAAACTCTTATCTATAATCAGTCCTATACCATTTCTAGTACGATTCCAACAAGAATATCATAATTTAAATCATAAACTATCAATCTCCTTAATATTCTCTCCAACCCATTTATTTTTCTAAATGCATAGAATATTTATCTTCCTATGAATCATAATATCTATTAATTCTATTAATTTTCATGTATGGGAACCTATATTCCAAGTTCTTATCCTAATTTTAGTCTTATGAACTAGCTTCTTTGCCAACATTCGACCATGATGTGGGAACCCTTTCCTATTTAACACTACACCTAGGCACCGGTGCAATAGCCCTTTCACACTTATCATTATATTTAGGCCATATAGTGCATCACTTTTAGAGAACACCTCGTATTAACACACTATATTAAAGGATTCATGTCATGATTATTGGACAAGTTTTATGTTGGTTGTTGACTACCTAACGCAACCCTCCACTTCTCTCATCCAGGACTTAGGACCTTATAATGGTAGTGTTATTTCTAAAATAATAACTACAAATTTAACTATAAATATAACTAAATTATAATTAATATATTATTTATTTCTATAATCAGAAATCAATCTTACACATATATTCATAATGGATAGGTTCAACATAAGAAATAGTAAGGGTAACTAATTAATTAAAATTATAACTTTGATCACTCTAAATTACTTCTAGATTATGATGTGTATTATCATACATTTTAGTTATTTCTGTTGTAAATATGGATTCAAAAATTACAATTTTGATGATAACAAACATTCTTATTTCTATCTTAATTGCCTAACCTTTTAGGTCCACAAGATCAATTACAATTCAAGCCAAGTCAAGATCGGGTATGTTTATGTTCAAATGTAATTTTTCCCTTTCTTGAGTCAAATTTAATGTGATGGATCTCCAAGCTAAGTAACCTTGCACACACACGCTCAGGAGGGGAATTTTAGTGAGTTAGAGTTCCTATTCTATTTTGATCATATCGTCCTGGCCGATCGTGAGATCATCTTGGATGATCCATTAAAAATAGAAACCCTAATTAGGGTAGCTATGTTAAGCCAGTCTGATTAAGCAAATCATTCTAGATGATCCTCCCATCGTCCGAGATGATATGCTCAAATCAAAATTCCTCAGCTGCCAGACTCTTTTAGGTAAGTTTTTATTTTAAGATTTTGGTCTAATTATACATAAAGATATATATATCGTCCTGGCTGATGCATTATAATCATGCCTAAATTAGCTAGGTGATTAAGAAAATAAATTGAGGATTAATTGATCGATCACATCATCCTGGCCGATCGCAAGATCATTTGGGATGATCCGTTATAAATTCTCATCGTCCAACATATTTTTCCTGGTGACCAGAACTATGAGCCGAATGATATTTCCCGTATTTGAACAAATCGTACAGGACAATAGCCTTATTATCATGTATGATGAGTTATAAATTCTCATCATCCAACACAGTTTTATTGGATGACCTGAACTATGTTCCAGACAATATTGGTCATTTTTGAACTAATTATACATAATGATAGCTATATCATCCTAGACGATCAAGTCATTTTCTATATATCATCAAGACTTTTATCCTGGATGTCCTGAACTATTTACTAGACAATATTCTTGATTTTGAACTAATCATCTAGGATGATTACAGGATCATCCTGGACTATCAAAACAAACCATGTCTCCTAAACGTCTAGAAGAACCAGATCATCCAGGCTAAAATGACTAATTTACACTAATCGTACAGGACAATCGCAGGATCATCTTGGACGATCTTTGACAAGTTGAAATTTAGGGTAATTGTTTAGCCCTTCTATTTAATCTCTCTTATTTCTTAATGAAAAAACTTTTTGCTACTATCCTTACCTGAGAGAGTCTTGAGAAGGAGAGGGAGAACTTGGGAGAGAGAGAGAGAGAGGATCTTATGAGGGGGAGTTTATGAGGTGTTCATAAAGGTTGCTCCAAGCAAGGATTCAAGTCATCTTCTCTAGTCATTGTCCCTTGCTCCTTGGTAGTTCTGTGGGAAGGATCATTAGTTAGAAGATCGAGATTCTCTACCTGCTTCAGGTGGAAGCAAAAGGAGGTAAGCTTCTCTGCCTGCTTCAGGAGGAAGCAAAAGAAGGTAAGGTTCTCTGCCTACTTCAAGAGGAAGTAAATGGAGTTTGGGTTCTCTGCCTCATCAGGGTTGGTGAAAAGAAGTTTTTGTAAAGGCTTCTCCACCTTGCTGTGGGAGCAAAAGGAGAGTCACTGAGTTTTAGTGCAGTACCTAGAGGGGAGGCTCTAGGGAGTGGATGTAGGTCAAGTTGACCGAACCATTATAAAATTTGGTGTGTTCTTTCTTTTTACTGTTCTGTATTTTAATTTATATACTTTACTTTCCCATGGATGATCATGCGGTTAAAGTTATTATTTTATTTGATTAATCATCTCCATATCAACATGCAATTATATTTATTTTAAAACATTCAAAAGATTTTCAAAATCTTATTTTTGCTTAAGAATTTTTTAAAACTATCAATTCACCCCCCCCCCCCTCTTAAGTAGCCTCGGGCTAGTTCATAAGGGCTTAACATCCCTAACAAACTTTCAAGTGGTATTAGAGAGGGATTCAAAAATTAAGTTTTAGTTAACTTTTAAATTTTGATCCATGGCTAACTTAGGTAACTGAAACACTGTAGAAGGGTATTCCATTACTCGATCACCCTTATTTGATAACATACCTTTTGATTTGTAGAAAACTCCTATGTCCACCTTTTTGCAATCGATCGATTATCACATGTGGAAGCTTGTTAAAGATGGTTATGATGCACCTTATAGACTTGTTGATGATATTAAAACTAAACTTCCTTTTACTGAATGGACTCATGATGATAGGGACTTAGCATAACTTAATGCAAAATATTTAAATTATTTTTTCTGTGTACTAAAATTTGAATATTATATGCATGTTTCAAGTTATACAATTGGTAAAGAAATCTGGGATAAATTATGTATCACTTATGAAGGCACAACGGAAGTTAAGCAATCTATGTTGAATATCTTGCTTCATAATTACGAACTCTTTCACATGAAACCTAGTGAGTCAATACCTGAAATGTATACTAGGTTTACATAAATTATCACCTCCCTGCATGCCTTAGGAAGAGAACTTACTAACTATGAGAAAGTTAACAAAATTTTGAGATGTTTACCTTCTTCCTATGATGTCAAGATAACTGTGATCATTGAATCCAAGGATTTGAATACTTATTCTACTGATAACTTACTTGGGTCACTCATTGCTTATGAGTAAGGAGTGAACCAAAGACAACTTGATGTAGGTGAGAAAAAGAAGGAGAAAATTATGGCGCTGAAGGCTAATGATACGAATACTAATTCTTTTGGGTCTGAATGTGATAATGTTACCTTAATCACTTGGCAATTCAAAAAACTTTCTAAGGAAGAGACAAAAGCACCATCAAAAATGAAATAAAGGTAAGTATAACAAAAATTCTAAAGGTTCTTCTTATATGGTTTGCTTTAAATGCAGAAAGCTAGGACATATAAAAGTTGATTGTCTTACACTTAAGGCTCGTCCAAGCAAGGAGAAGGGTGAGGAGAAACCTAAGTTTAGGAAGGATAAGAAACATATTCAAAAAGTTTTCTGGGCAAATTCTCCATCTGACCCCTTTGAGACTGAAGCTGAGAGGAGACTACAAACTTGTGTTTAATGGCAAATGAACATCCTGGTCATTCTGACCAAGATGAGGTATGTGAGTTAACCTAGGATCAATTACTTATTATTTCTGAGAAAATACATTCATCATATAGGAAACTTAAGAAAGCTCATGTTATCTTAAAATTGGAATTCTTGAACCTACAAAAAGAGCATAAAATTTTGCTTAAAGATTATTCTACACTTGATAGCAATCATATGTCATTACTTGAGAAATATCATGAGTTAAACAAAAAATATTTTGATTTAATTATTAAGCATGATTCATTGAATTCATCACATGTTAAATTAGACATTACATTCAAGGAATTAGAAACTCATGCATTTGATGTAGAGAGTAGGGAGCATGCACTGAGAGTGGAAAATTCAATTCTGGAAAGTTCAAATAAATTTTTTGACGTTGAATTAACTCTTATTATAAAAGATAAACAACCACCATCACTTGAAGAATTCCATACACAATCAGCAAAGTATGCATCATCTAAATCTAGGAAGAGGCACTATCACCTACATAGATTAGTTAACCCTTTTTCTGGCATTAGATATTTTTCTTGTGGCATGTTAGGACATATCTCACACACTTGCACTGTTCACAGTAGTACACATTTGATGTGGAGACCAAATTCACAAAATCTACAGCATAGCATACATGTATTATATTATTCTATTTATCACAAGAGACCCAAACTTGTTTGGGTTCTTAAATCTGATATTTGATGATTTTATAAGGGTGCTCTCACACAAGACCTTGTGAGAGTATGGGGTACCTGGACAGTGGATGTTCAAGGCATATGACTGGAGATGCAAGTAAATTCATTTCACTAGAGACTAGGGCTGGAGTCAAGGTAACTCTTGGAGACAACACTACCAAGAAAGTGGTGGGCGCAGGTATAATCAGAAATTTCATGAACCTTTTAATTAAAAATGTCCTGCTTATAGATGGACTGAAACATAACTTGCTCAACATCAGTCAACTCTATAAAAAAGGGTTCAACATAAAATTTCTGGCAAACACTTATATTATCAGCTTAAATAATAACACTGTTTTGCAAGAAAAAAGGATCAAAAATGTCTACATACTTGATATAAATAATATTGAGTGTGCTATTTTATTTTGCTTAAAAACTACTACTGATGAGTCTTAGCTATGGCAGAGGAGGTTATGTCATGCCAGCATGAAAACACTTAGAAGAGTAACCCAAAAGGACTTAGTTAGAGGTGTCCGTAAGCTTAAGTTCACTAAGGACCACTTGTGTGATGCCTATCAACTAGGGAAACAAGTTCAATCCTCTTTCCATTTCAATAAGGATATTAGCACTTCTAGACCTTTAGAAGTCCTTCACATGGATTTATTTGGACCCATTCGCACTGCCAGCTTAGGGGGGGAAAGTATTTGAATTTGTGAATGTCGATGACTACTCAAGGTTCGCATGGATTAGATTTCTATCACATAAAACTAAGTCATTTAATGAATTTAAATCTTTCTCCACTTGGATTCAGAAGAAGCTAGGTTATGAGATCTTGACCATCCATAGTGATTATGATGGAGAGTTTGAAAATATGAGATTTGAAACTTTCTGTGAGGAGCAAGGGATTAGTCACAACTTTTCAGCTCCTAGGACCCCTCAATAAAACGGGATAGCTGAAAGAAAGAATAGGACCTTAGTGGAAGCCACTAGAGCCATGCTTGCTGAGTATTCACTTCCAAAATACTTTTGGGTAAAAGCATTAAATACAGTCTGGTATGTATTGAATAGGGTGAATGTTAGATTCAATCTGAATAAGACACCTATGAGATCATTAAGGGTAGAACACCAAAACTTTCCCACCTCCATGTCTTTGGCTGTAAGGTCTTCATTCTTAATAATGGGAAATCACTCTTAGAAAAATTTGACCCAAAATCTGATGGAGTGTTCTTAGGATATTCAAGTATGGAAAAATCCTTTAGAGTGTTTAACAAGAGGACATTGATGGTGGAGGAGACTACTCATGTGGTGTTTAATGAATCTGGTCCTAAGGAGTCTAAAGCTGAGGAAGAAGATGAAATAGGAGAGATTACCCAAGGAGTAGAAACTATAAATCTAGAGGAAAGGGTAAAACCTCAAAATACTTAACTAGAGAATGGAGATATTCTTCGAGTCATCCTAAAGAACTGATCTTAGGAGACCCTTCTGAAGGTGTTAGAACTAGGCATAGACTTAGAAAGGAAGTAAACCACTCTACCTTTATATCAATGACTGAACCTACCAACATCAATCAAGCCCTTTATGATGAATTTTGGATCTTAGTTATGCAAGAAGAACTTAACCAATTTGTGAGGAATGATGTCTGAGAGTTAGTAGAAAGACCTAAAGATCAAAGTATAGTAAGAACCAAATGGGTCTTTAAGAATAAAATGAATAATTCTTATGTGGTGGTTAGGAATAAGGTAAGATTGGTGGCTAAGGGGTACAACCAAATAGAAGGGATTAATTTTGAGGAGATCTTTGCCCCTGTAGCTAGATTGGAAGCCATTAGAGTGCTACTAGCCTTTGACTATTATAAGGGATTTAAGCTTTTTCAAATAGATGTTAAGAGTTCCTTTTTAAATGAGTTAATAAAAGAAGATGTGTTTGTAGAGCAACCCCCTAGGTTTTGAGAGTTCCTAATTTTCAAATCATGTTTATAAATTAAAAAGGGCCTTATATGGATTAAAATAGGCACCTAGATCTTTGTATGAGAGGCTTATCACATTCCTACTCGAAAGAGAGTTTGTTAAGGGGAGCGTGGACACCACTCTTTTTCTAAGAAAAGTAGGAGATGATTTACTCATTGTCCAAATCTATATTGATGATATACTATTTGGATCTTCTGATAAAAATTTATGACATGATTTTTTAAAAATAATGAGTAAAGAGTTTGACATGAGTATGATGAGAGAATTGTCCTACATTTTGGGGTTTAGCATAAGGTAAATGGATGATGGAACTTTCTTAATAAATTAAAATACACTAAGGACATCTTGAATAAATAAAAAATGGATAAAGCCAAGCTAATAAACACACATATAAGCTCCGATGTCCAGTTATATAAGGATTCAAATGGAAAATATGTTGATCAAAAGAAGTACAGAGGAATAATTGGATCACTGCTTTACTTGACTGCTAGCCGACCTGATATAATATTTAGTGTTTGTCTCTATGCTAGATTTTAAGTTAATCTTGAAGAATCCCACCTGACTGCAGTTAATAAAATCCTTAGATATCTCTTAGGGACCCAAAACTTAAGAATCTGGTATCCTAGATACAGCACTTCTTTTAAAATTATTAGATATTTTGATTCTGATTTTGCAGGGTGTAGGGTGGATAGAAACAGCACTTCTGAAACTTACCAATTCATAGGATAGTCCTTAGTCACCTTGTTCAATAGAAAATAAAACTCTATTGCACTTTCCACTGCTAAAGCTGAGTACATTACCTTAGGAAGTTGTGTGGCCCAAGTCCTTTGGTTGAAATAATAAATTTTGGATTGAGGATTACCTGTCAGCACAATTTCAATTCTATGTGATAACACTAGTGCCATCTACATCTCTAAAAATCCTTCCAACATTCAAGAATCAAACACATTGATATAAGGCGTCATTTCATTAGGGATCATGTTACCAAAGGAGACATTGAGTTATACCATGTAGCAACTGAAAACCAACTGGCTGACATCTTTACTAAACCACTAGCCTTTGACACATTCAGTATCTTAAGGACCAGATTAGGTGTGATTGACATAAATGCATGAATTTGATGATTACTGAATTTTAAATTATCTCCTTTTTATTTTTTCTTTTGTTTTTGTTTTATTTATTTGTTTGTTTCTTTTTATGTGTTTTTGGTTTCTTGTTGATTTTTCTCATTTTTCTGTTGTTAATTATTTGATTTGGTTAACTCTTTTTTAACGCTTTCCTCTTATTTTTTAATTTCCTATTTAGAATCAGATCACTGCTCACTATTGTTGATAAACTTGATTTCTATATGAGAATTTTTTCATGTTTTCATTTAGAAGCCTATAAGTAGTGATTGACCTCTCTAAAACTATTAAGGGAAGAAACATTGATGATTGTTTCTCTTCCTCTAACTCCTTTAATGGTGTATTCTTCTTTTTAGATAAAAATCTTTTTCAAAATTGAAAAGTTAGACTTTAAAACAGAGATCTATTTTATCTTCCTACAGGAATCTATCTCATATGAGTAGTGTTCCAAATCATAGAATCACTTTCATGTTTTCTTAATCAGGTGATTGCATTTATCATATGAGGATGGTTCTATTTTGTGGATTACTTTTTCTTATCTAAGAGAGTGAGTTTTTCTTCACTTATATCTAGAAGATAATCTCATAACTGAGAATCCTTTAGAGGTTTTAAAAGATAGGAAGCTTACAAAAGATGTGCAAAGTGCACCAATCAACAGTAAACAAAGAGGCACAAAATGAGCCCAATACTGAAAAGATGCGTAATGTTCGCCATAAATTGAAAAGATACATAAAGGGTATCAAAATCAAAGATGCACAAAGTGCACCAAATATTTGAAAAAAAGGCACAAAATTAGCCCACAAAGAAATAAGCTTCCTCCTCTTTCAAATCTTTAAAAATCTTAGAAGAATACATATACCATTTAATATATTCAAACACTTGAAATTGAAAATCATGATTTCTGATTCTTTACTTTGCAATACTATTTTATCAGATATATTTCTGGAATGAAATTTGAAAGGATCACTTTTCTTATTGAATTTCATTTCTTCTGGATTAGATTTTTATTTGAAAGGAATTTGAACCTGTAAGGTGTCCGAGGTAGGGTTTACAAAAATCAATTTTTCAGCTTTTCTGGATTTAGCTCGTCAATTTCTTCTTATTGGCTTTTGAATTGAAAATTAAGGAAAAATTCTAATTTTCTAGAGCTGATAGATTAAAAAAACATAAAAAATTGTTGTTTTAATGTGATCTTTTATGTTTGTTCCCTTGTTTTTTTTTTCTGGTTTTTGCTTTAATTTTTTTTGTGTGGTTTTTGGATCCTCTGATCATTCCTCTCCATCCTTCATGTTTTTTTTTATTTTTGTTCACATCATCCTGGATGATCCTCACATCATCCTAGATGATATGATCAACTCATCCCCATCATGCACCAACAGCTGATCTGAACTAATTATTGGTGATCGTCCTTGACGATACACCTAATTGTCCTGGATGATCCATGTGGCAACAATTGGCCAACTTAAGTTTGGTCCTTTCTATTCATTAATCACTCATCATCCTTGACGATCCACCTAATCATCCTGGATGATACTTTTCGTAAAAGGTCATCCAGCTTGACTCCTCGGGATGATAATTTGAGTCTAATCATCCTAGATGATTTCTGATTGTCCTGGACAATATGACCACCTTTTTGACCAATCGGCCAGGCCAACATTATTGCTACAAATCGATTTGGATGATATCATGATCGTCCTAGATGATATTTACAAATCTTTAAAACTAGCACAAGTTCAAGCCTTTCTTCACTCCAATCTTCTTCCTCACTTCATATCCTTCTTCCTTTCAGGAAAGCTCACCAATGGCCAGTGGGAAAAACTCCAGGATGCTTACTAGAAGCTCCTCAAGGGGAACTATGGATTCTTGCTTCACTGATGCAATAGATCAGGCTGCCTACCTTCGCTATAAAACTGCAGGGATTACACAATCCAAGATAATCAATCCCCGTACCCTGACCTATCTAGTGTTAGATCTGTTTTCCCACACTACTCTTACTTTCATTATGACCCTTGCAGTTCCTTTCACTCTAAACTTGTATATGAATTCTTTGCCAGTCTCCGAATCAACTCTACTTATACTGCACTCCAATCCTATATAACCAAATGACCTGTAGAGATCACTTATCAGCACTATCATGAAATTCTTCAACTTTCTACCACTGGAGAAAAGCTTCATCTCATTTCCTCTGATCCTAATTTAAACGAGAGTCAGGTTAATCAGGTTCTAAGTAACACAAATGCCACTTATCATGATGGTGCCTTTTATTCATTGGTTAAAGATGCTAAGACCATCCAACATGTCCTCAGAACTTTTATAATTCCCAAGGCTAATGATCGCTTTTACATTACTCCCTTACTTTCCATCACCACCTACTATATCATGACTCATAGGGAATTCAATGCTACTTGTCTTCTCTTTCGATACATTGAGCACTTGACTAGCATTAGGGATTCCCAGACATAGAAGAAAACCAAATTTGGCCATAGGACACCTCATTATTTATGTCCTTAAAACCAATTACAATATTAAGTATCCTACCCCTCCAAATTATCCACCCTCCTTCTACTCAAACAGCTCCTTCCATGTCATTCACAGCACTTGTCTCCATCCAGAGTATGCAGAGGCTGCAGGGGCCGAGGAGGAACCTATTCTTGCACCTGTTCCTATTCATCGGCAGTCACAGTTGGATCAACTGGTGGACAGATTTGACCAATGGGTGGCCGCTTTGACTCCTACATGGTTGTACAAGAGTAGCAACATGTGGTGGATGTTGAACGATTCGAGGCATATGTCACCCTGCAACAGTAGCAGCATGACCAGGATATGGCCTAGTTTGGAGAATAGCTCACTTCCCTCCATAGTCTTTTTCAGCCGCCACCACCTCCTCCTCCACCTGATCCGGGTCCCTCCTACTATTAGCTTGTTTAATCTTTTCTGTTTATTTTTCTGTGATGTTTTGTACTGTAGTTCTTCTCTGTATTATTCTATGTGTTTTCTATTTGTTTTTCTATTTCCACTTTTTTTGAGGTCAGAAGGGGGAGTAGGGTCAGTGTTGTACTGTTTTGTGCCTCTTTTAGTGAAATCTGAATTTCTTATATTTAATTATTTTTCTTTATCATATGTGATAATCTTTATAATCTACTTGATTTAAAACTGCCCAACAAAAGTTTGACTTCATCAAAAAGGGAGAGATTGATACAAATCTTAATTCAAGGATTATAATTTTGATGATAATAAACATTTATGTTTCTATCTTAATTGCCTAACCTTTCAGGTCCACAAGATCAATTGCAATTCAAGCCAGCTCAAGATCGGGTCTGTTTGTGTTCAAATGTAATTTTTCCCTTTCTTGAGTCAAATAGAATATGATGGATCCCCAAGCTAAGTAACCTTGCACTCACACACTCAAGGGAAGAATTTTAGTGAGTTAGAGTTCCTGTTCTTTTTTTATCATATCATCCTGGCCAATAGTGAGATCATCATGAATGATCTATTAAAAATAAAAACCCTAATTAGGGTAGCTGTGTTAAGCCAGTCTAATTAAGTAGATCATCCTAGATAATCCTCCCTTCGTTCAGGTTGATATGCTCAAATCAAAATTCCTCAGCCAACAGACTCATTTAGGCAAGTTTTTATTTTAGGATTTTGGTCTAATCGTACAAGACAATATATGTATCATCCTGGCTGATCCATTACAATCATGCCTAAATTATCCAGGTTATTCAGGAAAGAAATTATGGATTAATTGATCGACCACATCATCCTGGCCGATCACAAGATCATCTGGGATGATCCATTATAAATCCTCATCATCCAACATATTTTTCATGGATGACCCAAACTATGTGCCAGATGATATTGCCCGTATTTAAACTAATCGTATAGGATGATAGCCTTTTCATCCTGGATGATCCGTTATAAATTCTCATCATCCAACATAGTCTTCCTGGATGACCCGAACTATGTTCCATATGATATTGGTCATTTTTGAACTAATCGTACAAGAAAATAGCCATATTATCCTAAAAAATCAAGTCATTTTCTACATATCGTCCATACTTTTCTCCTGGACATCCTGAACTATTTGGCTGGATGATATTCTTAATTTTGAACTAATATTACAGAATGATCGCAGGATCGTCCTGGATTATCACAAAAAATTATATCTCCTAATCGTCTAGAAGAACCAGATCATCTAGGCTAAAAGGGATGATTTACACTGATCATACAGGATGATCGTAGGATCATCTTGGACAATCTTTGATGATAAGTTAAAATTTAGGATAATTTTTGAGCCCTTCTATTTAAGCTCTCTTATTTGTTAAAGGAAAAACTTTTACTGCTATCCTCACCTGAGAGAGTCTTGAGAAGGAGAGGGAGAGCTTGGGAGAGAGAGAGAGAGGATCTTATGAGGGGGAGTTTGTGAGGTGTTCACAAAGGTTGCTCCAAGCAAGGATTTGAGTCATCTTCTCCAGTCATCATCCCTTACTCCTTGGTGGCCCTATGGAAGGATCATCAGCAAAAAGATCAAGGTTATCTGCCCGTTCAGGAGGAAGCAAAGGAGGTAAGGTTCTCTGCCTGCTTCAGGAGGAAGCAAAAGGAGGTAAGGTTCTCTACTTTCTTCAGGAGGAAGCAAAAGGAGTTTAGGTTATCTACCTCACTGGGGTTGGTGAAAGGGAGTTTTTGTAAAGGCTTATCTGCCTTGCTATGAGAGCAAAAGGAGAGTCACTGAGTTTTAGTGCAATACCTAGAGGGGATGCTCCAGGGAGTGGATGTAGGTCAAGTTGATCGAACCACTGTAAAATCTGGTGTATTTTTTCTTTTTACTGCTCCACATTTTAATTTATGTACTTTACATTCTTACGGATGATCATGTGGTTAAAGTTATTATTTTATTTGATTAATCATCTCCACATCAACGTGTAATTATATTTATTTTAAAATATTCAAAAAGGTTTTCAAAATCTTGCTTTTCTTTAAGAATTTTTTAAAACTACCAATTCACCCCCCCCCCCCTCTTGGTTAGCCTCGGGCTAGTTCATAAGGGCTTAAAATCGCTAACGAACTTTCAATTTTAAATTATTAATTTGTACTTTAGCTATTAAGTTAATTAATAGGTGATTACACCATTACTTGAGGGCAAGAAAGAGCTTAAGCTAGGGAGAATTTATCATGTGTAAATTATATACTATTTATTGTGTTAAAATTTAGTTATGTTGTTTTAGTTGTATTTGTGTAGGAATTGTTCAGGAGAAGGCTAAAATTTATAAGTTTTGAAAGAGCGTCGCAGCACCCGTATACATAGCACTGCAATATTGTTATCTACAACATCGCAGCACTAATTTTTTACATTGTAGTGCCAGCCTCTCAGGAATTAAAGGTAAATTCAGCACCCCAGTAAAGCCACTGTTAGTGCTGCAATGCCTATCAACACCATTGCACCCTAAATTAGTATCACAATAATGGAGTCTTGAGAAAATGTGTGCCGGAGTTCCCATCATCAAAATGCCACAGCATTGGACTATACTTTTAAGCACCATACCACTTAACTTTTACATTATCATAGTGGTGTAGTTACCAAAATAAAGAGCCTCACTGACTCAGCCAAAAGATGCATTGATTCACCTAATAACCATGCCAGGTCAACACAACATTACAGCAAAGTAAACAATATAGTGCCGAAGTGTTAGTTCATTTTACACTTCCATGGCACAACCTCATTAGGTGTCGTGGAGCCTGAGTCCTTTTCTACACATATATAAATAGTTTTTTTTAGAGTTATATCATTTCAATGGATTCTTATACTTTGTAGTGTCTCCCTCTAGTTCCCCCTTAGAGTAAAGTCTAAGGGATGTTGCAAATCTGGTTTTGATGATGACAAATATGTTTCCAGTGTGTTTTGCTTGGCAAACCCGTTTCAGGCACAAAAGATCACGAGCAAATCAAGCTAATTCAAGATCGGGTCCAAGTGTGTCAAATGTATGATTTTTCTTTTTATTGAGTCAATTGTAATGTAACTGATCCCCTAGCTAAGTAACCTTGCACACACACACTCAGGGGGAGAGCTTGAGTAAATTAGAGTTTCTGTTCAATTTTTGTTCAGATCATCCTGGACGATATTCACATCGTCCTGGACAATCAGGTAAAAATAGAAACCCTAATTAGGGCGACTAAGTTAAGAGGGTCTGATTAAGCAGATCGTCCTGGACGATCTTTGGATCGTACGGGATGATATGCTCAAATCAGAAATTCTCAGCCGCCAGATCAAGTTAGGCAAGTTTTTATTTTTAGTTATTTGGTCTGATCGTCCTGGACGATACGTGTATCATCCTGGACGATTCAGTACAATCAAGCCTAATTTAATCTGGTAATTAAGGAAAGTAATTTATTTTTGATTGATACGATCATATCATCCTGGACGATCGCAGGATCATCCCGGACGATCATGATCGTCTAGTGCATTTCAGCTGTACGACCCGAACTATGTTCAGGATGATTTGGGCACCTTTTGAACTAATCGTACAGGACGATATCCCTATCGTCCTGGACGATCAAGTCATTTTTTGGTCGTCCAGCACATATTTCTCTGGACGACCCGAACTGTCTTCTGGACGATATTCCTCGATTTGCACTAATCATCCCGGACGATCGCAGGATCGTACGGGACGATATGACCAATTTTTTCTACTGAACGTCCAGAAGAGCCAGATCGTCCAGGCTGAAACAGCTGAATCTGAACTGATCGTACAGGATGATCTATCGATCGTCCTGGACGATCTTGGCCGACCAGTTGAGATTTAGGACAAATTTTAAGCCCTCCTATAAAAGAACTTTTTCTTGAAACAAGAAAAATCTTTTGCTACCTTCCTTCCCTGAGAAACCCTAGAGAGAGAGAGTTGGGAGAGAGAGAGAAGATCTTATGAGGGGGAGTTAGTGAGGGATTCACTAAGGTTGCTCCAAGCACGGATCAGAGTCATCTTCTCCGCTCGTCATCTTTCGTCTAGTCGGTGTTCATCGTGGGAGGATCATTCGCAAGAAGATCCGGGGTTCTCTGCCTCCTTCAGGTGGAAGTAAAAGGAGTTCGAATGTTCTCTGCCTGCTTCTGGAGGAAGCAAAAGGAGGTCGGGTTCTCTGCCTCACCGTGTGGTGAAAAGGAGGTGTTTGTACAGGCTTCTCCGCCTTGCTGTGGGAGCAAAAGGAGAGACACTTTTTGTTTAGTGCAATACCCGGAGGGGAGGCTCCGGGGAGTGGACGTAGGTCAAGTTGACCGAACCACTATAAAATATGGTTTGCTTTTCTGATTCAGTTTTGCTCTTTACTTTTCAATATAAACTGCTTGGGTGAATATCTGTGATTGATCTTTTCGTTATTATTTACTTATTTCTGCTGCTAAGTATCGAAAAGATTTTCATTGTTATCGTGAAATTTTTAAATAACCAATTCACCCCCCCTCTTGGTTAGCCTCGGGACTAGTTCACTAGGGCTTAACATCGCTATCAAACTTTCAAGTGGTATCAGAGCGGGATTCAAATTTAGGTTTAAAACTTTTGAATTTGATCCATGGCTAACTGTAATAATCGTAATACTGCTGAAGGCTATTCCATTACAAGACCACCGTTGTTTGACAATATTCCTTTTGATTTTTGGAAAACACGTATGTCTACTTTTCTGCAATTTATTGATTATCGCATGTGGATGTTAGTAAGGACGGATATGAACCACCTTTTAGATTGATTAACAATATGAAAACTGAACTGCCTTTTGCTGATTGGATGTTTGATGATCGTGATTTAGCACAGTTAAATGCAAAATGCTTGAACTGTTTCTTTTGTGCTTTAAAATCTGAAGACTATATGTGTGTTTCTACTTGTACAACGGGAAAGGAAATCTGGGATAGATTATGTATAACATATGAAGGTACAACTGAAGTCAAACATTCTAGGTTAAACATCTTGTTACATGATTACAAACTTTTTCGCATGAAACCTAGTGAGACTATTTCAGAAATGTACACAAGGTTCACTCAAATTGTTACCTCTTTGCATGCTCTAGGTAGAGAACTTACTAACTATGAAAGAGTGAACAAAATTTTTAGATGTTTGCCTGCTTCTTATGATGCTAAGATTACTGCTATCACTGAATCTAAAGATTTAAATACTTACTCTATTGACAGCTTACTTGGATCACTCATTGCTTACGAGCAAGGGGTGAACCAAAGGTAACTTGATGCAGGTGAACGCAAGATAGAGAAGACAGTGGCACTAAAGGCCAAAGATTTAGATGCTAGCACTTCCGGGTCTGATAGTGATGATGTTGCCTTAATCACAAGGTAATTCAAAAGTTTTCTAAGGAAGAAACATAAGAACTATCAGAAGTGGAACAAGGGTAAGTCCAATAAAAATTTTAAGGGTTCATCTAAATCTGTTTGTTTTGAATGCAGGAAGCCTGGACACATTAAGGCTGATTGTCCTACACTTAAAGCTCACCCAAGCAAGGAGAAGGGTGAGGAGAAACCAAAGTTCAGAAAGGACAAGAAGCGGATTCAGAAGGCGTTCTGGGCAGACTCTGCATCCGACTCTTCCGAGACTGAAGCTGAAGAGGAGGAAACAAACTAATGTCTGATGGCTGATGATCACCCTGGTCAGTCGGACCAGGAAGAGGTATGTGAGCTTACTTACGATCAATTATTTAAAGTTTCTGAAAAAATTCATACATCGTATAGGAAGCTTAAGAAAACTCATGCTAGTCTGAAATTAGATTATTTGACTTTGCAAAAGGAGCATGATTCTGTAGTTAAAGATAATTCCATACTTGATTCCAATCACATGTCCTTGCTTGATGAATTCGATGATTTGAATAAAAAATATTCTAATTTAACTATTGAGCATGATTTGTTAAAAACATCGCATATTGAATTAGAAATTGCTTTTAAGAAAGTGAATGATATGGCATGTGAGTTAGAAAGTAATGAAAGTGCAAGAACTTTTGAAATTGCAAGTTTAAATAAACATATTGAGTTCTTGAAAGTGAAAATCAGTACTTTTGAAAAGAACAAAATACCACCTACTTTTGAACAGTTTTATGCACCGCCACCTTTTGAAAAATCTGTCGTAAGTTCTTCAAAGCATGTTTCATATACATCTAAGAAGAGGCATTATCACCCACATAGATTAGTTAACCCTTTTTCTGGTGTTAGATGTTTTTCATGTGGCATGTTAGGACATATTTCCCACACCTACACTATTCACTGTAGTACACATTGGGTGTGGAAACCCAAACTGCCTGTTTCACAGCACAGCACGCATGCATTGCATTCTTCTTTTCATAAGATGGAACCCAAACCTGTTTGGGTTCCTAAAACTGATGTTTGATATTTTTGTAGGTGTGCTCTCACACAAGACCTCGTGAGAGCATGTGGTACCTAGACAGCGGATGTTCTAGACATATGACTGGAGATGCAAATCAGTTCATTTTGCTGGAGGCCAGAGCTGGAGGCAAGGTTACACTTGGAGATAACACCACCAGGAAGGTGGTAGGCTCAAGTATAATTGATGATTCAAAGAATTTTATGATTGATAATGTTTTGCTTGTAGATGGACTGAAATACAACTTGCTGAGCATCAGTCAACTCTATGACAAGGGATACAGCATCAAATTCCTGCCCACTGGCTGTATTTTAAGCTTAAATGATAAAGTTATTTTGCAGGGGCAAAGGATCAACAACGTCTACAAGCTGGATGTAAGTTGCATTAAATCTGATAATTCAATTTGCTTAAAAACTACTGCTGATGAGTCTTGGTTATGGCATAGGAGATTGTGTCATGCCAGTATGAAAACCCTTAGGAGAGTCACCCAAAAGGACTTAGTTAGAGGTGTACCCAAGCTTAAGTTCACTGAGGATCACCTATGTGATGCCTGTCAGTTGGGGAAGCAAGTCCAGACCTCTTTTCACTCTGTTAAGGACATTAGCACCTCCAGACCTTTAGAAGTTCTTCACATGGACCTCTTTGGACCCATTAGCCCTGCCAGCTTAGGGGGGAGAGTCTATGGGTTTGTGATTGAAGATGATTATTCGAGGTTCACTTGGGTTAAGTTTTTGTCACATAAATTTGAGTCATTTGATGAGTTTAGATCTTTCTCTACTTGGATTCAGAAGAAGTTAGGATGTGAGATTATTACCATCCATAGTGATCACAGAGGGAAGTTTGAAAATGAAAGATTTGGAAGTTTTTGTGAGGATCATGGTCCTAAGGAGTCTAGATCTGAAGTAGAAGATGAAGAGATCGTTGAGGTTACCCAAGGAGTTGGAAATACAAATTTGGAGGAAAGGGTAGAACCTCAAACCACATTGCCTAGAGATTGGAGATATTCTTCGAGTCACCGTAAAGAACTGATCTTAGGAGACCCTTTTGAAGGTGTTAGGACTAGGCATGGACTTAGGAAGGAAGTAAACCATTCTGCCTTTATCTCAATGACTGAACCCACCAACATCAATCAAGCCTTGTCGGATGAGTTTTGGATTTTAGCTATGTAGGAAGAATTGAATCAATTTGTAAGGAATGATGTTTGGGAGTTAGTAGAAAGACCTAAAAATTAAAGTATTGTGGGAACCAAGTTGGTCTTTAAGAATAAGATGAATGATTCTGGTGTGGTGGTGAGAAATAAGGCAAGATTGGTGGCTAAGGGGTATAATCAGATAGAAGGGATTGATTTTGAGGAGACTTTTACCCCTGTAGCTAGATTGGAAGCCATTAGAGTGCTACTAGCCTTTGCCTGTTATAAGGGATTTAAGCTGTTTCAAATGGATGTCAAGTGTGCCTTTTTAAATGGGGTAATTAAAGAAGATGTTTTTGTATAACAACCCCTAGGTTTTGAGAGTTTCCAATATCCAAGTCATATCTATAAATTAAAAAAGGCCTTATATGGATTGAAACAGGCACCCAGAGCTTGGTATGAGAGGCTTAGCACATTCCTGTTAGAAAGAGAGTTTGTTAAGGGGAGCGTAGACACCACCCTTTTTCTGAGGAGATTAGGGGATGACTTACTCATTGTCCAGATCTATGTTGATGATATAATTTTTGGATCTTCTGATAAATATTTATGTGATAAGTTTTCTAAAACAATGAGTAAGGAGTTTGAGATGAGTATGATGGGAGAATTATCCTACTTTTTGGGGTTTAGCATAAAGCAAACGGATGATGGAACCTTTCTCAATCAATCAAAATACACTAAGGACATTTTGAAGAAATATGAAATGGACAAAGCCAAGCCAATCAATACTCCCATGCCCTCCTCAGTTCAGTTAGATAAGGATTCAAATGGAAAATCTGTTGATTAGAAGAAGTATAGAGGGATAATAGGTTCACTGCTTTACCTGACTGCTAGCCGACCTGATATCATGTTTAGTGTCTATCTTTGTGCTAGGTTCCAGGCTGATCCTAAAGAGTCCCACCTGACTGCTGTTAAGAGAATTCTTAGATATCTTTTAGGGACCCCAAACCTAGGAATTTGGTACCCTAGGCACAGCACCTCTTTTGAGATCATTGGATATTCTGATTCTGACTTTGCGGGGTGTAGGGTGGATAGAAAGAGCACTTCTGGGACTTGTCAATTCATAGGACAGTCATTAGTCTCCTGGTCCAGTAGAAAATAGAACTCAGTTGCACTTTCCACTGCTGAAGCTGAGTACATTGCCTTAGGGAGTTGTGTTGCCCAAGTTCTTTAGTTGAAGCAACAAGTCTTGGATTTAGGGGTACCTGTTGGCACAATTTCTGTTCTGTGTGATAATACTAGTGCCATCTGTATCTCTAAGAATCCAATCCAACATTCTAGGACCAAACACATTGATATAAGACATCACTTCATTAGGGACCTTGTTACAAAAGGGGACATTGAGCTACATCATGTAGCAACTGAAAATCAGCTGGCTGACATATTCACTAAACCACTGGCCTTTGACTCATTCAGTATTTTGAGAACCAGATTAGGAGTGATTGATATAAATGCTTGATTCTGATTACTGCTGATTTCTGATTGTTCGGATTGGTATTCTATTTTTCGTTAGTTAGTTTTTATTTTTATTATTTGCTTTCAGTTGATTTTATTTCCTCTGTTGATTTCTGTTTTAGCCTTACTGTTAGTTTGATTTGAGTATTTACTTTGCTGTAATTTTTTACCTATTTTTATTCACTGGTTCATATCTTGCACTTACTGTTTTATGCTTTTCAAAATCTGATCACCGCTCACTACTTCTGATAATCTGAATTTTTGACTGGGAGTTTTTACCTTATTTTGGTTTGGAAGCTGGTAAGCAGTGATTGATTCCACTGAATCTATTAAAGGGAAGAAACATTGATGATTATTTCTCTTCCTCTAACTCCTTTACTGGTGTATAGTTTCTTTTGGATAAAAATTCTCTTCAAAATTAAAATGTTAGTTTTTGAAATAGAGATTATTTTATCTTCCTACAGTAATCTGCCTCATATCAATAATGTTTTTCAAAGTCTTGAGTCATTAGTTTGATTTTCTAAACCAAGTGATTGCATTTATCATATGCTCTATGGCTTTTATTTTGTGAATCGTTCTTCCTTACTATGGAGAGTCATCTCCTATATCTGGAAGATAATCTCACAGCTGAGACTCTTTAATGATTATGAAAAGGAGAAAGCTTATAAAAGATGCGCAGTGCGCCAGATAATTTGAAAAAGAGGCATAAAATGAGCCCAAAACTGAAAAGATGCGAAATTGCCAAATTGAAAATACAAAGTGTATCAAAAATTAAAAGATGCGCAAAGTGCCAACTAATTTGAAAAAGAGGCACAAAATGAGCCCAAACCAAGCTTTCCTCCCTTTCAGATTGTTAAATGTCTTAGAAAAATTCGTGCGCCACTTAATATTTTCAAAAGCTTGAGTTTGAAAATCTTGATTTCTGATTTTTTACTTTGTAACACTATTATATCAGATATTTTTCTGGAACGAGGCTTGAAAGGATCTCTTTTCAAATCTAATATCTTTTCTTCTAAATCGGATTTTTGTTTTGAAAGAGGTTTGCATCGATAAGGTGCCCGGGGTCGGAGTTATGAAAGTTGATTTTTTCAACCTTTTTTTGGATTTCAGCGCTGTCAATCGTCTTCTTATTGGTTTTTGAATCTACAATCAAGAAAAAATTTTGATTTACTCGAGCAGCTTGATCAAAAAAAACGTTGCTTTTATGTGTTTTTGCTGTAAGTTTTATTCGTGTTTGTTTTATTTTGATTTCATGGTTGTGTTTTTGGGATCCTGATCGATCATTCCGATCAAGATCCGCCTCAGTCTTAGTTTCCTGTTTTGTATTTGTTCTCTTTTTTGTTTTGTACTTGTATTTCCGTGTTCTGCTTTACTCTCCTCCTTTTTGTGATGTCAAAAGGGGGAGTCAGTTGTAGTCGTTTCAATCTTTGTTATGTGTTATGTTTTCTGTATTAGTTTGATTGTTAAATGAAAATTTTAAATATATATATATATATATGTTTTTCGATCTCCTGTTTATTGTTATATTCAAACTACTTTACAAATATTTGCCATCATCAAAAAGGGGGAGATTGTTGCAAATCTGGTTTTGATGATGACAAACATGTTTCCAGTGTGTTTTGCTTGGCTAACCCATTTCAGGCACAAAAGATCATGAGCAAATCAAGCTAATTCAAGATCGAGTCCAAGTGTGTCAAATGTATGATTTTTCTTTTTATTGAGTCAATTGTAATGTAACTGATCCCCTAGCTAAGTAACCTTGCACACACACACTCAGGGGGAGAGCTTGAGTAAATTAGAGTTTCTGTTCAGTTTTTGTTCAGATCGTCCTGGATGATATTCACATCATCCTGGACGATCAGGTAAAAATAGAAATCCTAATTAGGATGACTAAGTTAAGAGGGTCTGATTAAGAAGATCGTCCTGGATGATCTTTGGATCGTACGGGATGATATGCTCAAATCAGAAATTCTCAGCCGCCAGATCAAGTTAGGCAAGTTTTTATTTTTAGTTATTTGGTCTGATCATCCTGGATGATTCAGTACAATCATGCCTAATTTAATCTGGTAATTAAGGAAAGCAATTTATTTTTGATTGATACGATCATATCGTCCTGGACGATCGCAGGATCGTCCCGGATGATCATGATCGTCTAGTGCATTTCAGTTGTACGACCCGAACTGTGTTCAGGATGATTTGGGCACCTTTTGAACTAATCGTACAGGATGATATCCCTATCATCCTGGACGATCAAGTCATTTTTTGTTCGTCCAGCACAGATTTCTCTGGACGACCCGAACTATCTTCTGGACGATATTCCTCGATTTGCACTAATCGTCCCGGACGATCGCAAGATCGTATGGGACGATATGAACAATTTTTTCTACTGATCATCCAAAAGAGCCAGATCATCCAGGCTGAAATAGCTGAATTTGAACTGATCGTACAGGACGATCTATGGATCGTCCTGGACGATCTTGGCCGACCAGTTGAGATTTAGGATAAATTTTAAGCCCTCTTATAAAAGAAGTTTTTCATGAAACAAGAAAAATCTTTTGCTACCTTCCTTCCCTGAGAAACCCTAGAGAGAGAGAGAGTTGGGAGAGAGAGAGAAGATCTTGTGAGGGGGAGTTAGTGAGAGATTCACTAAGGTTGCTCCAAGCACGGATCAGAGTCGTCTTCTCCGCTCGTCGTCTTTCGTCTAGTCGGTGTTCGTCGTGGGAGGATCGTTCGCAAGAAGATCCGGGGTTCTCTGCCCGCTTTAGGTGGAAGCAAAAGGAGTTCAAAGGTTCTCTGCCTGCTTCTGGAGGAAGCAAAAGGAGGTCGGGTTCTCTACCTCACCGTGTGGTGAAAAGGAGGTGTTTGTACAGGCTTCTCTGCCTTGCTGTGGGAGCAAAAGGAGAGACACTTTTTTGTTAAGTGCAATACCCGGAGGGGAGGCTCCGGGGAGTGGATGTAGGTCAAGTTGACCGAACCACTATAAAATCTGATTTACTTTTCTGATTCAGTTTTGCTCTTTACTTTTCCAATATAAACTGCTTGGGTGAATATCTATGATTGATCTTTTCATTATTGTTTACTTGTTTCTGTTGCTAAGTATTGAAAAGATTTTCATTGTTATCGTGAAATTTTTAAATAACCAATTCACCCTACCTCTTGGTTAGCCTCGGGACTAGTTCACTAGGGCTTAACATCCCTATCGAACTTTCAAGGGAGACTAGGGAAGTGCAAGATACTTTTCTTTGAGTGATATTAGCCTTTATTGTGTATGAAATACTATTATTAAAAGAGTATGGAGAATATCAATTGATCCTTATGAGTGAAATTTATCTTATTCATTCCCTTGTATCTTTTTTCATATGAATGAAATGAATATGATTTTGCTTTATGTGTTATCCATTTATGGCTAAATCACTAATTTTTGGGCTAATGATGTAAACTCATAGTAAGTACTAATATAGACTCTTGTACTTTAAATTCTTTTATTAATATTTTCAATATCTCATGTTCTTTATTTAATGCATACAATAATCATGTATATAATTAATATCTAGTGTGATGTATAGCCTCAATGAAGGAATATTTGAACAAGTAGGAATATTCAAATAGAATGTTGGCATACCTAGATATAAGATGTTAAACCTTCTAGGTTCTATGGAGATAGTAAAATTGTAGAAAGGCCTTAAGACCTCCCTTTTCACCCCTACAAGCTCGACAAAAATCTAGGGATGCATATGCTCTAATCTACATCTAAAATTAAGAGTCTCATTGGAAAAACTATGTTGTCTTGCATTCATTATTCCAAAATATTATATTTACATAGTATCCAATTTTTTGCATGTCTTTATTACATGGAAACTCATAAACATCCATTTTTACATTTAGTGGGATCAATTGTGCATTTAGAATAAAAAGAAGTATTTTAATTACATTTAAGCAGAACACTTTCTTGTGGGATTGACACTGTTCTTTATCACTTTATTACTTTATCCGCATGTATACTTACATATTTAGTGGGCTTTCATAAATTTATATCAATGAAAATCTAAGCATATATCCACATCAAATCAAAGCAATCACCAGCCCACATCACATAGTATATGGCATGAAATTTCTTGTCTAGTCTTTGTCCTATAACCGCTCGAATGCCACAGTCACTTGCATCACACATCAACTCAAAATTTAAAGGCCATTGAGGTGAAATAATGATAGTTGAACTAACTAAGCAATTTTTTAAGTTTTTCAAATGCAGTTAAATTATTTGAATTGAATTCAAATGGTACATCCTTCTTAAGTAAATGACGTAAGGGTTTCATAATTTTAGAAAATTATTTTATAAATCTTCTATAAAAATTGGCATAACCTAAAAAACTTCTAACTCCCTTCATAGAAGTAGGAGGTGGAAAATTCTGAATCAGCTAAATCTTTGCTTTATCAACCTCCACAGCCCTCTCAAAGATTTTATGTCTAAGGATAATGCCTTCCTTAATGATAAACTGATATTTTTCTAATTAAGAATAAGGTTAGTTTTCTTGCATCTATTCAAAATGAGTTCTAAATTCTCTAAACAAACATTAAATGTTTTTCAAAGATAGAAATATTATCCATAAAGATTTCTATGCCCTACTCTATTAAATCCAAGAAGATTGACATCATGCATCATTAAAATATTATAGGAGCATTACATAATTCAAAAGGCATCCTACTAAATGTAAAGGAAGATCAACACCATTACTATTAATGGGGTCTATGGAACCCAAAATTATGAGTTTGATGGAAATGCTACTTTTATTACCAACTTAGTATATTATGATACTTTTCTAAAAGCCCTAACTATCCCCAATTCAATTATTGAATGATAAATTTGGGAGGGGAAAATAGTTAACTTACCAATCTCTACTCTTACCCAACTATTCAAAGCTTGGAATTACTTCACTTCAGTGAGATTAATGTCAAGCACTAATATTAGTATGGTTATAATATATCATTCTTTTTTGAAATATGTAATTTAGATTGGCCTTATTATAGATATAGGAAAATTTATTTACTAGTCCCTCATGTATATGATTAGGGGCACCACCTTTTTTGGCTTTTGCCACCCATCTCTAATTTATGCACTTTGTATTCAAGTGGGGGTTTAGGAGAACATGGAAAAGAGTAGCTATTTCCTATCTCTACACTTATCAAGAATAAAATAATTTAATCAACCAACCCAGCCCAAGCCTTGAGTCCCTAGGACCTTAGGAGATTAATTGTCTAATCTCAAGGACTAAGTTGTAGGCATCCATAGTTATCTAGATGAGAGAAAAAAGTGATAGTAGGGAGTGATCCATAATGAATACATGATGGACATGCATTAAAGATAATACCAGTATGTTGTAGAATTCAATTATACACTAGCATGTGTGTTTAGAAATTACCAACTATTCCAAGATCCATATCAAAATATTTTCTCTATAGCTCCAACCTACGAGCCCTACAAGTGGCTAGAGCCAACACCAGTAGTAACAAATGAAAGAGAGGATAAGGGAGATAAGGATGATGAGTGAGATAAGATAGTTTAGTGTTTTATTTTATTTTTATATTATTTATTAGTCTTTAGTTTATATTTTAATTTTTATATTTTTTATTTCATAGATTTTTATTTATGTGTAAATGTATATTTGTTTCAAGTTTGGGGATGTGAATAAAATCAAATTTCATTATCCATTACAAGCTTAAGTTTATTTCTTCATCTTATTATTCATATTGCATTTTATAATTTTATCATTATATGTTATACTTTGATTGTAAATTTTAAACTATTTAAAAATAAGAAAAATACAAACTTAGGGTAATTGATAGTGCATAAGATGAAAAATAATAAAGTTAAATAGCTTAAATAACAAATAATAAATTTCATTAAAATTAATACTTCCTAATAACAAAAACTCCTAAACCATACTTAATCAATTAACTAATTACCTTAAGAATAATTAATTAAAGTGTAGTGAAAATGTAGTATTTAGATTAATTAAAACCTATTAAAAGCATGTACTTATAGAATTATAACTCGTGCAATGAACCTAAGATCTTGACAACTTAGGTTAAAGAAGGGAGAGAAATAAATAAATATTCAACATTATTAAGAAGTACGTATCAAAACTATAAAGAAAAAGAAAAAATAAGAAAAATAAAGAAAAAGAAAAGAATTAAAGTGAAAAAGAAAAAAATACTTAAGGGAAAAAGCTAACCACTAAAACATTAAAAATTGGTACTTGAAGGTTGAAACTCCACATAAAGGATTTAAGGAAGAATTAATCTAAGGGGAATAGTAAGATTAATGATACATATGGAAGCTTATAATTTGACTAGAAGATTTAAAAAATATGAATTTTTCCTAAATCAAGATCATTAACCCTAGGTAAGCAAGTTAGAATTTTCACATACACATTTAAGAGTTGGACTTACAAGGAATAATTTAAGTTTGGAAAATTTTGTTTGTGAAAGTTTTTTCAAAAACTTGATTGTGACCACAACCCTAGCACACTATGTCAATTAAGGGTGTTTACTAAAAATTACATAAGTTGACAAGACTCTGTCGACCACTTGGTTTATTAACTATTGTTTGTCATGCTAAGGTTTAACTCATGTTCTATAGAAGGACATGTGTTTTGCCAAGTAATAAAGCGATAAGATTAGTATCATTCCCATGAGGATTTGAAATTGTCCTAAGTTCACTCTAGTTAAGCTTAATTAAACTACTATGTTTATCTTATCAGTTGATTATCAAGGGTGATACAATGAAAAGTAAAAAAGCTATGGTTACAAAAGAAAAAAGGTAATAATTTTTAAAACTCTGACCCTATGATTTTTAAAACACATGCATGTAATAGATAGATTTCTTCTAAATGTTACTGTGAATTAGACCATATGTACTCATCTCTGTTGAGCTTATTTGAGTATTAGCTAGGATTCCTCCAAACTACAGTTTTACTATCTTCTTAGGATTCGATAACCCTAACCATCATATATCTATACATGAAAGATTATGTTTTAAATCCTCTATTTATTCTTCTACTTCTCCATCGAGATTATAAATCACACTAGGTTAAAATTTTATGCATGGCCTAAATGAAAGTTCATGAGGGGTGTTAAACCCTAAAGAACTAGACCCGAGGCTAACCAAGAGGGGGGGATGAATTGGATATTTAAAAAACCGTCTTTAAAAAAAAGAAAAATATCCTTCTTAAAGCTTTTTTTAACATATGAAAAAAATAATCAATACAACGTAATATCAATCACAAATTTCCAACCAGGTAGTTATATCCAAAAATAAATATGGAAAATAAAGTGCAAAAAAAATAAAATCATAAAGAACACACCAGATTTATAGTGGTTCGGTCCAACCTAACCTACATCCACTCCCCAGAGGCACCCTCCAGGTATTGCACTAAAACCTTTTAGTGTCTCTCCTTTTACCCCCACAGCAAGGCGGAGAAGCCCTTATAAAATCTTTCCACCAACCCGGTGTGACAGAGAACCAAAATATTTTCACATGCAGAGAACCTTGACTCCTTTTCCTCCCTCTAGGAGATGGCAGAGAACCACGAATCCCTTTCACCTTCCCCGGTGCGATGAAGTAGTTGGTTCCTTTGACACCAAAGAGATCTTCTTCTTCCCAAGACTTCCCTCAAGATGAACCTTGAACTAATGGTACTAAGGTGCAAGATTACTGGAGCAACCATGTGAAATCCCCTCCACACTCCCTTGAAACCCCCTCCAAGGATCTTCTCCCTCTCAAACTCCACCCTTTCCTCTCTCCCCTTTAAGTTCTCTCTTTAAGTTTTTTCTAGAAGAATGAAGACACAATGGCTGCCAAAGACACTTATAATGTGTTTGGAGAAAGTTTAAATAGAGGGCTTTGAAAAACTCTAGAAAATGAATTCTGGCGGCAAAGATTGTTCAGGATGATCGCAGGATCATCCAGGAAGATGTGCTTAAATAGAGGGCTTCAGAAAACACTAAAAACTCAATTTTGACAGCAAAGATCATCCAGTATGATCGCAGGATTGTCCAGGATGATGTGCAGAATTTGACATGATAGTCCTGGATGATCTTTGGATAGTTCAGGACGATGAGCTCAAATTTGTATTGATCGTCCAAGACGATTCATAGATCGTCCAGGATGATTTTTTGATCCAGTACGATCAGAATATTAAATTAAGAAGATTTGATTGACTAATTATAGGATTAATTTAGGCAACATTATCATAGATCATCCAGTACGATGTATATCATTCTGGATGATTAGAATAAAATTTGAATCTTAAAAATCTTGCCTAAATTATGTTTAGTGGTTATTTTTCATGATCATAACTGATCATCCTAGACGGTCTAAATCATCCTGTATAATTAGTTCAATGAGCTGATCGTTCAGTATGATTAGTTCAACATTTGAACATCTAGTTTTGACTCAATCTCACTCCCCCTAGGTTTGTGTGTGTATGGTCACCAAGCTAGCATACACCCTTATAGGACTTGACTCAAGAAATTAAAAATACATCAATAAATATTACAAAGATCTTTATAGTATAACATATTCTACCCAATCTTGAGCCTTGAATCTTCGTTAGATGGTGCATGGTATTTCTATAATGTTAGTATACACACAAACAAGTATAGAATGAAAATACTATGACATAAAGATGTACGCAATAATATTTGTTATCATTAAAAATATAAACTCATGAGCTCGAGTCATAATAATCTCTCCCTTTTTGATGATGGCAAATATTACTAGTGAATTTGCAAACTAAAAGTATTTTCTTCTAATCTCCCCCTCACTAAGATAAAATTTTAAAAATAGCAGAAAACAAAATTTTCTTTCTTTTTAATTTTTATTTAAAAAATAAGATAAATAAAATAAACTAAATAACTAGATAAAAAGATAAGCTAAACAAATACAACACAAAAATAATAGTATGTTCAACTATAATACAAATACAACAGTACGTTCTCCCCCTTTGACATTATCAAAAAAGAAAAGGAGCATAAAAAAATAACACATAAAAAATAGACTAAAAGATCAAACGGGCCCTTATCTGATAAAGGTGATGCTTTATAAGAATTAGTTTGAAATATCAAAATTTTCTTCGAATGAGAAAGTTATCTCTTGATTTTATTCAAAAACTTATGGCATGTATAGACCACACATATCCCAGAAAGGTTAGAGATTTAGAAATTGTTAATCCAAGCTCAGGTTCCTTACAGGCTAAAAAACTTTTTTAAGTAAACATATAAATCAAGAAACAAATTAGAGAGAGAAACAATAATCTTTTCAAAAACTCCTTGCATGAAATATATCTAATAGAAGATTAATGCAAAATGGTGAATCAAAAGTCATGATTTTTAAACTCAAGAATCAAAAATATCAATAGATATAAGGGTTTTATTAATATTTAAGAAAGACAAGAAAGGAAAGTTAACTCATTGTGGGCTCATTTTGTGCCTCTTATTTATTTTTGGTGCACTTTGCGTATCTTTTAATTTTTAGTACACTTTGTGTATCATTTTATTTTGGCAACTATGCACATCTTTTCAGCTTTGGGCTTATTTTATGCCTCTTTTCATTTTACAAATATCCTTCCTGTATGTAATTTTAAAGACTAGAGTAAACCTAATCTAGTGAGAAAAATGAACAGCTTGATTAAGAAAATAATGAAGTGAATTCAGCAACTTGCAAAAGATCCCTACGAGATGGAGAAAATGTAGGAAGATGAAAAAAGTTCAATTTCAAAACTGAATTTATAATTTGATGAAGATTTTAAATCAAAAGTGAAATAGCCTCATTAAAGAAATGAGATAGAGAGACAAAATCCTGAGTTTTCTTCCTTTGACTGATTTTAGAGAAGTCAACAACAACTTACATAAAATTTCAAGAGAATACGAGATAAATTTTTTATTTTAGAAAAAAAATGATCTTTGAAAATGATTTGATTTTCTAAAGCATATACAAAATAAAATGTGATGTGTGTGTGTTGATCAGATAAACTACACAAATAACATAAAGATTAAATAAAAAAAAATAAAATGAAAAATAAAACATAAAGAAAACACATAAATAAATAAAAATATAATAAATAAAAACATACATGCACATAAAAATAACAAAGAATAAATAAACACACAAATAAAGCTTTAAACATCATCTTGCTCCTGATTTGATGATTCAGAAGCTAGGTCTGCCCAGGAGATTCTTTGCTTTTCATTATTTGCCCTTTTTATAATTTGATTAGCTTTATCCTTTTTCTTTGCAGGAAGAGTTTTCAAATTAGAGCACTGATTTTTTAAATGTCCAGGTTTCCTACATCCAAATCAAATAACATCATATGAAATCTTAACATTCTTTTCATTTTTATCTTTATTCCACTTTTGTTGATGCTTATGCTTATGCTTTAGTAGACTTTTCAATTTGCTCGTTACTGATGTTAATTCTTCACTTCACATCTACTAAACCACTTTCATTCATGTCTTCAGCATTTAGTACTATTATTTTACCTACATCCATAAGTCTTTAACTCATAGTTTGCTCGTAGGCAATGAGTGAGCCAATCAGATTATCAATAGAATATTCATTCAAATTTTTTGATGCATAAATAGCAACAACTTTGGCATCAAACTTATCAAGTAGACAACGTAGAGTTTTATTGACCTTTTCTAAGTTTGAAAATTCTTTACCTAAAGTATGTAATGATGTTCGAATTTGAGTAACCTAGTATACGTGTCTAAAATCGTCTCAAAAGGTTTCATACAAAAAAGTTCATAACTATGCATTAGAATATTCAACTTAGATTGCTTAACTTTAGTAGTATCTTCATATGTAGTACATAGTTTATCCTAAATTTTCTTGCCAATAGTGCATGTGGATACTATCATACAATCTTCAGAATTTAAAGCACAGAAAAAATAGTTCAAACATTTAGCATTTAATTGAGCATTGATTTTTTCTACTCTACTCCATTCAAAAAAGAAATATCAATTTAATTCCATCTATAACACATGGTGGTACAGAATAATCAGTTTGAATCATATACCACATTTAATAATTTATTGATTTCAAAAAAGTAGACATGCAAATTTTCCAAAAATCAAAAGTAATGTTTTCAAATAACGGTGGTCGGGTGATTGAATATCCTTCCGCAATATTACGATTTCTAATGTTAGCCATTGATCAAAATTTAAAATTTTCAAAAACTTAATTTATGAATCCCGCTCTGATACCACTTGAAAGTTCATGAGAGGAGTTTAAACCATAAAAACCTAGTCCCGAGGCTAACCAAGAGGGGGGAAAATTGGATATTTAAAAAACCTTCTTTTAATAAAAAGAAAAATTCCCTTCTTAAAGATTTTTCAACATATAAAAATAAATAACCAATATAACATAATATCAATCACAGATTTTTAACCAGTCAGTTATATCCAAAAATAAATACAAAAAATAAAGTGTAAAAAAATTAAAATCAGAAAATATACACGAGATTTATAGTTGTTTGGTCCAACCTGACCTACGTCCACTCCCCAGAGGCACCCTCCAAGTATTGAACTAAAACCTTTTAGTGTCTCTCCTTTTTCCCCCATAGCAAGGTGGAGAATCCCTTACAAAATCTTTCCTCCAACTCGATGCGGCAGAGAATCAAAACTTCTTTCACAGGTAAAGAACCTTGACTCATTTTTCTCCCTCTAGGAGATGGCAGAGAACCATGAATCCCTTTTACCTTCCTCGGTGTGGCGGAGTAACCAGGTCCTTCGACATCAAAGATATCTTCTTCTTCCAAAACTTCCCTCAAGACGAACCTTGAATCTGATGGTACTAAGGTGAAAGCTTACCAGAGCAACTGTGTGAAATCCCCTCCACACTCCCTTGAAACCCCCTCCAAGGATCTTCTCCCCTCTCAAACTCCACCCTTTTATCTCTCCCTTTCAAGTTCTCTCTTCAAGTTTTCTCCAGAAGAATGAAGACATAATGGCTGCCAAAGACACTTGCAATGTCTTTGGAGAAAGCTTAAATAGAGGACTTTAAAAACCCTAAAAATTTAATTCTAGTGGCAAAGATCATCCAGGATGATCACTGGATCATTCGGAATGATGTGCTTAGATAGAGGGCTTTAGAAAACCCTAAAAACTCAATTCTAGTGGCAAAGATCATCCAGTACGATTGCAGGATCGTCCAGGATAATGTGTAGAATTTGACTTGATAATCCAGGATGATCTCTGGATAGTCCAGGTCAATCAGTTCAAATTTGTACAGATCATCCAGTACAATTCATATATCATCCAGGATGATTATTTGATCATCTTGTATGATCAAAATATTAAATTAAGTAGATTTAATTGACTAATCACAGGATTAATTTAGGCAACATTGTCATAGATCATCCAGTATGATGTATATCATCCTAGATGATTAGAATAAAATTTGAATTTTAAAAATCTTGCCTAAATTATATTTGGCAGCTATTTTTCATGATCATAACTGTTTATCCTGGACGGTCTAAATCATCCAGTATGATTAGTTCAATGAGCTGATCATACAGTATGATTAGTTTAACATCTGAACTTCTGGTTTGGACTCAATCTCACTCCCCATGAGTGTGTGTGTGCAAGGTCACCAAGCTAGCCTACACCCTTACAGGACTTGGCTCAAGAAATCAAAAATTCATCAATGAATATTACAAAGATCTTTACAACATAACCTATTCTATCCAATCTTGAGCCTTGAAACTTCGTTAGATGGTGTATGGTGTTCCTAAAATATTAGTATACATACAAACAAGTATAGAACAAAAAATACTAGGAGACATAAAGATGTAAGTCATAATATTTGTTATCATCAAAAATATAAACTTGTGAACTTGAGTCACAACAGTAAACATAAACTAAATAAATCGTGGAGGATTTAAAAATAGTGCTATGTAATTTATAAATTTTTAAGTATACTCTCTATATAATACATGATTTTTAAATTATCATAAGTTTAGATAAAGAGTATTGCCACACATGGAGATAAAAGTAAACATACTAAATAAATTTATTTCACTATAAACATAAAAGTACAATACAAAAGAAAATGATAGAAATAACTCAAAAAACCCTTGTTAATCCATACATACTTCCTTACACTCCATCCTTCTCCACACTAGTACAAGACTCACATTATAGGTGCAAATAGGCTAGCCTCTACCAAAAGTAGCTTCTCACACTCACACATACTCTCTCTCTCTCTCTCTCTCTCTCTCTCTCTCTCTCTCTCCTCTCTCTCTCTCTCTCTCTCTCTCTCTCTCTCTCTCTCATGACTCTTTAAGTTGCCAACCCTTTAACATGAACACTAAGCATCATTTTTATAGAAATCAAATATAATTGAACTAGCACCATATTATTGGCTTTGTGGTGGTGCAGCACTGCAGAACTATTGTTTTGATTCACCACTTATCACATAAATTAGTGAGTTAAACCATCTTCAACTATCTTTCACTGCAACTCTAGGGTGACTTGGCTCTTGGCACTCACTTGGACACTACTGAAATCCTTGGGTAGCACCTCGGTGCTAGGCTCTCGAATATATTTTTGGACTACTATCACTCTAACATTGGTACTGTGGTGATACAACACTGAGGGAAATTATAGTTCTATAATGATGGATCTATGGTGCTATGGTGCCAGAGAAATTTTTATATTTTTTACCTATTTCTTGCATAAAAATATAAGAATAGCTAGCATTTTAAGAACAATATGTGTAATTTAGAGTATGCAATTTTTCTATTTGCCACAAGTGTATGGGTCATGTAGAGTAATACAAAGGTGAGTGAGTATCATTCCCATGAGGATAAGGATAAGCTCAATATCACTCTATTACTACTTTGATGAATTGATAAATTTATCTAATCCTAAAATTAAGAGATGGTGCTAATGTAAGTGAGTAGTTAAGGTTAATAAAGGAAATAGCTATATTTAAAGTCCCTAGACTTATGATATTTAAGAGTTCATTCTTATATAGATTGATCTCCTATTTTATTTCTATGGATCATACCATGTAACTCCTCATCTCTGTTAAGCTCATTGAAGTTTCTACTAAACATCCACTTTATTATAATTTTTCTATCTCCTTAATGATCCTAGAGTCTTAACCCTCATGCATATATGCATGGTAAGAACTTGTTCCAATTCCCTTAATTGATTCTACTACACCTCTATCAAGGACATAAATCTCACAAAATTTAAAGTTGTGCAAGGCCTATACATAATCTAAATAAAGCACAAAGTTATTAGAAATAGCATTACATTATTAATATATTTCAGATATAATCTGTGCAAAACATGAATCTCAACTTATCATAAGCCCATATAGGAAATTAGCCAGACATTGCAATAAAAATAAAATAAACTAAAATTCATTTTAATTAAAAAATAAAAGGAAAGATAGAACCAATATTATCTTACAAATATGGTTACAAACTCTAGTTTCCATTGGATCTGCTTCCCTTGGCTTACACACACTATCTTCCTTTCATTAGACTCTGCCTTGGATAAAATACAGGTATAAAATATGTTCACTCCCAAAAAAGATTTGGCCATGTTATTTATATTTAAGACTCATAACTAACACAGGTGCCTTAAAAAACCCTAACATTATGCTAAGAATTTATTTTATTGAAATAAAAGAAATAATAAAATGCCAAATACAAAAAAAGGTAAAATTATATAACCAAAAGAGTGTCATACACCAGTATGAGTGGAGCTCTATAAAAGTTTGACGTAGGATGTTAAGCCTTAGTGAACTATCCCTAGGCATACCCAGAGGGGGGTGAATTGGTAGATAAAAAAAACTTACTTTAAACACAAAACTATATATATATATATATATATATTATTATTATTTATAACTTAAAAATAAACAATATTATCACTTGATGTAGAAGCAAAATTACAAAATAAAATTTTAATTATTGTGATAATGAATAGCTCAAATCAATACAACAACACCATCAAGCCTTTGTCCCACTACATGGGATCGGCAACATGAATCCTAGTTCTCCATTGTGTCCTATTCAAAATCAAATTCTCATTTATTCTAATAAGAAAGATCATTTCTAATATTTTCTAACCAAGTCTTTTTAGGTCTACCTCTACCTTTCTTAACATCATTCAAATCTAATACCTCTACTTTCCTAACCAAGTCATCGGAAGGCTACCGTTTTATGTGACTAAACCATCTAAGGCGACTCTCTCTAATCTTATCCTCCACTGGAGCTACTCCAATCTTTTTACGTATATGCTCATTTTGCATCTTATCTCTAAGGGTAAAGCCACTCATCCACCTGAGCATCCTCATCTCCGCAACACATAACTTAGTATTGTGCTTTTCTTTTGATGGCCAACATTCTGCACCATAAAGCATTGCAAGTCTCACCACCATCTTATAGAATTTTCCCATAAGTTTGAGGGGGACTTTTCCATCACACAATAAGCCTATGCTTTCCTCCACTTCAACCATCCAACTTGAATTCTACTGATAACATGAATTCAAATCAAATATCATCAAATAGATAATTTTCCTTCATGCAATTTCCAAAAAATCAAAGTGCATAAAAATAAATTTTAAAAAGAACACAAAAAAATTTAATAGTGGTTCGATCAAATAATGACCTACGTCCACTCCTCAAAGTCCTCTCTGAGTATTTCATTAAAACTTTTGTGTCTCTCCTGTACCCCCATAGCTAGGTGGAGAAACCCTTATAATCTTTTCACCAACCCGGTCAGCAGAGGACATTGACCTCATTTTCACCCTCCTACTGGAGGGAGAGAACCTAATACTCCTTTCCACCCTCCTGGTTAAGGAAGAGAACCTCGCACTCCTTTTTCATCGCCCTGATGAAGGAAGAGAACCTCGGACTCCTTTTTGACCCTCCTAGTGAAGGTAGAGAACTTAGCAATCCTTTTTTACCTCCTGATGAAGGTAGAGAACCTTGGCAATCTTTGGGCTGACGATCTTCTTCCCAAAGCCACCAAGAAACCAAGCAAGACACTTAGAGGAAATAAGGCAGAAGCTTGCTCGGAGCAACCATGTGAAAACCCCTCACACTAAAATTCTCCTTTCTCCTTCCCAAAGCTCTACAAGATCTCTTCTCAAAGCTCTCTCTCTAGAAAATCTAATAGCAAAAGACTTGAAACAAGTCTATTAAGAGAGATTAAATACAAGCCTCATAAAAAACCCTAATAATTTAATTTTATTGACATTGATCGTACAGTGCGATCCCAAATTATACAATACAATTAGTTCAAATAGCCTTGTTAGTATTGTATGAAGAATAAGGAGCTACACAATCAGTTTCAAGTATTTAAGCTGATAGTCCAGTATGATATTATGCATCATCCAGTATGATTAGTTCAATTGACTTAGATTATCATCTCTTATAATTTGTGGTGAATAAATATGATCCCATATAAAGATTGGGTTATATAGTATGATTGGTCCAATTATCCAGTACAATCTGATTGGAATAACTAATCTAAAATGGATTCTCTAATTTTAGGATTGATTTAGGTAAGATTTGATTATATAATACATTACGATACCTATCATACAGCATGATTAGTACAAATTTTGAATTTCAAATATTACCTAAATTATGATTGGCGGCTGAGATCTTGATTTCAACTGATCGTCTTAGATGATATTGATCGTAGAGTACGATGAATTCAAATAACTTTAATTATGCCAATTAGTTATTATACTGATTTTTTGAATAATTGATCGTACAGTATGATATATATCATACCATATGATTTGCTCAAAAAAATTTACACTTCCAATTTTCTCACTATCCCACTCCCCTGAGTGTGTGCACATGGTCACCAAAATTACATCCACCAAATACATGATTTTGACTCAAGAAATATAGAAATAAATAAAATTATAAATATGTACTCTTAAGAATACTTAAGCCTATTTTATCCAATCTTAAGCTGATCACTTTACACGATGTACGGTGGACCTGAAATGTTAGTGCACAAGGACAAATATGAAATAATAAAAATAATAGGATATAACATAATAGAGAATCCAATAATATTTATTATCATAAAATCAAAAGAATTGGGTCTAGATTTGCAACACTCTATTAGTGTTTCTTCCATGTGGCCTAACTCCTTCCTCCATTATCACCATTCTCTTTCACCTAGCACCTTTCGCTTGTGTTTCACTTTCTCTACAGCCTCTAATCTCTCTTCTCCCCTCCTTCCTTCTAGCTTAAGATTTTCCTATTTCACCCATGAAATCACCAACCTCATCCACCTCCATAGAAAGTCCTTAATAAAATCCAATCAACTTCACTCTATAAATTCTTTCTTTCTATGGGAGGTCCTTCAAGTTTTATTACATCTCCTATCCTCATCTTAAAAGGGTTTCCTACTCTTAGAGGGGAACTAAACTGAGTTATTTATTGCCATATACCTTCTTCTATCCTTGGTCAACGGTAGGCTCCAAACTATAAAGGAATCTTATTAGCATAGAATCCCTCCTTAAAAGAGTTCCCCTGAATTATATATAAATCATGAATGAAGCAATTATTTTTACCTCAAAGGATTTGCAGCTAGATTTAAAGAATGGGACATTTCACTATTAGGCTATCCCTTATACAAGGCCTTTTTCTAATGTTATGCTAGAAAAAAAAGGTTTGGAATCTCAAAAGTACCTTTTAACTCTTTAACAAAAGATAATTTCATCCTCTTTAAGTTTACATGCTAAGAAGATTATGAAATTTTTTGAATGGTGCAGAAGGGGCCTTTTTGTTCTTAGAAAAGCCTATCATTCTCCAAAAATGGATATCATATTTTAGGCTAGTTCACAATTAGTTTTTATCACTCCTCATTTAGGTTAAAATCATGGCTAGTCCTTTATATTATTGGAACCCTAAGGGTATTTCTAAAATTGCTACTCAATCTAGTGTGCCTTTAATAGTTGATGGCTTCACCAAAAAATAACCCTAGCTTACTTTTCTGAGAAGTTTTATCCATGTCTCCAATGAGCCACCATTGCTTAAGGAAGTCTCAATAATTATAAGTGAAATTCCATAAACTGTAAAAGTTATTTATGAATGAAAAATATGTAACTTATACAAGCTATGGAGCCTTTACTTATTCATCATCCATGCCCCATTAACATCCTTAGAGTAATCCACAAAAACTAATAATTATATTTCAATTTCCTCTAGAATCATTATGTTTCAATTTCCTCTAGAATCAACAAAATCTTATCTCCCTCAAATGTTCCCCCAGTCATAAACATCCCAAATCTCAACTCTCTCGAGTTTTTAGATCTTGTTACAAATTGAACACCTTTAACTCATGCCTCTTTGAGCACTCATGCTCAATTATATCCCAAAGGCATCCAAGAAATCATTAAAAAAAGACAATGCCCCTTCCACCCCATCTAACTCAAATCTTAGCATTATTCAACACATATATGGCTTTTAGAAACATCAGAGGGTTTCATAGGTTATATAAGGTTCATCATTAGAAGAACATTACCTCTTCCTATAACCTAGACCTTTTGTACATTCTAGAGAATAGAATCAATCCCTCTAACCTCAATGACCCTTTGTTTACTAACTCACATATACATATTTCTTTCTAAGAATAGTTGTAATAGTTTCCACTTGACAACCATGGAACATATCTTTATCAAGACTAGCAACCATAGAGCCCATTTCACTCCCTTATTGATGGATTTTTTTGTTTATTCATGGCCTTCTCAAGTGTGGCTCTATCTTTTTATCTTACTACCATATATGTTGCTAGCCAAATGTTGAGCATGAAAAGCTTTGGCATTCAATTACATATATTGGCAACATTTTGGTGGACCTTAGATCCTAATGGGTAATTTTAATTGTTATAATTTCTAATTTAAAAAAATAGAAGTAAACCCATATCTCATTATAAATTTATGGAGCTTTCCTCTACTTTCCTGCCATTCTCCTAATTTAAATACAAATTTGTAGTGCCTTTTAATATTAAACTAAATAGAGACCATGTCATTGGTGACTTGCTAGTTACTTTCTTGTTATCATTTTACAAAGTTCTTACTTTCACTCCTCATCACCCTTTTGTTAGCCTCTATCTTGGTTAAGCACAAACTCATGTATAAAAATTATTAGGCCAAGAAGCCTTCCTTCAAGAATATTATGCTTTAGGTTTCAATTACCCTTGTCTATGGTTATCCCATTTTCTCACTCCATAGAAAGCTTAAATTCTTAAGGATGGCTCTTAAATCTTAAAATTGGCTTTTGATATCTCATCTCTTCTTCTATTAATAATCTCTCTTAGTCATTAATCCCTCATATTTTGTTGCTTGAAGACATCCCTACTAATCAAGTCATTAATTTTCAAGCTACATTTATAGGCAACAAGTTAGACTATGATTTCTTCCTTACATACCTCTTGGATTTCTTAAAGAGTTAAGACTAAATAGCTTACAAATAGGGTGATTTATCTTCACTTCCTTTACTCAAGGATAAGAAACAAAAAAAATAAATCAACCATAACGAGTTGTCCACCTCCTTAAGAAATTTTTCCAACCAAAAAGATATTGTTGATGTTATTATTAAGCACTTTAAGGATTCCCCAACTATATAATAACTCTTATTTTAAACTCTATAATCTCTTCCAGTAATTCTATTCATCCTCATTTCTTACTTCTTTTACTACTCCTATCTCTTACTAAGAGATCAAAGCTACCATTTTAATGTAGCCAAAAATGCTAGCTACTTCAAGCCTAGGAGTTTTTTCATTTTGAGTTCTTTGGTAATGACTAGGAGACTATGGGAGAGCATTTTTACGAGGAAAATTAATTTTTTTAGAAGACTTCCAAGATGTATTAATGCCTTTACTATTGCTTTCATATCTAAAACAAAATATGTTAATTTACTATACACCAATATCCCTTTGTATTTTTTTATAAAATTATTACTCATATTGTTGAAACTTGGAGCCCGAGCTCAAGTTTTGATGATAAGAATACTATTGATCTTTATTTGGATTTTACTATTTTAGTGTTGTATTTATTTTTCTATGTGTACTAACATTTTAGGTACAACATCACTGAGCACTGCTAAAAGGATCTAGCCTCAAGATTGGGATAATAGGTTGATGTATGCAAAAAATCTATACTTTTATTTTTTATTGAGTCTATGAATTATATTTGGTGTAATGTTAGCATAGCAACTATGCACACACTCACGGTGGGAATTAAAACATAAGGTTTTAATTTTTTGAAGATCGTGTTGGATAAACCGGATCATACTGTATAATCTATCATTCAAAAATTAATTAAAATAATTAAATAAGAAAAATAATTAAGATGAACTAATTGCACTAGACAATCAATTTATATTCAAAATCTCTGCTGCCAAATATAATTAGGCAATATTTTAAATTTGAAATTTGTTCTATTTATACAGTATGATGCCAATCATATCATATGATATTTAGAAATCTTTTCTAACTAACTCCCTAAGATTATTCAATTAAATAACAATGTAAGTCATATTAGTGATCGTACCATACAAAGTGAGGTTTTTATTATACGAACTGAGTGTCAACCAAGATGTAATTAATCTCCATGCTTCATCTTGGATAAACTGATTATTTGATTGAACTAATCATACCGTACAACCTTATGATCATACTGGAGGATAAGTTAAAAACCTTTGAACTGATCGTAAAGGCAAATAGCCATTGTATAGTACCTATGGGAGAATTGAATTAATCATACTATATGATCCTCAGATCATATTGTATGAACAGATATGGATGAAAGAAAAATATAATTTTTAGCCTAGTATTTAAATATCTCTTAATTCATGTAGAGAGTCTTTAGCATATTTTGCTGAGAGAGCTTTTCTATAAGTTAGGGTTTGAAGAGAGAGCTTTATTCTTGAGAGAGAGAGAGAAAGAGAGGTGAGATTTTAAGAGAGAAGAGCCTTGTGAGATGGGTTCTACACGTGGTTGCTCTATGAATATTTACCTTCTTCCTCCAAGTGTCTTTTCATTACTTGAAGGAAACTCCTGGAAGATGATCATGGCATCAAAGGACCCCGACTACTCTGCCACATCGGGTTGCTGGAAGGGATTTAGCTACTCCGCTGCACTAGGTTGGTGAAAGGGATTTGGCTTCTCCATCACACCATGGAAGGGTGAAAGTGGTTTTGTAAAGGCTTCTCTGCCTTGCTATGAGGGAAAAAAGAGAGTCACTAAATATTTACTATAATACCTAAAGAGGAGGACTCCGGGGAATAAGATAAAGGTCAAGTTTTAACTGAACCACTATAAAATTTTTGTTGTGCTCGTTCCTTTTCCTTTTAGCACTTTATTTTTGCATTTTAATTCCCTACACGTTAAGATCTTGCAAATATGGGTTGATAACATTATGATTATTTTGATTTAAATTTTTGTGAGCAAAAAAATAAAATAAAATCTAAAAATCAAAAATAAGAAAATAGTTTTCCATTCATTTTTCTATAAGATCAAAAGTTTTTAAAAAATTATTATATTATTATTTTGGTTTCGCATGAGGAAATTTGTTTTAAAAAAGTGTCATTATGAGTTCTTGAAAAGAAATATTTTTAAAAACACTAATTCACCCCCCTCTTGATGTGCCATGGGAAATTCAAGTGGCTTAACAACCCTTCCTTGAACCTTCAATTAGTATCAAGTGGGTTCTTTAGAATTATTGGTTGAAAACCTTGAGCAGATCCAATGGCTAATTTTAATGGTAATTATAATACTATTGAGGGATACTCAATTACTCATCCACCAATATTGATAATATTCTTTTGAATTTGGAAAATTCATAAGTCTACTTCCTACAATCTATTGACTATTGCATGTGGCATATGATACAAGTAGGATATACTACTCCATCTCACATTGTTAATGGCATCAAGTAATATATTACTTTTAATGAATGGAGTTTGAGAATAAAGATTTTACTCAACTCAATGCAAAATACTTAAATTATTTTTTCGTTGCTTTAAAGTCTGAGGACTATATAGTGTTTCCTCATATACAACTAGCAAAAAAATTTGGGATAGATTATGTATCACTTATAAAGGTACCAATGAATTCAAATAATACTATTTGAACTTATTAGTGCAAGACTATGAAATATTTTGCATAAAACCTAGCAAATAATAATTGACATATACACTAGGTTAACTAAGATAGTAACCTCATTGCATGCAGTAGGTAGAGAATTATCCAACTCAGAAAAGGTTAATAAGATCTTGCATTGCTTACCTGATAGCTTTGATGCTAAAGTTACTGTCATCTCTGAATCTAAGTATTTAAATGTTTCCTCTATTGACAATCTACTTGACTCTATAATTGCATACGAGCGAAATATGAGCCAAAGGCTTTTGGATGTAGGTGAAAAATGAAAAGACAAGACTGTAGCATTATAGGTTGGTGACTTTGATAGAAATAGCTCAGGAGTAGATGAAAATAATGATATTGTTCTAATGATGAGGCAGTTCAAAAATTTCTTGAAGCAAAAATAGAAGAGTCACTTTGAGTAGGGCAAAGGTAAAATAGGTAAACCTCATAAGTTTCATCTAACGTGGTGTTTTTGAATGCAAGAAATGTGGACATCTGAGGTCCAACTATCCCAACCTCAAAAGCCACCCTACAAAGAAGAAGGGAGAGGTGAAGCAAAATACTAAAAGAGGCAAGCTAAGGATACGTAAAGCTTTCTGGGTAAACTCAGACCCAGACTTATTTGATCATGAACAGAGGAGGAGGTAACTAGTCTATATTTAATGGCAAATGACTCATTAGTTAACTCTTATCAGGATTATGTATGCAAACTTTCTTATGATAATCTATTTATAATTTCTAAGTAAATGCATGAGTCATATA
This sequence comes from Dendrobium chrysotoxum, assembly GCA_019925795.1. Classification (NCBI taxonomy): domain Eukaryota; kingdom Viridiplantae; phylum Streptophyta; class Magnoliopsida; order Asparagales; family Orchidaceae; genus Dendrobium; species Dendrobium chrysotoxum. Next base: position 32,619,889 of record CM034302.1, on the reverse strand, counting down.
GGAAACTTAAAAAATAATATGCATGCTAAAGAAAGAATTTTTTGATTTGAAACTCAAGCATGATACATTAGTTAGATAGCATGGTGATCTTAAATCTGAGCATATTTTATTAGATAAGGAATATGCATCTTTATTAGATGAATTTGATGAGTTAAATAAGAAGCATATTAAATTAAGCAAGTCACATGAATACCTGAAAATTGAGCATATTGAGTTAGAAGATGCATTCATGGAATTAGAGACCTTGTAATAGCACTAGACACTAGTGAGCATGCATTAAAATTTAAAGTTGAAAGTTATACAAATGCACATGAATTTTTGTAAAAAAAAATAACTACACTCTAAAATGGTACACAATGGCCTACACTTATACTTAAGCTATAGCCTAGGACACAATATGTATCACATGTCCTAGGAAGAGGCACTATCCCCCACTTAGGTTAGTGACCCATTTCTTGGGGTCAGTGCTACTCTTGTGGCATGCTAGGACATATAGCACGTGCCTGCACCTTGTACCATAGAACACACCTAGTTTGGAGGGCCAAGATCTCATCACAGCATAGTATGTATTATGCTCATTCATTGAAGCATAAGGTGGAACACAAATCACTTGGGTTCCCAAATCTAACCTCTGATTGACCATGTAGAGATGCTCTCACAAAAGGCCTAGTGAGAGCATCTTGTACTTGGATAGTAGCTGCTCAAGATATATAACTGGTGACATGAAGTAGTTTATTACATCGGAGACCATAAGTGGAGGCAAGATAATAATAGAAGACAATACCACTAGGAAAGTGGTGGGCTCATGTATAATTGGCAAACCCAATGGCTTTATAATTGAGAATCTTCTTCTAGTATATGGCTTAATCATAATTTTCTTAGTATTAGCTAATTATATGATAAGGGATTTGATGTTAACTTGTTATCTAAAAAGTGTTCAATTAGGTTAAACAGTAAAATCATTTTAGAAGGTAAGAGGATCAATAATATTTACATGCTTGATTTATCCTATATTGATATTTCTTAAAACTTATGTTGTCTAAAAACTATTGTTGATGAATCGTGTTATGCCATAGGTGACTATTCCATGCAAGTATGAAATCCTTAGAAAATTATCGAAAAGGACCAAGTTAGTGACATACCAAAGCTAGACTTCTCTAAGGATTATTTTTGTGATACTTGCCAATTAGGAAAATAAACTAGGTCATCCTTCATTCCATTAAGGATATCACCACCACGAGACCACTAGATATCTTGCATATGGATTTGTTTGGTCCGTTAGTATAGCCAACTTAGGTGGTAAAAGCTTTGGTTTATGAAAGTGGAAGATTTCTCTATATAATTACTTGGGTTATATTTTTAGCACATAAAAGTGAGTCATTTGATGAGTTTAAAGTATTCTCCACTTGGATTTAGAAGAAACTAGGAGTTTTGATTTCTAGAATTCTTAGTGATTATGATCAAGAATTTAAAAATTATAAATTTTAATTATTTTACAAAGTCTTAGGATTTGATCATATTTTTTGCCCCTAGGACTACATAATAAAATGGCATGGCTGAAAGGAAAAATAAGACACTAGTGGAGGCTTCAAAGGCAATGTTAGTTGAATACTCCCTACCAAGATACTTTTAGGTAGAACCAATAAATACTTCTTGTTATGTGCTAAATAGGGTGAACATTAAATCCAAACTAAATAATACACATTATGAGTTTCTTAAAGGTAGGACACCTAATATTTCCCATTTGTATGTCTTTGGGTGTAAGTGTTTTGTCCTTATCAATGATAAATCTCCTCTAGGAAAGTTTGATTCTAAATTAGATGAAGGAGTCTTCTTAGGTTATACCTTAGTAGGTAAAGCCTAGAGGGTCTTCAATAAAAATACCTTAGTTGTAGAAGAATCTACCCATGTTGTATTTGATGAATCAAATAGACTTGCTAAGCCTGGGTTAGAAGAAGATGAGGCAATAGAAATTACCCATGGAGTAGAGGTTGTTAACCTAGCTAATAGAGAAGAACCTCAGGATCCTTTGCCTAGAAAATGGAGATACTCATCTAGTCACCCTAGGGAACTTATCTTAGGATCTTTCAGTAGGGGTTAGAATGAGGTAAGGAATTATGAAGGAGGTATTACATTTATCTCTATAGTAGAGCCAATAAATATAAATCAAACCTTGATTGACGTGTTTTGGATCCTAATTATGCAAGAAGAGTTAAACCAATTCATTAGAAATGATGTATGGGAGTTGGTTAATAGACCTAAGGACTAGAGTCTAGTAGGCACCAAATGGGTATTCAAGAATAAGTTGAATGACACGGGGGCATTAATAAAAAATAAGGCTAGATTAGTGACTAATGGTACAATCAAATAGAAGGTATTAATATTGAGGAGACTTTTTCCCCTATGCTAGATTAGAAGCCTTTAGAGTACTACTAGCTTTTGCATGCTTTAGAGGGTTCAAATTAGATTAGATGGATGTAAATATTGCTTTTATAATTGGGGTCATTAAGGAAGATGTCTATGTAGAGCAATCCTCAGGTTTTGAGAATTCTTCTTTTCCCAACCATGTGTACAAACATAAAAAGGCCTTATATGGGTTAAAATAAGAACCTATGTACATTTCTCCTAAAAAAGTGATTCATTAAGGTAGTGTAGACACCATTCTATTCATTAAGAAATTAGGAGATGACATTCTTTTAGTTCAAATCTTTGTAGATGATATATTATTTGGATCCACAAATGAAAATCTTTTGTGCTGAATTTTTAGAAATTATGAGCAGAGAATTCAAAATGAGAATGATAGGAGAGCTAACATATTTCCTTGGATTTAAGATAAAACAAAGGGAAGATGGCACATTCCTTAGTCAAATAAAATATATTAAGGAGATCTTAAAGAAATTGGACATGAATGTACTAAATGGATAAATACACCAATGAGCTTAATCATTCAACTAGATAAAGATTTAGATGGAAAATCAATATATCAGAAGAAGTATAAGGGGATAATAGGATTACTTCTATATTTGATTGTTAAAAGGCTTGATATAATATTTAGTATTTATCTATGTGTTAGATTCCAAGCCAACTCTAAAGAATCCCACATGACAACCATTAAGAGAATTCTTAGGTATCTTATAGACACTCAAAACATAGGCATCTAATGTCCCTGGCATAGCACCACTTTTGACATCATAGGATATTTAGATTTAGACTTTGTAGGGTGCAGGGTAAACAGGAAAAGCACATATGGTATGTGTCAATTCATAGGATAATCCATAATTTTTTGTTTTTGGTCAAGTAGAAAATAGAACTTAGTAGCCCTATCCACCATTGAAGTTGAGTATATAGTTGTAGAAAGTTGTGTTGCCCAAGTCTTATGGTTGAAGCAACAAATCCATGACTTTGGACTCTCCATAGGAACAATCCCCTATAATGTGTGATAAACACTAGTGCAATTTATATTTCTAAAAATTGAATCCAACATTCTTGCACAAAGCATATTAATATTAGACATCATTTCATTAGGGATCATTTAGCAAAAGGAGATATAAAACTACATCAAGTAGCTAATAAAAATCAATTGGCAGAAATCCTTACAAAACCCCTTAGTTCATAACTTTCAGTACACTACGGATAAGACTAGGTGTCATTGATAGCAATACTTAAAGATAAAGGGGGTAAGGATATAGAAACAACGAGTATGTATTTAATTATTTATGTTATGTGTTTGTGTTTATGAGTGCTTGTATCTGTTTATTTTTATTTGTGGTTTTTTTGTATGATTGATTATTTGTAAAATTTACTCAATTTTTTTTCTGATTATCACACACAAAAGTTAAATTTTCTCACATCATATAATACAATTTACTTTGTATGTATGTTCTCAAAAAATCCTCACATCATCACCACACAGCATACTCAGTGGTCCAGATCAAATCAATTATTGGTGGTCGTACTGTACGATACACGTGTTAATGAATGTTGACATTTTTAATTCAGCCAGTATGATATTTAATTAACCATAATACTATATGAATACATGTTCATACTATATGATCAGTTTAGTCCAAGATCATATAGCCTGACTCCTCAGAATGAATGTTTTAATGAAGATCATCCAGTACGATTCTGATAGTACTATATAATTTGCTTAACTTTTTACACTATTTGGTCAAGACTAATTGAATTCATATGATCATATTGTATAATGTCGATTGTACTATATGATTTGTTAAGAGATATAAAAGGGAGGGCAAGTCTATCATTTTAATCACACCATTCTTCTTCTCCTTGCTTTCAAGTTTATGTCCTTAGTCCTCTAAATAGCACAAGGAAAGCATTTGAGAACTCTAATAGCAAGTTCCTCCCAAAGAAATATTGGCAATCATTTTGTAGATGCAGCAGATGAAGAAGCATACCACCGATACAAAGTTGCACCAAAGTTCTGAATCAAGTGATTAAATGTTTCAAGTACTAGACCTTTTTGTAGGCACTATACTTCCATTATTTCTCACTTTGGCTTTTTCATTGAACTCTGGGCTTCTCTTTAATTTTTTTTGTGAGTTTAAAAGTGAACACGAAGGGCACCGCACTCCAATCTTATGTTTGTAGACGTCCTGTAGCCATCACCTACTAAGACTTCAAAGAATTTCTACACATTTCCACCACTGGCTAAAAGCTCATAACATAGGATCTGCACCTAACTATAATTGGAACCAAGTAAACCTCACACCTTGAAACACACTAGGAAACATTCACTTTCAATTAGTTTGCACATTAGTTCAAAATACATGAATCATCCAATATATCCTATGAAACACAATCATTCCTAAAGCAGTGATTGAGACAACGTCGCTCTCTTATATCTATCATCCTATTTTATTATGATCGGCACTAAATTTAATGCAGTAGACTTGATTATCTATTACATTAGAAATCTCACCAATATTAGAGATCCTAGGGTCCATCGTAAGCAAAATCTATCATTAGGACACCTTATAGCCTATGTCCTAAAATCCAAGTACGGCTTGATATACCATGCACCATTTGATCTCCTCCCAATTTACTACTCTGATAGCTACTTCCACATACTCTATAATGATAGATGTCGAGCGGGACATTATGTACCAGAACCTGAGTAAAAGGAAGAAGGGGGAGCACTAATAGAGGCACCAGCTAAGGCACTAGGACATGCACCTGCATACCAGCCCTAGTACTATGAGATGATGATAGAGAGATTTAACCACCTCGAGATGTAATTAGACACATATATATAGCAGCAACAGCATGAGGTGGATATGGCTTGGTTTGGAGAAAAGTTTTCTTTAATTTACTAATACTTTCAACCACCTCCACCAACACTTGATCAAGGACCTTCCTATGAGTAGTTTGTTATATAGTTTGTCTAGTTTCTTGTAGTCAATTTGTACTTTTTCTTATTTATGTCTTGTAGTGTCTGGTTGTTCTAATTTTCAGTTGTAGTTCTCCTCTTTCTGGTGATGTCAAAAAAGAGAGTAGGATGTTAGTTATTTGTATTCCTTTTACTCCTTAGTGCAATTCTATTTTATTTTCTGTTATTGTGTGTTGAATATATATTTTTTATATATATGTTAAAAAAATAATTAAAATAATAATAAACCATTATATATATATATATATATATATATATATATATATATATATATATATATATATATATATATATATATATATATATCCCTAAAATTTTTAAGAAATCACTTAGTAAGGGAGAGAACTTAGGAGAATAATGAAATTAACTTGAAATTCAGCCAACAATATTTGTCATCATCAAAAAGAGGGAGATTGTTGCAATCTGGGAGCTCAAGCTTATGTTTTAATGATCTTTATTTTGATTCTCTTATTTTATTATTGTATATGTTTTTCTATATGTACTAATATTTCAAGTACAGCATCACCAAGTACCGCTAAAGGATCTGGGCTCAAGACTGGGTAGAATAGGTGGATGTACATAAAAGTTTATACTTTTTTTTAGTCTATGAATTATATTTGGTGTATGTTAGCATAGCAATGGTGCACACACTCATGGGGAGAAATAAAACATAAGGTTTTAATTTTTTTTTTAAGGTCATATTGAACTATGTGGATTGTACTGTATGATATGTTCATTTAGATATTAATTAAAACACTTAAATTAAGATAAAATAATTAAGAAGAACTAATCATACAGTATGATAGCAACCATACTGGACGTTCAATTTATATTCAAAGTTCCCCATCGCTAAATATAATTAGGCAATATTTTAATATTTAAAATTTATTCAATTCGTATAATGCAATGCTAATTATACCGTATGATATTTGAAAGTCTTGCCTAATTAACTCCCTAAGATTAAGAAATTAAATAAAAAATTAAGTGTGATTAATGATCGAACTACACGTAGTGAGGTTTGTACTATATAAACCGAGCATCAACCAGGATGATAATTAATATTCAAGCTTCATTTAGGACGAACTAATTATTCAATTGAACTAATCATATTGTATGACCATACGATCGTACTGGGGACGATCAGTTAAAAACCTTTAAACTGATCATATAGGGTAATATCCATCGTATAGTACTTAAGGGAGAATTGAACTAATCATACTGTATGATCCTCAGTTCGTACTATACGAACAGAGATATATGAATTAAAATTTTGGTTTATTTTTGGAGACTAGTATTTAAACATCTCTTAATTCCTTTAACAGTGTATTTGGCCTATTTTTCTAAGAGAGCTTTTTATGTAAGTTGGGTTTGAAGAGAGAGCTTTATTCTACACATGATTTCTTCGTGAACATTCACCTTCTTCCTCCAAGAGTCTTTACTCTGGTGAGGGAAACTCTAGGAAGAGGCTCATGGCGTCAAAGGATCAAGCTACTCCACCACATTGGGTTGGTGAAATGGATTCGACTACTCTGTTGCACCGGTTTGGTGAAAGGGATTTGGCTTCTCCACCGTATGGTGGAAGGGTGAAAGTGATTGTGTAAAGGCTTCTCCACCTTGATGTGAGGGCAAAAAGAGAGTCACTAAAAATTTAGTACAATACCAGAGATTAATACTCTGAGGAGTGGACGTAGGTCAAGTTTTGACTGAACCACTATAACATTTTTGTGTACTTATTCCTTTTTTAGCACTTTATTTTTTTGAATTTTTTAATTTACAACACGTTACATTCTTGCAAATCTGGGTTGATAACATTGTGATTATTTTGGATTAAATTTTTGTGAGAAAAAAAGGGAAAAAATCCTGAAAATCAAAAATAAAAAAAAAATATTTTTTCCATTCTTTTTTCTATAAGATCAAAAAAAATTTGTTGTTTTATTATTTGCTTTCACTTAAGAAAATTTGTTTTAAAAAATTATCATTGTGAGTTTCTTGAAAAAGAACTTTTTTTGAAAACATTGTGGTGTGCCTTGAGCAGTTCAAGTGGCTTAACAACCCTTTCTTGAACTTTCACATATATTTGAAAAAAAAAAGTTTAAGTTTGTGATGCCTTTAATTATTCATCGAGCTCAAGCTATGTTCATTTAACAACACTATTTTCTCTAACAAAATTCATTTTGACTTCTTAGGAGCCCAAGACCTTATTTTTATGCAAAATTAGATACCAATAAAACTTTTGATACTTTAAGAATGGACTTCTTATTTACATACTAGTTATTGAAGGTATATCTCCTCCTTCATTTCATGGATTGAAGCCAACATATCTAATGCTTATTTTTCCATATGCACTATCTGGGCTTTGGAAGATTCCTTTCACTCCATAGTTGGGCTCATAAAGAGTTGCCCATTATCCCTATGTCTTTTTTTCTATTATCATGGATGGTCATTAACAACTTTTTCAAAATAGTATTTCTAGGGGAAAATTTTAT